>VZRR01002595.1:52911-103094 GCA_013398015.1 Oreocharis arfaki
CTGGAGCCCCAGGAGCGGCTGAGGGAGCTGGGAAAGGGGCTCAGCCTGGAGCAAAGGAGGCTCAGGGGGGCCCTTGTGGCTCTGCACAACTCCCTGACAGGAGGGGGCGGCCGGGGGGGGTCGGGCTCTGCTCCCCACGTTAGATCAGAATCTCCTCTTTGGCAGAAAGACACCAATGCTGACCAGGAGCGGGAAGGATAACAAGGGAGCAGGAAACTAAAATTCCCACGGACACGGTAGGAGAACGTTGGAAGAGTTAAATCGCATCTCATTCCACCCTTGCCACTTTCCACTAGACCAGGTTGCCCAAGGCTCATCCAGCCCGGCCTGGCACCTCTTACTGAGATTAATTCATTCAAATATCTCAAGACCTGGTTGTGCTTTAATTCCCGTGTCCATATTCCACTGGCTGTAATTTAAGAGCAGTTGATATAAATCCCCTTTTACTCCACAGGTAAAGGACTAAATCACACTTTTGACCCCTTTGCACTTCAGCGTTTGAAGAGCTGACGGATGTGAAGCAATACCAGGTATTTAACAGGAACTTGCAATTAAAAAACAACACCCAAAAATTATTTCAAGCTTCAAGCAAGGACTGAGCCCTGCTAGAATAGATGCACATTTAATCTCACTTGTTCTCATCCTCTTGTAAGAGGCAGCAAAATTTAGAACCAGTAAACCAGAGTCCGGAAAGTCCCAGCCAGGCCCAATTGAAGGTTTTATACAATGGTTTTCCTTTTCAGCAATATTATTTTAAAAGAAATGCAAACCCACTGTCTCTGCTTCATGAGGTATGAAGACAAATATTTTTGTTTCCTTATTGCAAGCTCTTCTCAAGTAACCAGACTGGAATTATCTTTTGGGTGGTGTAAACACTTCTCCCATGAGCAAACCCAATGACTTGCCTTAATTTATTTATTGACTTTCTGTAATTCACGATCCATTTCCTCAAAGCAGCATCAGCCAATTTTGCTCCTTATTAAAATAACCATCTCTTAATTGATAAATTCTATTTTTAAAGTATTTCCAGATTCTAATGTGGCAGTTTGGGAAATCTGACTAAATACAACTCATGTCTGAGGTTAGGAAGCCACGGAGGCTTTTGTATCCCAGACTTTCATAGCATCAGGAAAAGCTGTCAAAAGCTGCCACTAGAAAATCTTTTTATTTAGAATATCTTGAGACAAACATTTGACAGAGTTTTCTTTCACTTCCCCATGTGCCACTGCTGCTCAGCAAACCAGGAAAAAAAAATCCCCTCCAAAGCCTCCACTAGTGCATATTTATTTATTTATAAAGTTTTTTTTCCCCTCCCATAATACCTAAACTAAATCTTCCTTTAGTTTAATCCTCTTACCTTTTCATAGGCTTGAAGAAGACAGGTAATTCCTCCTTTCAGAGTTCTTTGACGTGTGTTCCCTTGTTGTTTCATACTGATCATCCTTTGTGTAAACTCCAGTTCTTTCTGTCTCTTTATAAATCAGCTTTCCTGGAGGCCTCCTAAGGCTGATCCAGCTCTGCACAACTCCCTGACAGGAGGGGAGAGCCAGGTGGGAGTCAGGGAACAGGGACAGGACAAGACAGGAGGCTCAGGTTGGACAGCAGCAGGAATTTCCCCATGGAAAGGGTGCTCAGGCCTTGGCAGGGGCTGCCCAGGGAGGTTTGGAGTGCCCATCCCTGGGGGTGCCCAAGGAATTCCTGGATGTGGCACTCAGTGCTCTGGGCTGGGGACAAGGTGGGCATTGGGCACGGCTTGGACTCAATCCTGGAGGGTTTTTCCAACCTCAATGATTCCATGATTCTATTGTTCTACAACTGAGTTTATTGACATCTTCCTGCTCAAATATTTTCATCCCTGCTGTGTTGTTTCCCTTCATGCCTCAATTGCCTCACCAAGTTTCTATTTTGCCAGTGCTGTTACCATTTTGACTCCAGGATTTTCGGTGTCTCCGTGCTTTATTCACTTGGATAGGGACATCCAGGATCCATGATGTTCTCCAGCCTCAGCACAGCACCCCCTCTGCTCAGGGCCTCCCCGTTTGTGGAACCAGAACAACTTTTGGAAAGTCTTTTATTACAAATGCAAACATGGAAATGTTTTTTTCTCTCTGCCTCCGCATTTCACCTCACATTTTCTCCCTCAAAGCACTATAAAAATAACAAGGGTCCAGAAGCCTTTCAATGAGTTTCACGTTGAAGAACAACAAAATACCATAAAATACCAAGCCCCAAGTGGTTTTGCAAAGCACATGAGAAGATTTCAGTGACCTATGTGCATGTTTTGAACGTGTGAGCAAGAAGCACAGAACTGACAGAACGAAACTTTAGCCTTGAGGGTTTATTTATTTTTAAAATGTGACATTAAAGCAATTCCTTCCACCAATTATGCTGGATACAGTCACAGAGCCTCTGCGTGGCAGATAATAATAATTCCCTGATCTCTTACAAATAAAAATTCCTAATCCTCTGCTCTGCTTTCCAGTCAATAATCTCCTGCCCACTTCTACATCCATACAGATTATCTCAGGAGGATCAGAGAATGCCAGGCTGGTTTGGGATGGAAGGGACCTTAAAGCCCACCCAGTGCCACCTCTGCCATGGGCAGGGACACCTCCCACTGTCCCAGGCTGCTCCAAGCCCCATCCAGCCTGGCCTTGGGCACTGCCAGGGATCCAGGGGCCTCCCCACCCTCACAGGGAACAATTCCTTCCCAATATCCAATCCAAACTTTCTTTCAGTGTGAAGCCATTCCCCCTTTTCCATTCATCCTGCCCTTGCCCAAACCATTCACCTCTTAGGCAAAGAACACGAGGAGTTTACACCACGGCAAGCACAGGGAAGTTTCCAAAATGAAAAACACGAGCACAAAAACCATAAACCCCTGATACTCACAAGATATGACTCTTCATTTATGCAAATCTGTAATTACTTCCTAATCAAAGCATCACTTGAGAGGCAGAACTGACACCCCAGGGAGCAGCCCCAGCACCGGGCCAGGAGGGACACAGAGCCACAGCAGCTGCTCATGGAGAGGGAAGAAGGAAGAAAGGGAGGAAAACCAAGTGGCACTAAACACCCTTGGCTTCCCAAGGGAAGCTCAGCTGAACCAGTGGAATAGGAAGGATGAATAGATAACATTTCATAACATAGTCTTTATTTTTTTCATAGTTAAGCTCTGTTAGGAATAAGCTTTTGAGGGAGGCAGAAGGGAATGAGCTACAGCAAATTCCCCAGAAGGAATTTTCAGCCCTTTTTAAGCCTTCACATGGCTGCATGAGAGGTCCCAGGTAATTAGTGCTGTCACCATTAGTGCAGCTTATTTCCCAAGTGCCACAGTGTCATTTGGCAAGATGATGATCCTGAGTGCGTTCAGGGGGGAAATTGCAGCAAAAAATCCAAGTTTGGCAAAAAAAAGAGTGGTCCTTGAAGCAGCAGGCTGTGCAGTTTAACTTTCATTTTGACAGGCTGTATGGGTTTGATATGTCTATTTAATGGGCTTTTAAATAAAACCACTGTTACTATAGTAACATTTACATCAGAGGTTGTGCTCATGCTGCCTCTGAGGTACAGAAAACCAATCTGCTCTGCTCACCTTTGTACTTCACGCCAATATTTTACATGACAAACCCGTTTCCTAATAAATAATTTCCTTTTTCTGAGTATTTTCCTTCTCAGCTCGTAAATGAGAATATATTTGATCTGCTTGGCTTTGCCATGACTAAGCCCTGTGTGTGGGAACAGGACTCGTGGTGCCAGGGAGAACAAGGACGTGCATAAAAAGGAAACTGTGGCGTGGGGAAATCCATCCTGGATCCCTGCAAGTGTTCCAGGCCAGGCTGGACTCTTGGAGCAACCTGGGATAGTGGAAGGTGTCCCTGCCACGGGAATGAGATGGGCTTTAAGGCCCTTTCCAAGCCAAACCATTCCAGGACTCTACAATTCCATGAAACAAGCCAAATTTTGCAACTCTAGTCCTCCACGAGGTTTTCCTGGTCCAACTCTGCTGTCACTCAACAGAACCAGAATGTTTACACAGCAAAACACACAGGGACCCTCTTTGGATGAGGAAATGAAACCCCCCAGGCTTCTCAATTCCACTCAAAAGCCTTTTTAGTCGTGCTTGTCCTTAACAGGAATTAGCAGCTGGGAAACAAAGAGGATAACGGGAAGAGTGAAGGAAACTTAGAACCATCAGGCACCTCTCTGATGGATTTTCCTTCTATTTTTCTTCCTGATGTGCATCCTTTTAAATCAGATTTTAGTGAAGACCTGCCTGCATGGGAGTGTGGCACAACCCAGGCACTGCTGGCCGTGTGAAAGCTACTCTTTGCTGATGCCACGACCATGAAAAAAGCAGGATTTACTTTAGATTCCAAAGCATTGTTTGGTCTGTTATCCCCACAATCCCTGCCAGGGTGACAGCAGCACTCAGCTCCATCTCCTGAGGAGAAAGTAAACACCACGACTTTTTCCCTAAGGGGGTGGTGGTGGTGGGGATCTATTTCCAGCAGCACTTCAGAAAAGCTGGCACCAGTGTGGGTTTCTCAAGTGGGATCTCACACAGAGGCCAGGAATTCACAGCACAGAGCTGGCAGGGAGAGAAATGCTGCAGAAAATGAGAAGGTATTTTGAATAAATGTCTTAATTTTTAAATAAAAGTTAAAATTCTAGGTTTTTTATCAAATGTTTCTAAATCTGTCAAAAATTCAGCTTGTGATATTGACAGACTCAGAAAAAAATATCAAATGAGTGGTTTAATTCAAATTGAGGCCACTTTTGTGGTTTTGGCTATGGAGAGAGGGTTTTACTTAAATGTTTATATCTCAGTGATGAGTTTCATCCAACATGAAACAGAAAACCCATCTACTCACGCCCACAATAAATGAAAATCATGGAAGGGGCCTTAAAGATTTTTTTTAAATGCCACCATTTTTCCATTAGAGCAGGGGAAGTTAGAAAATGGGCACAAGGATCCTCACCCACCATCCCAAAAGGGGAGAAAAAAATTCCTAAATAAGAGACAACATCACACATCTTTCATGGCTCTTTCCAGCTGCATTATTCTCAAACAATCAGATTATTTCACCTTAACATCAAAGGGAATTCCTGGAAAAGTGTCCAGTTTTTAACTACTACTAAGCACAGGTTTGGGCACTAATTTTAGGGTAAATCCCTGGGAGATCTGGGTTTCAGTGTCCAAGATCTGGCAGCACTACATCCCTGTTAAAATGGAGTAGGAAAAGAAAAAGTGTGGAATGGCTGGATCCATCTGCTGAGATGTTGATCTTCTGCTTATTTTCTAGATAATAATGGGTGAGAAGGAATTGCATGAGGGGAAAAAATACAGAGACATAGAGTGTGTGGTGGGAAAACAGGAAAAACTGGGCTAGGAAGGGAAGATATGGGAAGAGGCAAGAACAAGAAGCAGATGGATCCTTCTGGGGTGGGAATGATGTGTCCAGACAGTGCTGGCACAGAGGAAGTGTGGCTGAAGGAATGATCCTGGAATTCTGAGAGGAGGGAAAGGATCAAGGACACCGAGTGCCAACAAGAGGGGGGTGAAGTCCCTGTGAAGGGGACTGGCAGGGATGCTCTGCCCTCGGATTTATGGGATGGTGGGAGCACGTGGATGCTGGATTTTGAAATTGTTCCCTCTTTACCTGGCAGAAAAATGGGAGCAGCCCTGCCTGGGACAGCCATTCCCAGTTTTTGGTGCCTCTGGACCAGGCTGGGAGCACATGGCACATGGAGAGGGGTGCTCTGTGTGTGCTTGTGCCTTTCCCACAGGAATTCCGCACGGGAATGTCCCCTCAGACAGCACCAGCACCCTTTGCCAAGTGCTCCTGCAGGAGGAGGGAGAGGCCAAGGCACTGCTGGGGCTGGAGGAGATGGGAACGAGCAGGGAATGAGCAGGGAACGAGCAGCTCTCACAGCGGGTGCTTCACAAAGCACCTCCCCAAACAGCAGAATCTGGATCCCAAGGGAATCAGACAGGAATTCCAGCCCTTCCACACACACAAACCCCGTGCTGTTTGCACCCAGAGCTGCTCATACCACAGCAGGCAAGAGCAGCACATCCAAACACACAACACACTCCAGTCTCCGCTCACATCCCAGGCCCTGCACCACTAAAATGCCATTTTGGGACTTTTGGAGACGCTCTGCATCTCCAAACACCAAGGCTCTCCCTTGTTGATCAGGTATTTGAGGCAAAAGGTCTCTGCTGGAAGGCTGGCAGACACAAATGTAATTGGATTATTCGGTGCAGACAGGTTTTCCCCTCAGAAAGGTCACATTTAATGCAGAGTTATTCCATCCTGGATCTGGCTGCAGGATATCTGAGCACCCCTGAATCATCCCAGTTAAACATCAGCTCCTTCCCTCCACATCACCACTCCTTTCTTTGTACAATAAGAGATAAAATTGACTATTAAACCTGATTAATAACACTCATTTCATTTTAGATCAGGAGTTTGGAGGTTTAAATGGGACCAAACCATCCTAAACCCTGCTGCCACACTCAGTCTCCAAATAAAAATACAGCCCTAAGGAATGACCCATTACTGCCATTTAAAAGTTAGCTGCTATTAATTTAATGAGATTACTAAAAGTGCTACAGGAAATCAGGTGTTGACTGACCCTCAAAATGAGTTTACCTCATTACCTGCCCATTACAGAGCAGAAAATACAATTATTTCAGGGACTCGGAGCACCTCGCACAAAACTGAAGAGTTGTGGGCAATAAAAACACTTCAATGTCAGACAGATGGGTGGAAGAAAATGGGTTTTACCCTTAGATTTACTCACAATTCTGCAAAGAATCCAAAAGTTTGGGATCTATTTGGAAATGATGCCCCAAAACTGACTTTATTTCTGTTATAATTATTGCCACCACTAAAGGGAAAGGGAGCAGTGCTGTCGTTCACTGTGACTTCCATCACTTGTCAGAAGCATCATTGCACGAACAAGAAGATGTGACTAAAATTAAGTTAATTGGGCCATTTTTCACACCAAATCAAAGGCCCACGTCTTAAAAATACCTCACAGCCCACAGGGTTTGAGAACCATTTGGGAACAAACTTCACACAGTAAAACAAACACATTTATTTTCAAACATTAGTAACAGTGATGAGGGGTTTATATTTAATAGAACTTGTTCTACCATTAAAACCCATCCAAATACCACAAATCAAAGCTAGGGAAAAGCTTTAAGGCTATTTTAAAAATTATTAACAGAGACTTAAAGTTTTAGCATAAGGAACTTGCTGTTGTAGGATTATATAGGATTGACTGATTGATTGCTTTGATTAATCAATGATTAATCTACCACCACCATTTAGGTAAATTCGACTCACTGACTTGCAAGAACAAAGATATTCTGATTTTTTTTTGGTCTTTCAGGTGATTTGCTGCAGGAAAGCAGATTTTTCTTTTTAATGTAGCCACTGTAATTTTATTTTCACTCAGATGTTTTGCTCCCTGTCCACATCTGAGGGGATCTTAACGAGAACTCACTGAAACCACCAGGATTTCTGCTGATTTTTAGGGGATTTGGGGGTTAAGCTTTTAAGGGAGGTTAAAAGGTGAATTTTGAACATTTTGCCTGTACAGGAGGAAATCAGGGATATAATCCAGAGGCTTTTGCTGGGCCAGTTGCACTGGGAGTTAATGAGATGCATCCTGGAATGGTGATCACTGGCCTCATCCAGAAACGCTGGATTTGTACCCTGGATTAACACAGGATGCTCCAAAAGCACATTCCTCAGGAGGACGTGCCAATTCCCCTGAAAATCAGCACTCATTTTCCAGGCTGCCCATACATCTGCCATGCTTAAGTCTTTCCACATCAAAAAAGAGGCTCTGGATAATCCTCCCTGGGGTTTCTGGGGAATGAATTTGTCCTTCCCCCCAAGCCCTCTGGTTCATTCACGCTCTGACAGAGGAGGGAGAGGAGTTTGTATCCAGCACCTCAACAGGAGCTGTGGTGCAGCCCCCAAATTCCAGGCCAAGCATCCTCCTTTGGATGAGACAACACATTTTAAAAGTTTGGCAGTGCTGTACCTCAAATTTATGATTAAACCAGGTAAATAAGTGCTTTTTTAATATTTATGTTGCTCCAAGTTGTGACTGCCCCATCCCTGGAAGTGTCCAAGGCCAGGTTGGATGGGGCTTGGAGCAATCTGGGATAGTGGAAGGTCCCTGCCCATGGCAGGGGTGGAATGGGATGGATTTTAAGCTCTCTTCCAACCCAGACCTGGGATTCAATGATACAAGTCCTGGTTTTACCAGCAAAGACACCAACAAGCAAATGAGAACAAGACAATGCAGACAAGAGCACCCAAAAGGAGGAACTTGGATTGTCCAAACTCTCTCTGGCTGAGGAAATTCTCATGTCAGAAGGGTTTCCAGTCAGTCCTTACAGAAGAGCATGGAGTAGTTTCACCTCTCACCAGTTTTAAGTGATTAGAACCTGGGAGTCAGAGTCCTCAGTTGACTAATGAGTATTTTATGGGAGAGTTCTCCCTAAACTGCCCCTTGCCTGCCCCCTTTCCAGCTCGTTACCCCTGTCCCTAAATCAGTGTTTGTGAGGTGTTCTGGATGCAGGATTTGCTTTGGCTCAGCTCCTCCTGGAGCTGCCAACAGCTCAGTCCATCGGGGCAGGAGGCTGGGATGGCTGGAATGACTGACTGGGGGAAGGCAAAACCCCCAGAGGACCTGGGAAGCACCAGCCAGTTGCTCTGGGCTGGTTTTTCATGGATTAAAAAAACCCAAGTCCAGGCACAGTGGAGCAGGGAGGGCTCCAAGGGCAATCCCAAGAGTTCAGGTGAGGGCTGGAGTCAGGGCAGAGCTCAACACTTGGAGCTGGGACCTTCTGGGCTTCCCTGGCAGGGCTAAAAGGAGAAGAGGGGATGAGGAGAACAAATCAATGCTGGGGAACAACTCCTGTGAAACAGGAGAGGGACAGAGGTACCTGTGAGGTGTCCAAAGGGAGGTGAATAATCCCAACACTAATTGAGGATATTGGCTGAATCCTAATTAACTTCACACATTCCTCACTTCTGAGACTCCCAGACAAAGGCTGGGCATTCTGAAATTGTTTCTAATTACTGGCTGGCTGCTAAGAGATCCATGAAAACTGATTTATTTTCTGCTGTAGATTTTAATTCGGCAGCAAAATATTTGTTAGGAATGCAATCTTTAAAGGAACAGGAAGGAAAGACAGCATGCTCTGGACTGGCTAAGTTATATTGGTTTGTATAACCCGATTTAAAATATAAAATTTACTTCTGCATGCAGGAGAAATGTTCTGCAGTTCTTAATCTGTTAAAATTCAACAGAGCAGTTTTTCTTTTGAGACTTTTTATATGGGAAATGGTTTTATCATCCTGGAGTTGTTTAAAACATCCAAATGTCTCCCTGCAATCATTTATTTGGTGATAAAAACCTGGCCACACAGGGTGACACTTAAGTTGTGCTCCTAGAAACAAGGACAAGCTGCTAAATCCTCTCCCTGTGTTTAAAACAGGGATTTGTGGATCCAACACCCCATTCCTGTGAGGCACAGCCAGAAATCCCAGCCTCTCAGACAAGGGACAGTGACTCCCACTCAGATTAAAGGGGTCACCACACAATTGGATTAGGCTTTCATCCCTCCTTGATCCCAAATTCCCACCAGCTTCCTAAGGGAGAACTTGATCAGCAGCCAGGAAGCGACAACCACTGCAGCTTTTGTTTCTGCAAAGGGGTTTTCTTCCCCTTCAGAGATGGAAAACTGGGAACAAAGGCCCCTGTTATACTGGGAAATACCAGAGCAGCAACATCACAACCTCAGATCAAACAGTCCCAACAAAGGGTAAGCAAAACATACAAATGTCACCCTCAATCCTCTTATTCCAAGTATTGCTTTCAAAGGCACTTTAAATACCCTTCAACTTGTCCCCAAATCCTCAAGCAAACAAGAACACCCAAGCAGCACCTGCCATTTACTCACCTTGACCAAGACCAGGAGAGCAGCACGGTGTACTGGAAAATGAAGCTCCAAACCAGAGATAAATCAAAATTCAAAGGTATTGATAACCTGACTTGACCTCCTGGACCTACCAGAGATACCGACATCCCTGTTTGTGCCTCAGAACTATTCTCCCTTTAAGGATTTCAAATAATATAAAACTTCAGCCCGAATGTGATTTCTGCTTTGGTTTTTCCAACCCCCACAACAGTGAGCAAATAATTTTCTCAGTATTCCCCAAGAAAATGTGCAATTAAAAATACATAACACTGTAACACAGGCAGCTTCAAACAGGGAATTCCCACCAGTTTGGCCCTGGGCTGGCAAAGAGCTAAAAAAATATCAGGGGTTCAGATCCCAACACCTGGGCTGCTGTAACTACAGATTTGAAATCCCTCTTACAAGCCTTTCACAGAAGCCATCCCCGAATGCAAAACCCCAAAAGCAAGGCTTATTATCATGTATGTGTATTAATTATTAGTATTACATGTAACTTTACACAGCTATCTTCACTACATCTAAATTACTCTATTAAAGAAAGCCATGGGTTGAATCTCACTTTGAAAACAGTGAGAAATCTTCTACCTACTCCCTAAGAATTTTCTGAGGGAAAAGAGGGATGTGTTTATAAGCCCTGCTGTCTCTCCAGCAGGATCTCCCTCAGAGATGGCCAGAAGGACCTCCAGGTGTGGAAGCTCCTGCACGGGCAGACAAAGGATGGGAGAGGAAGCAGGGGATAACCAGTCCATTAGAAAGATTAATATCCCAAATATTTGTTACCATCTAAAACTAGTCCATAGGAAGTAATATTTCAATTTTTAAAAGTGAAGTATTGAGGAATAAACACCTGTAACCTATTTTTTTAATAAAACCCAGGGACAGCTGAAACAAACCTCAAAATAAAGGGCAAAAGCAAACCAATAAAACAAGATAAATACAGGATAGGCCTTTGGAGAAAATGTCTCCAGCTGATCTTTCAGATTTGATCACAATTCAGCAGCCAATGCTTCCTTACCCATCTCATCAGGAGATTTTGCCTGGAAAGCCCTGCAGTACAAACTGGTCGTGTGTTTGCAGAGGCCACTCAAACAAATCAGTGGCTCATTAGTACCTGGGGAGCATCCAGCTCAATGAAAGGGTCTGTCCATCCTTTATCAGAGCCCAGCAACAATCCCTGCAGAGAAAACGATGTAGGATCTGAAAACAGTCCTGCTCTGTTAAGAATTGATATCAGGGTTATAAAGCTCATTTTTGGGTTTTCCATCATTTTCAGTTTAACACCACAACTTGAAATGTGTCTTACCAGGACAGTTTGTTTGGGTATCACCCTGGTGTTAACGAGCTTACATTCATTTTATGAGATTAAAGGCTGTTTAAAGGTTCTAGGAAGTTACCCAAGGTTGTAACAACTGCTCAGGAAGGTTACCAGCTCCTTAGAGGATTGAAGAACCCCCAAAACCAGTGCCAGACGGTGACCAGCACCCCCTGTGCTGTGCTTTGTAATCCAGCTAAGTGTATGTGACTGGAAATAACTGAACAAAAACAACTGAACAAGAACAAGGGTGTGAGGGACAGGAAATAAAAGTTACCCCACACAGCCAGTACTCCCAAATCCAGCTGCAGGTTAAATAAGGGAGCTGAAGTGACTCTGCCAAAGGTGAAGAGCATTCTCAAACATCCCTTGTGCAAAGCCAACAGCTCTGATCCAAACACACTCACCTTCTCCAAAACTTTCTGTTCTGTGAGCAGAAAGCTCCAGCTATTCCAAACAGACACCACAAACTCCTCCTCACAGTGGGGGCTTTCAGAAATGTGTTCAATAACTCCATTTTTCCCAAGCTCTGGGGAGATCAGAACTCCCCACTTCAATATTTTCACCACCTTAATACCAGGAGAAGTGACCTGGAAAAGAAGGGAGAGCTCTGATGCCCTCTGCATCCCTGCCCTGCTGACAGAGCAATGGACTCCAGACTCCTTGGAAGCAAGGGAAGAGCTCAGGCACTACCCCACATCCCATCTTTTTTAGGGAATGCTTTCAAAAAGCTCCCAGCTTCACCATGTACACAAAAGATAAGTGATGATCCTTTACCTTTACAGTACATTCTACAGTAATTCCACTTCCATGGCCCCTGGAATTTTCCATTCAGGAAAGCAGCACTGGACATGTTTTACCTTCCCCCTCACACCAGTCTCTTGTCACCGCTTGAAATTTAAGACAGACAAATATTTAAGCATCGGATATGTTTATTAGACAATTCCAAAAGTCAGTTTTAGTAGGCAACTTGGAAAGAAAAGTAGAGTATATTTGAATGTCCATGTTTTAATACTTCATGATCTCAAGGATATGGCAATCACAGAAGATAAAAACAGTGTTTACAAAAGGTACAAAAGCTGCACTGCATTCCCAATTACAGGAAAACAGGATTAGTTGACAAGGAAGCTTTGGAAAACGCAGCCACAGATTTCCAGCTGATTATGGAACACACAGCGATACTGCCATGGAGGTGCATCCACCAAAATCAGCGTTGTGTGGAAATTAAGGCACTTTGGATACACAGCATTCCCTCCCACAGAGGAAAACCATTTCAGAGAAACCACAGTAAACTGCTACTGGAGGGATGGGACAGAATTCCCAGTACAGACCCCCAGAGCTTCGTGGGAGTGAACCTCTGGAGAAAAACCCCACTGAAACATTACTTTTACCATATTTGAGACCAAAGCAAATTTACTTTCACATAGGTTAAGGGAGGTCTCCATGATTCCAACACAATTTTAAACATTAAATGGAAAGCCCATGTGAAAGCTGCATGAAGTTCACATTAGGGATTAGTGCACGTAGCTGCTTCCAAAGAAAAATAACAATAATAATAATAATAATAATAATAAAAAAAAGCATTGACCTTCTCCACTCAACACCCATGAGGTACCCACCAACCACAGCCCAAAGGGGATACAGTACAATGGAAGAATTTGGCAAAAAACAATTTGAAACAGCACTTTCTGGTCCTCCTGGTCACTTTGGATTGTCCTTGTTCACTGTCCCTGTCCTGCTGAGAACTCACACACTGCCACAGAGCCCACAAATCATGATTCATTTTAAGGAAAAATTAAATCTCAGCTGTTTTCCTCCCCAAAACTCCACCAGTAATTGAGTAGTTTTGTAGATTTCTATTGCAGCCTTTGGTACACGAATGGAGTAAAAGAATTCCAGAATCCAACCCCGATCCAACAGGAGTTAAGCAGAATTGTTAGCAATGGCATTAGGAATTTATCATCAGGCACTGACTGGGTTTTATTTCACTGTTTTACTTCATTAATTGAGTGGAAAAATGCCACTGTAGAGGGAAAAAAAAGGCAACTTCTTCAAAATCAAAGCAGGATTTAAACATGGAAATGATGTTTAATCTGAAAAATTTGGTTTATCATTAAAACAAATAATTTCCCCGGGAGTAGGATCCAAAAAATTTCACCTAAAGAAGGAAGAAGACACTAAGATAACTTGCTATTCCCAGGATCTTTACAAGTTTATCCTGCTGTGTCTTGGATGGAGCATTAACATCCAGAAAAAAACTGTCCTTTAATGTTATTTCCTCTTTTAGCAGGAGGCAGCCTGGACACCATTCAGTTCAAAATACTCAGCACTCCTCAGCACTGAACTGTGCCCTCACAAAATTCCACTGAAAATATGGAATTAACCTTGCTGAAACTCAATTTTCCATTCCTGCTAGAGCCATATCCCACGACTGGGGACCACAGAAAGATTTCTGTCCCCATTTCAGAGTGCTCATGTAATTAATTACCGAGCCTTCACTCTATTCTTTCAAAACTAAAGTAATAAAATTTATTTTTCCTAAGTGTGATTATGACAATGTTTACTAGGATAATGCTATTTTAAAATATAGTGTTTTAATGTAGTAACAACCTTCTTAACAGACAAAAAACAGGAATTGAATAAGAGTGTTTTAAAAGCAAGCAGGAGATAAGAAATCCTACCCAGCAGAACACTCAATTCTTTGCAATTCAGGCATTTTACACACATAAAAATATAAAGTTGAACACTAAATTGTGATTTTAAGTGTCCTGAGGGTAGTTTTGTGAACCTTCATAGAAGTCATGTCAGCTTTAAGACGCATTAAAATATATTATTCCCCAAATAAATCCACAATTTTTAAACTCAGTAGGCACAGAGAGTATCTCTGTGGGGAGAAAATTATCTTTAAATAAACATAAGTTTAAGGATTTTTAACCAGGGTTATTTTCTTTTGCTGTCATTAGGGAGTAAGAGTTGACATAACTTATGTTTGGCTTTATGTCACTAAGAAAAACCACTCCAATTACAATTAATGAGATGTAAAGGAAACACTAACTCATCCTAATTAAAGCAGAAAGATTGATCAAGCTGAACAACCCCAATTAGGATAATCTTTATATTGTTCTGCTTTGATTACATGGTTAAAAACCCAACAGGAATAGTGACCAATGGATCAACGACACTGCAATTAAACCAAAAATTAATGCAAATACAGTGGGAAAAACGCTTGTGTTTTGTAAACTTCATCAAGGACACATTCCCAATAACTCCAGATTTTAGTGACTACTTCAAGCCAACTGTCAGCACCGTCCCTTTGGCTGAAGTGCATTTTAAAAAGCAAGTTATGAAGGGATAATGTAAAGCCAGGTGGATGTGCACCACACACGTTACAACATCTGTACGTACACACAGAGCAGGGCAGAGAGGCTGTCAAACATCCAACGTTACCATCCTACCACTGCTCCCAGCTAAAGTCATCTCCTCTGCCAAACACAAGGAAAAAGCCTAAGATAGTAAGGAAAATGACTGCATTGCCAGCCAGCACCAGGCCACAGGCTCCCCATTTGATCTGAAATGCAAGAAATGGAACAGTCAAAGCAGTTCTGGGAAGAGACGCTCGGGGCGGTTATTTCTAGGCATTAGATCAACTAAAATACTGAAAAAAAATAATAAATAAATCAAAATGCTACAGAAAGATGCTAAAAGCAGAAAAGACAAACAATAAATAACTCAATTTGTGTGACTAATTATTCAATTAGCAGCCACTTATAATCACTAATAAACACTTCAGCCAAGCTACTGCTAGGATTTAGAAGAAAATAATGACTTGCCTTACAAATCATTAAAACACATCTAAATCAGAGAGAAATCTGGTGAAATAAGTGCTCTCCTTTCACTGCCGTGCAACAAAATGAAAAGATCTCCTTTTAAATCAGTAACAGCCACGGAAAACATGGTTTTAAATGCAACCAGCTCCTTTTAAAATGAGCTGCACAACTACATTTACTCAAATAAGCAACATTTACTCTTCAAATACGTGAATGAGAGTTCCCTCTTGTGGTCGTTCTGCTGCTGCCAGGGCCACAACTCCAAATAAAAATACCAGGGAAACCGGGCATTACAAATAAATTCGGAGCAGGTACAAGAATTTTAAAGGACTGAAAGTGAAGGGGAAAACCAACAGGACACATGAAAACGTCACTGGTCGTTGGGACACGGGACAGGGGGAATTCTTTGCCTTCCAAAAAAACGTGACCAAAATCTCACCACTGCAGAGCAGTTCAGAAAGCAAAGAGGAAAGAACTTAGGCCGAGTTTCCTCAGGCTTTGAGGGGCCAAAGCTTGGGAAATGCTTTGAAAGCCATAGGGGCAGCCCTGGAAGCTTGGCCTTTTATCTTTTAACTCCTAACACTCCCCAGCCCCCAAGCTTGCAGCACTGTAAATGGAGAAAGCAGACATGCCAAGATAAAAATAAGGAAGCTGCAGCAAGAAGTGGTGCAAAGGGTCACGAGACAGAGAAGCACGAGGTGGAGGAGGAGATATTATCTTGTGTTGGAGCAAAACAAGGCTCGGGAGGAGGCAAAAAAAAAAGAGCTGAAAACTTTTCAGTCATGTGAGTCCTTTGTTCAGGTCAGAAAAGGAAAATTTCAGTGGATTACTTTCACCTGGAGACAGCACAATAACGAAATGAAAGCGGGATTTACAGTGCACTTAGAGATGATAGCCAGTAAGTGGTGTCTGAGAATAAAAATCAGCAAGGACTTACTGCTTCCACCCGGGCAAGGATGATAGGAAATCCAAAGGCAGAGACAACAATTCCTGTGGTGAAGAAATAGGCCAGCTCCCTGCAGGCACTGCTGGCTGCATCACTGTCATCACTGACTCTCTTGGCAATGAAGTGGGGAATGGGGCAGATGAAGTAAAATATCAACACAAACAGAGGCCAGTACACACTGGGGAGGGGGAAAAAGGAAACGCATCATCAGTTAAAACAGATACTTCGACCAGAAAGTTACGGCAACACTTCTAGTCCTACTTCTTGGCTTGAAAAGTGGATTAATCAAAAGATTCCACCCAAAAATGGGGCAATTCCACCTCGTTTTCCCTGCACTGATAGAGCAGCAGTCACTCTCTCACACGACCAAGTGTTAATTTATTTTACTTTTGCATCATTTCGCTGATTCAACTCTGGCCACAGAGGGAGCAGGAAATGCACTGGAGCAGGGCAGGAGCAGCTTTCCCAAATTACAGGGCTAAAGCAGGCACACCCTTGCATCTCATCTCTGTGTCAGAGCTCTCGTGAGCCTCCTCTGAATTTTTAAAGTGTTACAGACACGAAATCACGGAATTCTAGAACAGTTTGGGCTGCAAAGGAACCCAAGGCTCATCCAGTTCCAGCCCGTGCCTTGGGTGGGGACATTCCAAATGGAACCTCGTGGGAGGAGCAGGGCCGGTCAAAGAACCAGGAAATTAAGGAAAATGTTTGTGTGAGATTAAAAACGCCTGTTCAGCAAGGTGGCACCGCTTTTCCCGAGGCAGCACAGAGCTGTTCGCACCCTTTTTTTATTTAATGGAAATGCAAATACCGGCTGAGGAAGTGGTGTTTAATCACAACAAACTGCCACGTGTCAAGAGCCTGGAAGCGGGGGGGCTGCCGGAGGAGCCAAACAGCTTAATTAAATGAGAGAAACGCCTTAATTAATGGATTCTAAGCAGGAGAAGCTTTGGGAAGGGCGCCGGCCCGCTCACCCGTAGTACTCCAGGGCGCAGCCCAGCATGAGGAACGTCAGCCCGATGGCTCCGCTGAAGGACAGCGCCACGAGAGCTGCAACGGCACAGGGCGGGCGGTGAGGCGGGGCCGCCGCACCGGGCACCGGGCATCCCTCCCGGGGCACCGGGAACCGCCTCGCCGGGGGCCGGGTGCCACCTCCCCCGGTGCCGGGCATCCCTCCCCGCCATTCCCGGCCGCCCGCCCCCGCGCTGAGGCGCTGCCCGGGGCGCGCTCCCTCAGCGGGAGCCCCCGGTACCTTTCACGCCCGCCATGTCCGGGCTCCGTTGGCACCGCGCGGCTTCCGCCCGCTGGCCCCGCCCTTTTCCCCGCGTCACGTGACCGGGCCTTTAAAAGGGCGGGCCGCGCGCGCGGGTGGCTTTTCCCGCCACGCCCGCCCTCGCGGCAGGGGGCGGGGCGTCCTGAGGGGACGGCTCCGGGGTGGGGTTTAGCGCACGTAACCCTCAGGAACGGGTGCGTCTATTTTAATATATAGACCCTATATGTGGGTAATAAATGCATGTATGCGTGCCTTAAATTCATATATGTGCGTAATAAACGTATATTTGTGCGCAGCCGCGATTTGAACCCATAAACACCGCTTTAAAGAGCGCCCGCCTCTCAGTCACTCAGTGCCGTTTTGTGGGGACTCCTGAAAACCTCTGTTTTCACCCCAAAAAAATGGACCCGGGCGCCTCAGGGTCTGCATCGTTCCCCTTCTGCTAATCCACGCTAGGAAAGGCACAGCTTTTTTTTTAAGCGGTGTTTTTCAAGCCTCCGATTTTTGAGATTGCACTTTCGAGCTCACATTTTTTGCCCCAAGTCTTTTTGCCTTTAAGACTAAGAAACGGCCTTTTTGCCCTAAGAACGGCCTTTTAAACTCGGGAACGGCCTTTTTGCCCCAAAAAGAACCATTTTGCTTCAAGAACAACGTTTTTGACCCAAGTACAGCCTTTTTATCCCAAGAAAAGCCTTTCTGAGGGAGATCTTGCACAGCCTTTTGACTACCCCTCCCCAGGGAGCTTTTCTTCAGATACCTCCCTTCTCTGCCTCTCAGCCCTTCTCATTTTATATCTTCCCTCATCCACATGTTTTCCCCATTTTTCATTATTTTTGAGCCAAGAAGTCTTTTTCAAACAGGCTTAATCTGCTAAATGCTTCAAGTGAGGATTTTGGGTTCGCTGACGTGTTTGGCTGTGGGTCTCTGAGGGCAGTAGCCTAAGAACAGCAATGCCAAGTTGTTTCCAATTAATTTGGGAAAAGCACCTGGAATGCCAGCCTGTGGATAATGACATGTAATTAGTGACCGTGTTACAGTGACAATACTGACCCAGCCACAGGAGCAGATGTAGGACTTGAACCTTGCGGTCCCGAGCACAAAACATACCTGAATGTGTTAATTTGAGCTTTTTAATGTATATACAAATGTTTTAGACCAGTCACAATTTCATTGAGTATATACCGTATTTACAAAAATTACAATAATTTAGTCAAACAGTAAACCTGAACATTGATAACCTCTGTCACTACCAGATATGACAAGAATGGGGGTTTTTTTTAGGTAACTATTTGGATATACGTACGTCCTAATACTTTCATGCATCCATAAAAACATTAGGGATGGAAGTAACCAAAGGTTTAGTGGGGTAAGGGGTTTTTTTTGGTAAAGTTTAGATGGATTTGTATTTTGTGAACAGATGAGCATCCAGAGTTATGTGCCGTGACAAACTCGATACAAAGCTAATGAGGTTTTCATCATTAAAAAAAAGTACGTTATAGTAATGAGATCCTTTTTATTATATAGGCATAGGTCACAATATCTACAAATGTGAATGAGAAACAATAAACCAACAAACCACAGGAACATGATTCACATTCCAGTTATCTCTTTAAATAAGACAAGCACATACTGGATCAAAACATTAATAAATAACATCCAGTTTGTTACTATTATCTTAAGGTCTTTTATATAAAAGGAGACCTATGTGTTGGTTTCACATTTTCAGTTAATGGCAGTAAATAATGGACCAATACAACAAAAGGATGAGTTTTATACAGAAAGCCATGTACTTTGACACACTGCCTTTGCAGTAATAGCTTTGCCACTTGAAAATGTAAGTGCAACAAGTAGTGGATTGTCTTGGAAAACCACCAGCCTTAAAGACTCACATCCGATGGCAACCTGTTCCTGAGGCAGTAAACACAAATTATTTCCTGCCCGTCTTCTGAGTATCCCTCAAATACAGATATGTGTTGGTAAATAAACTGCTAGCTTTAGTTACTCTACAAAAGAACGCCAGAATTTGGGGTGAAGTTTGGATTTGAACTCGCTTTTGAACTAGGAAAGCTGCTTCAGCTTCAGCATCGGAGAGATTTCCTTGTGATGTTATTGCTTTGGTCCAATAGAAACTTTTCAGATAACCAATTTGCGCTGTATTGACCTCAGAAATCAGACCTGGGCCATGGATGTCTACGTGACAGCTTGTACACCATGATCTGAGAAATGAAGCTGCAACAGGTTTCAGCCTGCCAAGAGCCTTGGCCAAGTGCTCTGGAGCTGATAAAGGCATAAAGGTGATACAAGTGGGCTGGAAAAAGTTCTGAATCCTCAGGAGGGCAAGTGTTACCTAGAGACTGGGAAGTTTCTAGAACTCCGCAGCAGAATTTTAAGTCGTTGATATTTCTTTGATGGTTTCAAGCTGCTGATGAGAACCACGGGAAATGCAGCACGTGCTCATTCCTCACTTTGACAAGCGTGGATTCACCCTTCCCCCCACCCCCCCAAAACTGCTGTTCAACAAACCAACAAGGTGCTGTTTAATCAAGGACTCGCTGCTTGCTTTCGGAAGCGCTCGCTGAGGGATTCTGCCTGCACATTCCACTGCGGGGCCGTGAGGTGAAGCACAGTATTAATGCAAAAGCAGCGGGCAGCTGCCACGCTGACCTAACCCAGGGCTCAGCCTCGGCTCCCTTCAGCCAGACTGCACTGTAGGAGCAATTAAGCAGCAAATGGTGACTGTTAGGAGTGTGCCTAAACCACAGCTGAGCACTTCAACTGGATCACTTGATCCAAACCCAGGAAAAAAAGTACATCGACGTTTGGGCCCCACCACCAGTTGTTGAACTCAACTGGAGTGTTGCCATATCGCATCTAACCAAAAAAAAAAAAAAAAAAAAAAAGTAGGAAATTCGCCAGCTACACTGTGTCAGAGACAGACCAATTCCACCTTTTCCCAGTATGTGTTCAGTCTCGTCCCACTGGAATCCAAAGTAAAATAGAAAAGTTACCAGAAACTGCAACCCCGTGGCTCTGGTAGGGCGAGCCAGGTGGCCAGAGTTCCTCTGAGCTCAGGATTCTGGAGACAAGTGTTAGGAAACCTTTCTCTTGTTCTTCCTGATAAGTATTAGGCTCTTAGTTTTCTGAAACTTCTGAATTTCCAGCCAGAGTTTGGTTGATCTGTGACATTTGTGACAAGAGACTATACAAGCACTAGCACGGGTCTGTAGTGGAGACTGAGAAAGTACCTAATACAAGGGTTTTTGTCCTTGGTTTTCAAATTCTGACCAGGCATCGTTTAGCTCCATAAATATCATCTTTGCATATTGTTCGTATGGCTGCCCAGTAGCCTGGAATAAAAACAGAGAGAAAAGAGAGATATCAGAGCTCCCAAAGCCAACCACACGCAGCTGACACAGGAGCAGATTCCCAAGCAGTTCCATGAATTTTCTCTTATTCCTTGGCAAAGAGAAGCTACTCTGGAGGGCTGCTTGCCTTAAGAATTTCTTGGCTTTGCTGCTCCTCAGAGCTGCCAACCCCCAGAATGGGATGAAGCACTGTCCCACGAGCATAATAAATGTAACCTTCTAAATAATAAATGAAACCCTGGCGTTAGGAGAGGAATTTTACCTGCACGGAAGGGGAAGAGCTGCCACCTGACACAGTCCCTGGATTTAATCAATATTCCTACAAACCTTGGGCAGCCCATATCCTCCCAAGCCTTGAGACTCTCAGGGCCTCCATTCCCTGCGAAGTGGAAGCCTCCTCCTCCCTGTGGGGTGGCCCAGACGGAGTCGCTGCTCTCTGCTCAGCAAGCGGCAGCAGCCAGACCACGAGCCCCAAGCTGGGCAATCCAACAACCTGATTGTTCCACTGCAGGAGTTTGATTTGAATCTCCTTTAGCAGGAACTGTTGTCCGCCAGCAGAATGGCTGAGGGTCAAAGTGAGGGTGCCAAAAGCTCTGAATTTCTGCTGCTTGAAGCAGCAGGTTCCAGGCACACTCTTGGGGCTGGGAGTGGTTTCACAAAACCCCCGACTGGTTTGGGTTGGGAGGGACCTTAAAGAGCATCTCATTCCATGGGCAAGGACACCTTCCACTATCCCAAGGTGCCCCAGCCTGGCCTTGAACGCTTCCAGGGATGACTTTAGAGCCCTCAACTTTCAGAAACCAGCAAAAATCTTGAGCTCCCACTTTCTACAGAGCCGTTCGCACCAATAAATTCAGCGATCCCATCCAACACTTCACGATCAACGCGGGCGGTTTCCCCCCAAGGTGGAAGCAGCCCAGCCTTACCTTGTCCGGGTGAACGACGAGCACAGCCCGCCTGTACACCTTCTTCACCTGCTCTGGAGTCACCAGGTCTGCCATACTCACAGGCTTCCACTTGGTCTCCCCAGCCCACAGCACCGTGTGCATGGTGGACAGCAGCGCCCTGATATTCCTCTCCTTGCCTTCGATCCATTCCAGGACCTGCAGAAAGGAATGTAAGTCTCTGTTTGTGCCTCACATTAGATATTCCACCGGGACAAAGTTTCTTCATTTGAATAGCCATGACCCCAAGGAGCATCTTAAATTTCTTTCCATGCTTTATAAAACCTTTAGAAAAGCTTCGTGTGTCTCTAATTGTCATTAATTTTTATATCACTGCTTGAAAGTTAAGGCACAGCTTAAGCAACATGCCTGCTAAAAACACTGACTTAGTAACACTTGATGGAATAGTCAAAATGTGAATTAAGTGTGTAAATGTCTGGTTCTTTAATAAGGTTAATTGCACACCTAAACTAAGCTCAGCCAGAGCTAAAATGTAACTGTGAAAACCAGAGGGTAAATGGATTTCACAGCTCCAGGCCGAGCTGACCCAACGAAATAAAAAATGCATCAGAGCAAAGAGAATTCTATTGGGAAGGCCAAATCAGCTGGGAGCTTCAGTGACTCAAAAGCTTTTGTGGGGATAAAAATGGGAGCTGGGAGAACTCCTGCCCACTCCATGGCCTGACGTCTGTCCGGCTGCTGATGTTTGTGTTCAGAATGGTTGCTGTCCCACCCTTCCCAAAGGTTGAAACCTTTCCACAAGGCTAAACCCAGGACATTTTTAGAGGATCGTTCCGTTTTCTAGAACTTTGCTTGGCTTTTGCTGCGGCTTTTCCTCTGAGTTCTCTCTCCTGTAAATCCAATTTGTGGTTTCGTATTTCAAATACGGAGCAGGACAGACTCAATTCCCTTCCCTTTCGTAAGAGATCTGCAGTTTGGCAATTTATTGAGGAGAGGTGAGAGAATTCCAAAGCAGGCAGGATTAATGAGGCAGAGGATTAGTTCAATTAGCTGCGCCTGCTAATCAGGGCTGGAGTGCTGTGGAGGAGCAGCAGCCCAGACGGGTGACACTGAGCAAGCCATTGTTGATGCAGTCTGGTTGAGGACAGAAATGTAACCTTGGAGTTTGAAATCTATGGAGGACATTGAATGACTGTGAGAACATCACCAAGAATTTTGCTTACTTTTAGTTTTTCAGGGTCCATCTCCTTTGCCATTTCTTCTTTTCTCATCTCAGCTATTGTTTTGGGGCCCTTCTTGTCCTTGTGAGCATTAAACCCTTGACCGGATAACAAATCTTCGAAATCTGCAGACACTTTTGGCTTGGAATCTTGAAAAACAAGAAGATTTGAAGTTATTATCATCGTATGGGTGCTTTTAACACTGATTTTCTAAGATACATCCTTCAGGTAATTATATTAACAATCTCCCAGTGCTAATGAGCATGCAGGTTCCCATAAAAGATGTTACTTAAGGTCACTTTTAAGTTGTTATTATTGTTATAGGATCCCAGAATGGTTTGGGTGGGAAGGGACCTTAAAGTTTATCCAGTTCCACCCCCCTGCCATGGGCAAGGACACCTTCCACTATCCCAGGTTGCTCCAAGCCCCGTCCAACCCGGCCTGGGACACTTCCAGGGTTATTTTGGAAGCTCATTGGGAATACAGGACCTCCTAAATAGCACACTTCAGAGTCTAGGACAGGATATAGCACCAAATAACCAACATGACTGACTTGCTTAGCCCTAACCTGCAAAACAAAGGGATGTCGGGAGCCAACCCTTGGCACGCAGAATTCCAGGGCTCTTACCAACATTAGCAGGTCCTTTTCCCCTCTCGCCCTGCGCCCCGGCCGTGGCCGAGAAGCTCACGTTGTAGTTGGGCTTGTTCTGGGGGGAGGCGTGGGGCACGCTGGGCTGGGCTTTGGGCTGTGCCCCCTGCCAGCCGTAGCCCGCTCCCTGCTGCCACCCGCTGCCACCCATGGGCTGCGGCGGCGGCTTCTGCGGCGACGGGGGGAACCCCCCGCCCATGCCCGTCGGCGTGGTCGGCTTGCTGGCGAACGAGGGGCCACCTGCGGAGAGCAACGGGAGGGAGTCATGGTGGGAGCTCCCGCAGGGGATTGATTCGCCTTCCCTAAAGGGAATCCGACTAAAATCTCCCCGTTTGCCGCTCTGACGCAAATTTTCGCAACGTCAGTTTTGCCCTGAGGTTGCTCTGTGAGCCGTTTATAGCACAGCACGTGGCTTTGAGGATTTGAGGGATTGGAGGTTGGTTGGGGAAGCTGGGAAAGCTTGGATGTAGCTAACAAAGAGCCACAGCTCCGGAAGGTGGCAACACAGAATCATAGAATGATTAATGTTGGGAGCGACCTCAAAGCTCAGCCAGTTCCATCCCCTGCCATGAGCAGGGACACCTTCCACTAGGCCAGGTTGCTCAGAGCCCCATCCAGCCTGGCCTTGAGCTCTTCCAGGGATGAGGAACCTCTGCGGGCAGCCTGTGCCAGTGCCAGCACCAAGCTGGTGGTGTTGAAATCGCATCTCCTCACGCTGTGCTGATTTATACCATCCACAGCGATGTATCCCAGCACCTCATTGCTTCAGGGGATGCTCCTCTGGCTCTGTTTGTGTTTGTGGGAGGTACCCAGTGTCAATGTTTTGTTACTTCACACTGACATCCACACTCAACTCCCAGCTCGGGAATGTGTCATGGAAACAGGATGAAGTGCTTTCGACTTAGTCACGACCAACAAAAATGTGCTTAAATATCCCGAGGATGCCAAGCCATTTGTTTTTAAACCCCACCACTCTCCTACAGAATGCATGTTTTAAAAGGACCTCGGTGGCTCTGACATGGGGCTTGGCAGCCTTTTTATTTTGCTCCTGCAGAGCAGCCTGTAATCCAGCAGAGGGAACTGGGAAACCTAATTCCAGACCCATGCTGGTACTGACGCAAAGGGGAAAACAAACATCACACCAAACCACAAGGGCTCGCAAAGAGCTGAGGGCAGCAACAAAGGCACGAAAAATCTATTTACCACAGTCAGACAATGCTGGGGTTTATGGAAGGCTTCAATAGTTTCTCAGAACTGCCTTTTAAACATTGGAATTGAGGGTTTGCTGATTGTTTTACTAAATAAAACAAGGGGAAAAGGCTTTTCTAAGCAGTCAAGGTTTGTAGCCAAGTGCAAATACCCCACCTTTAGATAATACTGCAAATTAGAGGCAGATGAATTCCACAGCTTTTCTCACAAAGCAGAAAAATGAGTCAAGTCTAGAAAGAAACAATTCCTCAAGAACCCCAGCAGCTTTGCAGAGCCAAGTTCTCCTCCCAGGCCTTGAAGCACTTGAACACAGAGCATCCTCAGCCAGAGCGTGTTCAGACTTATCAGAGGTTATGCTTTGCAATCCATGGAGCCTGCTGAGCTCCCTGCACCTTGCCAGCACATTTTTTGACCGGGGATCAGGAAAAGCAGGGATTTGTGAGAGTTTACAGGGAATGGGGCAGAAGGGAAAGCCTGGCAGCAGCACTGGCATGCAGGTGGGTTGAGAGGCCCCTCCCATAGCAGGCTGCTCGGCCTATTTCTCTGAAACAACGCTGGTAATTTATTATTTTCTTATTTTAATAAGGGATGCAAACCTGCTAAACTTGCTCCAAGACTTCCCAGATCAGCAAATGGATCCAGTGTTTGTGGTTTAGCCTGATGAGTGGGAGTGCTGTGGAGGGATCCTGTAGGACTGGTGGCAGCAGACTTACTTCCCATTCCTAGACCACCTTAAAAAAAATACATATATATAAAAAAAAAAAGAACATTTTTCCTTCTGTTTGACATGAGTGCAGCTCTTCCCCAGTGCTCAGTCACATATTAAAAGCCTGCTATTAAAATTGAGGGTGCCATTGTCAGGTTCCTCAGCAGCCTCAGACTTGTTGCACACCCACTCCCAATTAGGAGCAGCAGCAGGAGTGTTCCCAGACTGTCTGCACTGACAGAGGAATTATGACACAAGGATATATTTTAAGAACTAGAAGCCTTCAGGAAGCAACTTTGGGAGGCCATACGCACTCTCCCGAGATTAGAAAGAATCATTTAGTGGTATCCCAGGAATGACAGCACTTCCCAGGTCCTTCCCGTGGCTCTATATGGAATGAAACAACCTATGGACACCCTCACCGAGCACCTGTCCTGCTCTGGGCTCCTGAGGAAACAAATCCAGAATTTTCTGAATTTGGAAATCTTTAGAGAGAACCTTTGAAGTCACTGGCAGCATTTTCCCTCTGCCTCTCCCCTCTCAGAGCTCCTTAAAGGGTTGGTTTTTTTTTTTGTTAACCACCCTGAATTTTGTGTCACATACCTGCTTTGTTGGGCCAGTCCCAACCGCTGGAAACATCTGGTTGGATGGAAACTGTTGGAGTGCTAGAAGCTAAACAGAATGATTGATATCAGTGTCTCAAAGTAAAACCAGCATAGCCCAGTGCCCACCAAGAGCCACTGGGACTCTACAAAGTCTGTGAACCTCCAGTGGGAGGTGGCCCTGCCCATGGCAGGGGGCTGGAACTGGGTGATCTTTTAAGATCCCTTCCAATTTTCCAGGGAGATACTCCCAAGGAACACGTGTTAGATGATCAGGCACAAACAAACCCATGACTGAATGTGTTTCAGACAGGGTTACACATTAAATTTTGGAGTGAGAAGGAAGAGATTAAGGAACATTTTAAACAAAGAGAAGAAAATTCCTTCTCTTCAGCCAAATTCAGATGTGAATTTGATCGGGGTTAGTACTGGATCTAAAGAAAGTTGATGCCTGCAACTAAAATCACCAAAGGATGTGTGTTTTCTCTTAATATGGCCGTGTTTAGTGCAATTAATGGTAGTTTGGCTCAAAGGAGACCTCATAACCACAGGAATATGTGGGCAGACATTCTTCATGGCCTTTTTTAAAAATTTATATAAATAGCCTATTAATTAAGTCTAAGACCTGAGCAGAACTCGGCTCGTCCTACCACACTCCAACTGCTGAATACACTGTAAGTCCAGAGACAAAAAGCTCTTTCCTGTTTCGTGGGGTTTCTGTGGTTTAGTCATTTCATGGGAAGCGCCAGTTTGTACTTAATGGTTCCATTTCTCTTTCAAAGCAACATTTTGCATTTATTTAAACCCCCTGGAAGAGCCTCCCCTTTTCTTACCCATGTGAAAGGGATCACTGTGCACAGTTGGTGAAGGGCTTCTTGTGGCTTGAAGGAAAGGATCCCCAGGGACAGCTGATGAGCCAAGGAAGGAACCCAGGAGGTCTGGACCGGTTTGCTTGGGGCTGCTTCCAAATGGATCAAAGGCAGTGGCTGTGAAAACATATTTGGGAAAACGAAATCATTAACGTGCTCCAGGAATGTGCTCCAGGGGAAAAGCACTGCTGTGGGGAGAGGAAATCTGATACCTGCAGATAGCAAATCAGAGGGTGTGAGACTGTGGGGGAGCCACAGGAGAGCATCAATATCCCAAATTCTGGGGACCTAAAGAGCCCCATGACTTGGTCACGGCAACAAACTGACCCCATCTCTCATTTCCCAAGAGAGAGGCTGAATTTGGAGGCAGGTAAAGTGAGAATTTAAGTACCCAGACACTTCAGACAGAGCTTTAACTGCCAGTCGATGGTGGAGCTTGGAGTTACTGCCCTGGTGCAATTCCTGCCATCCCTGCTTCCTCTCAAGATGATTTCAGTCTGGCAAAGGTTATCCATGTTGGGGGTAAAAGGGACTTTTAGAAACAGCTTTAGAAAATAACAGGTACCATTCCTACAGAGCATCCCTTGTTACAGAAATCTGGTTCTTCTCAAACTCCATTTTTGATTAATTTGTTCAGTCTTCTCTCTTTCATGTGAAACCCCCATAAGCCCAACCAAAAGAAACTCCTCTGAAGTCACTCAGATTCTTGTCAACAAATTTAAGGTAAAAAGCATCCTGAAAGGTACAATCCCTAGGAGCTCTGCATTGTGGTAATGATGCTACTCATTACTTATATTACTCAATCAATTACTACTCTTCACTCGTTTCCCAAGCTCTTATCCTTGCTTTCATGAGTTGGGACAATTGAGCTGTGTGATCCTGGCTCTGCAGAACTCATAAATCCCTAAATCTTTCCCCAATCTGTTGCTGCACCTCTTGTGTGAAGTGTCTGCACAACCTTCACTGGGCGAGAGCTCTCAGACTGAGCCTGCAACAGCCACAGCAAGAGGAACAAGTGACCAGTTTCTTCCACTGAAACTCCACTGAAACTTGGATTCTTCTCCTCTCTCTTTGCACTTGCTCTGCTCTGTTTGTTTAATCCTCTCCCTAGTATCTATCCAGTCACTCCTGCAGCCTGCTCTTGGAAGAAACAGAAATTCTCTATTTCCTGCTCCAAGCAGCTCCAAACGCCCTACGTTAAAAGAGAAATTAAATTCCAAGTGCTATGGGCCTACCCAAACCCCGAGAGGATTTTTTTAAAACTCATTATCTCCTCATATGCATTACTGGGCACATAATGAGAGCAAAACTGAGGATCTCCAGTGGCTGTCGGCGTGAGGAGCCACCAAACCCCTGGGTGTGCTCCAGCAGGGTCTGGTTTGGGGAGGATGCACCAGCGCAGAGTAGAGGAGCTGCTTGGCCTCTTGGGATCCCCACGTGAAATGGGGGTGGCCAAGAGCAGCTCCCCCAGAGGGATCCTCCAAGGCCAAGTCCCCCTCTCGGCAAAGCCACCATTACCTTCTCCTACCCTCGGGGACGGGGACGGAGACGCCGAAGCTGCCGAGCGCCGCGGGGTCGACTGCACAGATCCAGGTCCCCCCACGTGGAAAACCTCCTCAGCAGCGGCTCCACCGGGGCTCTGGGAGCTCGGCCCAGCGACCCCAAACAAATCATTCAGCAGGTCAGAGTTAGAGGGGGCAGCGCTGGGCTGCGAGGGAAAGCTCTTGCTCGTGGGGCTGCCATCCAGGCCCAGCAGGTCCACGTCTTCAGGGGGAGGTGCTGCTGGAGGCTCTTGCTGCTTTTTGCTGTGTTTGGGTGTCCCGTGGGGCTTGTCACCGCTGGCATTACTGTGCTGACTGGAAAGGGACAAGAGTTCGTCATCTGACTGTTCGCTTTCCTCATGCACCAACGCTGCTCGATCCTCTGAGGTGGGGTGAGAGCTACTTTTGTCAGATTTCTGATCTAAATGATGATTGAAAATAAAATTAGGCAGCTGTTAGTTTGGTCATCACAAAGGTCCCGTAAAAAGCAGCTTACAAGCAGAACAGAAAGCTACTGAGAATTGCGCAGCAGCATTCGGCTAAGATAAAATAATTTTGCTTTTTAAAATAAAAGTCAGCAAATTTCTTCCCCAAAAGAAGCTGTGCAGCCCTGGCACAGCTGCCCAGGGCAGTGGTGGAGTCCCCATCCCTGGAGGGATTTGAAAGCCCTGTGGATGTGGCACGTGGGGACATGGGGCAGTGGTGGCCTTGGCAGTGCTGGGGGAACAGTTGGACTTGATGACCTTAAAGGTCTTTTCCAACCTAAATTATCCCACGAGTCCTTTGCAAAGATTAACCTAAATTTTCTCATCAGGGCTTATTTATTTCAAGTTTTAGCATGAAGGAGGCCTCGGGTGAAGGCTCGCCCCAGAACTGTGTCAATAAATGTCCCACAGAGCACAGTTTGAAGAGGGTGTTGTAGGAAATGAATTCCCACTCCATTGCAGTGTCAGGGTGTGCCCAGAAACAGCTCTGTGATCTAATGGCAAAGACATGCTACAGTGGGATCCTTCAGCCTCACTCCGTGCTCCAGGCAGGGGGAAAAGGAATTGTTTATGTTCTTTGAGGCAGATTTGACTCTGAAGACCAAGCCTTGCCTACCTTGCCAGCTGAGAGAGGAGAAGAATGCACTCTGCCCAACGTTCCTGATGTTATCCTGGGGGGAATCCGTGGCACCTCTACCTGCAGCACAGAGCACCAGAGACATGGATCAAGCAAAACGCAGCTCAGCGTGGAGGAATCGTGTGCAGGGAATAAATCCGTGCAGCCCTTACCTGCCAAAGCAAGAGTGTCCTGGTGCTCCTGGTGGGAGGAGAAGAGAATGGAGGGGTTGATGTCTTTTGTCGTGAAGTTCTCCCATGGGGGAGTTAATTCAGTTTGTCTGTCTGCAGACTGTATTTCTATGTCCAGTATAACATGAAAGAGCTGAGGATATTTGTCTGGAGAGTCACAGGCATCCAGCTCAGGCCTAAAGGGGACAAGAGCGGTCCAGTTTAAAAGGGAAGGATATTTCTGGAAAGCTGTGAAAAGGCTTTCAGTATATTGAGGCTTTTCATATTTCATCTGTGACTGTTCTCCCTCAGCCTTCATCAGGCTTTTATGCATCAGGTTTGATTAATGTTCAGCTTCAAACACTCACTTGGTGAATTTGAGAGTGGTTGTTCCGAGGGCTATGAATCCAGTATGAAATTGAATTTGGAATATTTGTGTGTTGGTCATCTGAAAAAAAGCAAACCAGACTGAGAGCACCAGACTGAACAAGGGCTTAAACACAGGAGTTAGTTAAGTTTACCCTAATCTTAACTGCTGCATAACTTAATTCATTCTGCTTGCTCTACAGGCAGTATTTCCTTCTCCATATTCCCAAATATTCCCAGTATTTTCATCTGCCTTAAACCCTGCTGCTGCAGCCCTGTACAGCAGAAAGCCTTTGGGAATAGGCCTTCTTTCCCTGCTTCTCTTTATTTCTGGGATCTACTCATCAGTTTTGCAATGAAATGAAGCTGTTCCCACTGAATACATTGGAGCAACAGGTTTGTTTCCCAAGCAATTTAAAACCATTTCACTTGGAGTAGAGGCTTTAGGAAAGCATCATCTACACAGCAAATGGCACCAAAAATTGATGGAGAAGAGGAAAATATTCACTGCCCACTCTGCAACTTGAATATTCAGGTTTCAAACATATCCACAGGGAAATCCTGGAGATTCCATGTTTAGCCAGCCCTTGGTTCCCACACTGCCTCCACAAGAGAAGTGAAACCAGCCCCTACTTTGGCTTGGAGGCGTCCCCCGATGGTCGATCTCATGTGGTAGACAGAGACAACAACATCTCCATGGACAGTGGCTCCCAGTGGGATCAGCACCTTCCCTTCCTGCACACGGTATTCTCTTGGAGGGGAAGAGGAGGAAAGCCGTGGTTAAGCTCCCTTCTACCACGTGTCCACAGAAAAGCTCTCGATCCTGTCAGGCCCAGAAGGAGAAGGAGCATTTAACACTCAGCTTGGTCAGAACAAAACTATTCCACAGGGGGAACCAACAGAGCACTGAATGATCTCTAGGAAGGTATCCCACCTCCTGACAACCTCAGATCCTGATGTCTGTGCAGTTACCCCACCTCCTGACAACTCCAGATCATGATGTCTGTGCAGTTATCCCACCTCCTGACAACCTCAGGTCCTGATGTCTGTGCAGTTACCCCACCTCCCAACAACCCCAGATCCTGATGTCCGTGCAGTTATCCCACCTCCTGACAACCCCAGATCCTGATGTCTGTGCAGTTATCCCACCTCCTGACAACCCCAGATCCTGATGTCTGTGCAGTTACCCCCATCTTGACAACCTCAGACTCCCTCTGGCCATTTATTCCCACCCTAGGCACTAACTTTCAGTGAGTGTATTCATTTGTCAGGCAGCCTGGCAATGCCTGCAGCGCAGATATTCCACAGCAGAGTGAAAGTCTGGCTGCATCCAGCTCCTAAGGATGGCAGGGGGTCGCAGGGACTCACTTCATCCTCTCGTACTCCTGGGAAGTGGTGAGGATCCTGGTCTCTCCGCTGAGGATGTCGCAGAAGGGCCGGCAGCCGTTGCGCTGCTTGTTGAAGCAGGGGACGGGGCTGAGGGTGACTGACTTGATCGTGAGTGGTTTGCAGTGGGGGATGACAGGTTTGTCTGCTATTAGGTCACAAATGTACCCTATGTACCTGCAGGCAGAGAAACCAGGGCTGAAATCTCCATTTTGTTCATTTCATACTCAAAATCTGCCTCGAAATCCAGTGACGGTGCCATTCTTTCACTGGCCCAGGACTGGGGTTCCCATGTGCTCCAACATCCCTGCAGCTGGCACAGAGTCTGCACTTCCTGCTCTGTGTCTGTAAGGATGCAGCTGACACAGGAGAGGGATTCACCCAGGCCCTGCTAACCACGGGTTCAGCATGGGATGGTTGGGTTGGAAGGGACATTAGCAGCCATCTAATCCAACCCTCTGCAATGAGCAGGGACATCTCAAATAATAGGAAAAATTCAGGTTGGAAGATCTGAAGGTCACCTGCTCGGAGCAGGAGCAGCTTCTCGCAGAGCTGGATAGAACAGCTGTGTCTCAGAACTGGATTTTGTGCTGGGGGTGATACCCAACTGAGGATCTCCAAGGAAAGAAATCCCACAGCTGCTCTGGACAAGCTCTTCCAGCACCTGGTCCCCACTTCACCACTTATTTCTGAGGAGCACGGTGGGATCTGGACACCTGTCTGAGCCTAGGGGCCAAAACACACCTGACAGGTCTTTGGGCAGCTTTGAGCACAAGGAACACAGCTCAGGATACTGTACCTCCTGTGGGATGGCCACAGTACAATTCCAGGTCTCTTTGTGTTCAGCAGCTGCACAGCAGGGCCAGGATGAGAGAAGAGGTGACAGAAACAGAACATTGCACTGACCAGAACTGCTGAGGCTGCACGGCCGTCCTGGCAAGGAAAGGGGTAGAGGGGAAACACTGTGTGAGTATCAGAAACATCCTTTAAATTTCACCTCTCCACTCCTCCTGAAATCACAAGATACAATTTATCCAGAAAGAGTAGGATTGAGACCACGAGACGATGAGGAATTTTCAGTTCTGTGTCATTTGTTCAGCACCCAGGACTTCAGTGAACAATCAAAGCTAAGATAAAATGCAGGGAGCAGCCAAAGCTGAGGGTGGTTTACGCTTCTTTGGAGAGCCCACAAGGACATTTTGGCTGCAAATCTCAGTGTTTTGCGGCTGCTCCCCAGCTGTAATTTTATAATTATTTCAAACATAGGCCTGGAAGTGACCACAGGGGTCAGAGTGCACCCATCCTACAGCTGCAGGCAGCCCTCTAACAGAAATTGACCCTGGAAAAGGATAAACAAACAGAAAATCCAGCCCCAGGCTCCCTCACCCGAACACCTCCACAGCTCTCAACCTACAGATCGCTCCTGATGGGTTTTTTTTAAAGGTGATTATGGGGGAAAGTTTGCTGAGTCACATTGATAGATCAGAAATACAGAAAGAGCAGGAAAAAATCAATGTATTCCCCATCCCCTGCGTTCCTGATATACCTGGGAACATACAAGGTGATGAGTGTTATGGACCAAACAAAAAGAAAAGAGCTCTTCCAGCAGCTTCCAGCAAAGTGCAGGTCTGGAAACTGCTGGCACAGGGATGGATACCTGCTCAGTACTGCCAGAGTGCTGTGGCACCCAGCTCATCTTCCCTGTGTCAGAGGGAAGGATCCTCCAACGCAAAACTCATTTCCAAGGAAGAAGCAGGAAAGCTACTGCCCCACCAGGGAGGGAGTCACACCAAAGTTATACAGAATCATGGATGCATGGAATGGCTGGGGTTGGAAGGGACCTTAAAGCCCATCCAGTCCCACCCCTGCCATGGACAGGGACACCTTCCACTATCCCAAGTTGCTCCAAGCCCCTTGAACATTTCCAGGGATGGGGAATAAACAATTCCTCAGGACTTCACCACTCTTGCTCCTTGCAGTTGTTTATTTCAGGCACCTTTTAGGCATTCCAGCCATTTTCTATAGGGTTTTCTGATCCAGACCCCAAGAACCTGCTGACATGAACAGGCTGTTTGCTTTTTTCAAGTTTAGCTCCTGCCAATTGTTTCTGACAAGATCTCTCAGGTTCATATAAACTAAACGGGTTTCTGCAGCCTTGTTAGAAAGCGTTGGAAAGGACTCCCTGTCCTTTATCACGTTATCCTGATATCCATTGCTCAAAGGACAGCAAAGGAATTGGATTTTTGAGTTAGATTTCCAGGACTGGAGGCATCGAGTGCATCTTCCTCTCTGTTTGAAGGGAATTTATGTCCCGGAGCCGCTGGCTGTGCTGTGCAAGGCAGAAATGCCAGACTCATAAGGGAGCTCTGTGCAATTTGGGATCAGCCATTTCCTCCATTCCTCCCAGTTTCTGCTGATCAGGGCTGACAGCCTCCTGGTTTAATTTAGGTTCCAGGAGCAAAGCAGAGCTCTGCTTTTGGGCATTGCTGTCAATGTGAAAGGTTGGATGGAGCAAATTAGGAGTGATCCTCACACCGCCCAGCATTGCCCAGTGCTCAATAATCCCTGGGGGGGCTTCCCAGTTCAGCTTTGCTGGAGAGAGGAGCAGAGGCAGCTGGGCTCCTTCAGCCAGGCCTGACAGCTCCTGATGGCAGGAGACTTCAGCAATCTCCATTTCACAGTTCGACAGAATTCCCAATCTGTGTTTTCTGCCCAATTTCCATCCCCTTTCAGTCTAAAGGCTGCATTTTCTCCTGTGACTACTTGGAGTAAAACGCAAACCACAGACTGGTTTGGGTTGGGAGGGACCTTAAAGCCCATTCAGTGCCACCCCTGCCATGGGCAGGGACACCTCCCACTGTCCCAGGGTGCTCCAAGCCCCGTCCAGCCTGGCCTTGGGCACTGCCAGGGATCCAGGGGCAGCCACAGCTTCTCTGGGCACCCTGGACAAGTCACAGCAGGCTGACAACTCTTGGGTGAAATTCAAACCTTTCTGCTACTCATCACCACTCCAAGAGAATGACTTCGACCTCTCTTGCTTTGCATTCCTGCTTCTCGTTCAGTGCCAGCTCTTCCAGCTCAGCTTAGGCTGATGATGTCCCTTCCTCTGGGTCCATCCCATCCCACCAATTCTCTTTCAGGAACTGTCCCCATCCTCGCTCACAGACCCCAGACCCTCCACGAGCAGCGTGACCTGGGACTCCTCAGCCCCCAGGGCCAGCTGCTGAGGGGTGCACTCACCATGCAGTGGATGACACAGACGTTTTTGGGGTTCTGCTGCAGCCAGTTGTGCATGTTCTTGCAGACAGCGTAGAGGTTGTGCAGGCTGGGCGCCTGCCGCACGGGCCAGCTGCACTCGGACACCTGCAGGAACGGCCCCAGAGACAAAACCAGCTTTGGAGGAGCACTAAGCAAGGCCTGCTCTACAAATTCTCCCTGCCAAGGAACCTACTGGTCCTTTACAACCCGGAGTTACGTGCTGGAAACCTGCTCTACCTCTCCTCGTGCGTAACTCCGCACCGTGCCTCCCGTGAGCTATGGGGAGGCAGACAGAAAAAAGCTGCCTCAATGAAATAACATCGGGCTGATGTCTTGTCCCTGGCTGCACATTTTTCAGAATTTACATTTCACATCTCACATTGATTTTTAAAGCCTTTGTACGACGTGTCCCTAAAAACTGCTCTGATTTGCACAGGGCACTGAGCATCTGTTGTTCCGAATCGTTCCGTGGCACAGGATTTCCAAGCCCTCTGTGACAGACATTAAACTGATGAAAGGGAAAGTTCTGTTCAAAAAAAACCAATAATAACAACCCTATCTGAGTAAGTATGTTAATATATGAGCAAGAAAAATGAATGGCTCCTTAGAGCTGAAACCCTACAAATCCTAAAGTATGTCTGGTTCCTGTTCCTCAATGTGCTGGTTCTGAGTCATCCCACTTCTCTGCAGCGCAGTCCCAAGCAGCACATCAAACAGCCCTCGACAGACGTCTCCCTTTCATCTGGTTTTAATTGAAATATCTTTTTTTTAAAAGGCATTTCTGGCCAGAAGAAATTTAAAAGAGAAATGTCCTGAGGCTTGTCTTCTGTTGAAGAATTGGTTCTCTCTCTCCCAGCTGACATTTGGCTGCTGCTTAATGGGAAAGGGGAAGGAAGGAGGTAATTTGCCCAGATGTTCTCAAACAGCCACATGATCCCCATAACTGTTCCGTCTCTCAGAGGAAGGAAATGCTCCAGGTTTTATAAAACTTGCACTTAAGGACCTGTCTGACACCTGCACAACATCTTAGAGCAGAAACAGGCCCCCAGATTCCAACCAGAGCCCCGCCAGGCCGTGTCGTGTCAAACAAGGATCCCGAAGGCTCCCATGGGATGCAGGGCCAGGCCAGGCTGGCAGCACTGCCTGACCCAGCCATCCACCCTCTGCTTGGTGGTGGGGAGGCTCCTTCTAATCTCACAGCAAATTAGGTATTTGTCTGATTGCTTTTCAGACCTAGGGAAGTTTTGGTCTCCGGAATATCCTTCTGTGAGCAAATGTTGTGTTGTAGGAGCCACTCCACAAACCCAACAGTGCTCCAAGTTCGGAGAGCAGGGAATGACCATGCCCTATTCACCCTCTCCACCTTCTCCTGTCTCCAGAGTTTGTTTCACTCCTTCCCTTGAACCCTTGATGTTCCCTGTTAGAATTCATCCAGTGACCCTTCCACTGATGATCTTCTGAGCAGACCTCCCTGCCAAGCATCTGGAAAAGCCATTATCACTTCTCTAGTAAATAATATACATTTCCCAACCGTCCATAATTATGTATTTACATTGCCTCTAATTACACATCTGCCTGATGGTTTGCAATTAGGAAAATTAAATGTGTGTGCTTGGTGTTTGTATCAAACAGAACCTCGGCAGCGCTCAGCACAGACAACTTTAGGGAAAAGCAACTGGAATTCTCCAGCTCTGGGAATAAGCACTCAGCACTTGTTTTATTTTAGCAGCAGGGCAGCAACTGCCAGGAATGTGACCCATGAGGGGCTTTGAAGTTTGGGTTTGTTTGATGTTAGATTTGAGTCCTGTGTTTTGAAACAGCTCTCACTTCCTCAGGCCCATGGGAGCTCTCCTCTCCTCTCCTCTTGGGGACACAGAGGGGACAACAGAGCACAGCCAGGTCTCTGTGCAGAGTCACACACCGGGTTGGGTTGGGAGGGACCTTAAAGATCATCTCCTTCACACCCTGCCACCTTCCACTATCCCAGGGTGCTCCCAGCTCCATCCTTGGACACTTCCAGGGATGGGGCAGCCACAGCTTCTGTGGAAAACCTTTCCCAGTGCCTCACCACCCTCCCAGTCCCCTCTGCTCCTCGACAGACTGGGCACCCGGGGCTTGGTGACCCACTCAGCCACGTCTAGGCAGGAAATGGCCCAGCAGGACACGAATTCACCTCCCTCCTGTGCCACCACGCAGCAGAGTGACCTACTTTGATCTTAGGAGCAAAACGTTTAAAAGAAAGCAGGAATTCTAAAGCTTTTCCTGTCGAAGAACAAGTGTGTATCTCAGTGCAGCTCAGCTGACATCCTCATCCTCAGTGAGAAAACTCACTGGGATTTCACCTCCTTGAGAGCCCTTTAGTATTTTTTTCCAAGATATACAAAGCTCAGCCCTGTAATTATTTCAGGTATTGTGTTGTTCACACTTCTTTCTCATGAAAAATACTTGGAATTCGGAATTGCCAGCCCACAAGCTGAAAACACAATATTTTATTAAAAGGTAATTTTATTTTCTTCCTGTGTGAGTCAAGGCAATTGTTCCAAAGCACTGAGTTGTGACATTAAAAGAGTTTGAGAGTGACATTAAAAGTCACTTGTTGAGTGTTGGGTGGGGTGGGAGATAATTCCAGGGATTCAAGAGTTATGGCCAGCTCATACAGCAAAAGATCTTTAATGCTGGGCTTTCAGAAGTAGATAAATCACCCACAAACAGCATCAGTGATTCACCAAAACCAATCAAGACTGAAGATTCAGAGCTCTTAATATCTCCTAATTAGTCTTCCCTGTTCATTTACTCATATTTGAAGTCTGGTTACTGATGGCCACTGAGAAATTTGCTTCAAGTATCAGTGAGTGGTTTCTGGCGATCAGAATTGCTGGAGATAAATTCAGCTACACCTCAAATTAAAACTAAATTAGGCTTGGATTAGATTCATTTTCCCTGACTGAGGGTTAAGCCTAGCAACTGCTGCTGCCTTTTGGGTTGAAGGCACCAAAAAGTTCGACATTTAACAAAAACCAACAGCAAACACATCACTCCCTGGTGGGAGAGGGAAAGAACAGGAAGTTTTCAGAAAGATTAAATCTAATCTTGCATTTCAGCAGCAGCATTTCATAGAGATTTCCTCTAAAAGCCATTAATGAAGCGGAGCCTCGCAGTGCTCCTGATGCTGCTCTGGTTTTAGAGAGGGAAACTGGGCCAGGCAGTGGAGGTGGCTTTTTAAAGTCACAAGAGCCCAAATGCCCCTCAGATCCCGTTTCCATCCCGTGCTCTGCCTGCTGAGGACTCCTGCTTGATTAAAGCCCAGCTGCAAGGAAACAATCTCCCTTCTCCTGCTGGTGATTTCTTCCAAAGGCCTTTCATTTTATTGTTCTTCTGCAGCAGCTCTACCACTCTGTTTTATTCTTTATTTCTCTGCAGCCCAGGCCCCACTCGGTGCAATGCCTTTCCCTCTCCCAGGCTCCTCACATGAACATTGTCCCTGAACTTTGCAGCTCTTTACTCCCTGTGGTCCCAGCTAAAACCCCAAACCCACCCCAGCAGCTTAAAAACACATATAACTCCTAAAACATCTTAAATTCTGGATACAACAGGAGCTGGTGCCCCTTTCCCTGAGGAGTTTTCCCCCATGGAAGGCACTCACCCTGTTGTGGAACTTGGCACTGCGATAATATTTGGGTGACAAGTTGAACACGGTGTAGTGGTCGGGGTGCCTGGAGTCCAGGAACGTCCTGACATCCTCGATGTGGTTCCTGAATCCCAGCTCCACGCCCTCAGCAGGAAAAGACATCACTGGGAAAGCAGGGAGAGGCCAGGATGAGTGTGGGGTTATGGACCCTGGGATACTACAGGTTGTGTTTCTCCATGGAGCAGTGCTTACCTATGATCCTTGAGGTAATGTAGGAAATATCCAGCTCTCCCTTGGTGTAACTAAAAGGAGACAAAGCAGGAGACAGAGTTCAGGCACTTTAGCAGCACATTAAGAGTGTTTTCCCAGAAAAAAATCTACTGATCACCACAAGGAAAAATCATCTTAAAATGGATTCTTAAGATGCAGACAGTGACCCAGCCTCCCTCTCTCCACATGCAATTAACTGCATGCAAAACCTGCAGGAAAAGTCCCTTTTCCCTTTTGTCATTAATTTTCAGTGCCAGTTTCCAGGAGAAATCTCCAGCAGTTTGCACTTTGCAGAGCCCTCGAACCCTCTGGGGTCTTGCATGCATTAAATTCCATAATTCCTTGTAGCCCCCTATCCCTCGGAGGTGGGCACAGAGGACACTGCCAGGAGAGTCCCCAGAGCAAAGTCACCTCAGCTCTTTCTTCCATTCCAAAGGTGGATTTAGGGCTGGGAACATCCTTGCACAGCAAAGAGGCATCAACACCGGGCAGCTCTCAGTGACAAAATATTCAAGTGGTGGTTAACTAGAAGGATCCCACAGGGAATGCTCCAGGAACTGGAGACCAGGTGCTCCACCTTCCCAGGCATTTTCCAGATGTCAGGGTGCTGATGCTCGCATACTGGGTGCCAAACCCCAGTGATGAGACAGAACCAAAGAAATCATTTGGGCTTTTCCCCTCCTTCCTCAATCCCTGGGAGCTGTGCTGTGCTGGTTCAGCGGCACCAGCACTCTGCAGCTCCTGGTTCTTCCTCCTTCAGGTGTACTGTACCTGGCAACAGACTGCATGACCTTGGAGGAGGTGTCCTTCAGGGTATCCTTCAGGTTATCCTTCAGATTGCTGAAGAGCCTCCCTGCTCCTCCTTTCACCATGTCCAGCAGGCCTCCCCCATAGCTGGACTCCATGTCTGGTGACGAGGCACCTTCAAGGCACAGCAAAACCAAAGCCAACATCACTTGTTGGGAACAGATCCCGGACAATCCCTCTGCTCCGTCCACACCAAACACATTCCCGTGCGCTGCTGCGTGTCAAACACGGGGGAAAGTGGTTTTCCTTCTCAGAGCCATGATTTCCCAGGGATGAGGGATGGCTCATTCCTGCCAGCTGGGCTCAGAGCTCTCAGCACTGTATGTAGGTTGCATGTTCAGTCTCAGCACAGTGAGGACAACACGGTACAAGATCTAAGCTGGGGGTTGGATCTGGGCGAGCTGAACATCAGCCAGGTGTGCCCAGGTGGCCAAGAGGCCAATGGCACCTGGGCTGTGGCAGGAATTGTGTGGCAGCAGGAGCAGCGAAGGGATTCTTCCCCTCTGCTGGGCTCTGGCGAGGCCACACCTCGAGGGCTGTGTCCAGTTCTGAGGCCCTCAGGACAAGAAGGACATGGAGGGGCTGGAGCGTGTCCAGGGAAGGGAATGGAGCTGGGAAGGNAGGTGGGCATCAAGCATAGCTTGGACTCCATGGTCTGGGTGGGCTTTTCCAACCTAATTAATTCTGGGATTCTGTGATCTTTAAGGTCCCTAAATTGGGATTTTAGGCTGATTTGTTTATCACAACCAACCACCAGCTCCTCAGGGGTAAGAAAAAGACTCTCCCAACTCCATGGGACATCCTTCAGGGCAGCCCTCCCAGCTGCCACCTCAATGAAGGTTGTCCAACCCAAACTGTTGTACAGTTCCAGGATAAAATGATAATTTCACTGCAAATGCACCCCCCCCCTCTCAGGCAGCCTCAGCCATAGTGAGCTATCTGTAAATCTTTAAACTGGAGATTCCATTGGGAAAGTGATGCTGCTCTGGTGTGGTCATGATCCACAAGCACCTGATCCAGGTCCCAGACTGGTAAAATTAGAGGCCACCTCTCCTCTACCCTCTGCCAGCTTCAGAACAGAAGGTGCCTCCTCGAGGCACAGGAATATTTCTTATGCCAAACTTGCTGTGAGTATGATTTAAAAAAGAAAAAAAAAAAAAAAAGAAGGGAAAAAATCAAAGACTCTTGTTGGCTTCCAAGCGTGGAATCAGTGTTTGATGTGCCCTCAAAAAGTTTGTTTTCATGGTTTTCTGTGCTGGAAGAGCCAGGGGTGGAAGGAGGTGATGTTCAAAAGGGGCTCTCAGTTCTGCAGGTCAGCTTTTAAAGGAAAGGAAGGCAGAGATGTGGGAGCTTGGAACAGGGAAAGGGGGACAAAGGATCAGAGGTCCAACAGCACTGGGCAAATTCTTACAGCTGGAAATGCTGTAGGAGAGCAACAGAAGGGCTCTGAGAGTATGGAAAACCTAAAATGTTTAGAAATCAATCTGAAGATTTCAAAAGTGGAGAGAGGAGGAGAAACAGAGAACGAGACTTTCACTGTGTTTCTAAGAGAAGCAGCAGGAATCAATTCCAAGTCTCCTATGTCCCCTAAAGCAGAGAATCAGAAAGGATGGATGATGAAGAAATGGCTTCCCACTGCCAGAGGGCAGGGCTGGATGGGATACTGGGAAGGAATTGTTCCCTGGGAGGGTGGGCAGGCCCTGGCACAGGGTGCCCAGAGCAGCTGTGGCTGCCGCTGGATCCCTGGCAGTGCCCAAGGCCAGGCTGGACTCTTCTGAACACAGGGACCATTCTCCAGCAGCCACCAAACACAGCCACAACCTGCTGCAGCTCCTCACAAAACTGGAATGCGTCAGGTAGGAGCGTTCCTGCCGTGGCCCACCCTCAGTGCTGGGATTTCAGCTGAAGGATCCCCTGCTGACAGCACCAGCCTGGTGTTGAACACAATGGGAGCTGGAGAGAGTAGAAATCTTCATTAAAGCACTTAAGTGCTAATTTTATAGAGGATCAGGAGAAGGACGTGCAGGAGGAGAACTTCTCCCAAGGCAGAGAGAGCTTTGGGAGAGAACAGTGATCCAGGGGAGCCCAGAGGGATGTGCTCTGTACAGGACAAAGCCGTCCGTGTCCGGATTAGCCAGGCCAGCACACTCCTTCCTGCACAGGGAGAGGGAAAAACCCACATATCCAGGAGGGAAATACCCCCTCCTCCTGCACCCTGCAGTGCCACGAGCATTGTTTGTGCTCATTCTCAAAAACAAAGACATTCAGACCAATCCTGCTCTAAATGCTGGGGTTTGGAGCCAGAAATGGGTGACTGGAGCAGGCGTGACCTCGAGCGATGGGGACACTTCAGCACCTGCAGCCAGAGGTCTCCCAGAGTGACCAGCAAGAGAGGGTCACACCCTGCCACCAGCTCAGGGAGGTGCTCGCTGTTGGAACCAGCGAGAAATTCCAGATTTGGAAGCTTTCCCTGCAAAATCTGCACGTTGGAGGCCCTGTCTGCCTGGGGAGGTCCCTGAGCAGCCACCCCCCCCCCAGGCAAGCCACAAACCCTCCCGACCACAGGGCCTGGATTCCAGCTCTCCACAGAGCCCAGGAGGAAAGCAGCCGACATTTAAAAGGCATTTAAGACTCTGTCAGTCTGAATATTTATGCTGATGAAGCAACTCTGAGCCTGAGAGAGGGGAGGTGAAAGGAAGACGCCTGAAAATTGAGGCTCAGCAGAGAAGTGCTGCCTTTCCCAGGTTATTTAGCAGGAGGGAGCAGACCCTTTTTGCCTGGAAAGGGCAGACAAAAAGCAGACATGAAACCGTAGGAAAGGAAGCAGGTTTCCCTCAGTCTGCCCAGATTGTGTGTAACAGCATCTTCAACATCAAATGAGATTTTTTTTTTGCTCAGGGAGCTGCTGCCTGTGCTTTCGTTAGGGATGGAGTGAGGAAAGAGCTAAATATTCCCTGTTCCTCATCGTGGAATCACAGAATGGTTTGGGAGCTGAAAGACCATCTCATTCCAGCTCCCCTTTCCACATGGGAAAGCATTAAAGCTTCATCTCCCACCTTCCCAAAAAAAGGGGTTTGGGAGTATTAAATACCCCTCTGAATTCTCTTCCAATGGTACCACAAGAGTCTGGCACTACAATGAGGAAAAACTGTGTTTGTGTCCCAAATACCTCATTTCTAGACGGTTTGATCTGCTTGTTGCAGCCTTCTCCCTCCCCACAAAGTATTTTCGGGGAGAAAAGAAGGTTTTTTTGCTTGTTTTATCCCCTAAGATAAAGGTGGAGGCTGCCCTGTGCCTTGGCAGAAACGGCCCCTTTGGCTGAACAAAGTGGAGCCGCCGTTGTTGTGGCTTCAGCAACAAAGCCTGGATTGTTTTTAGGAACACTCAGCAAAAAAAAAGCTCCTGTTTGTGCCTCTCCCCCCCCGCCCCAGCAGCCAGCGGAGGAGCAGCACAGCTCACGTTCCTCCCACACCCAGCGCTCCCAGCAAAGCCTGCCTCGTGTGGGACGTGCTTTCCCACCAGCGTGCAGGGGGAAGAGCCAGGCTGCTACAGCTCCAGGAGCACATTTACGGGCTTTCCCTCGGCGTGGAAGGGTCTGGGTGGGAGGAGGAGCAGCCCTGGTGCAGGAATTCCTGCAACAATTTAAAGGGTGTATCATGGATGGAGGGGTGTTGGGTGCAAAACTACCCAGGCAGAGCAAGGAATCCACGTCCCTGGGACCCTCAGCATTCCCAGCTGCTGCTGTTCCCCACATTCCGCCCTTCAGAGGATTGCAAAGAGGAGTTTAACCTTGCCTGCCCAGGGGAAGGGTGGCAGGAGCTTCTTTAAAGCAAATCTCTGGGCAGTGGCTCCTCTGCATCCAGTGATAATCAATAGTGGACAGATCCGATCCTTCACCTGCCAGGCTGGCTTGGAGCAGCCTGGGATCGTGGGATGTTCCCTGCCCACGGCAGGGCATGGATTGAGATGGGCTTTAAAGTCCCTCCCAACCCAAATTATCTGTGATGCTCTGGTTCTAATTATGTTTTAAGGGCACAGCCTCACACCCTGGAGCCCAAACCTTCCTTCCAGCACACGTTTCTTCTGGAGAGCTGAGCTTTACCACCTTTAAGCCAAGACTAAACCATCAATGCTGTTCTAGGCACTTGCATCCTGTCTTGGATCAGACAGAGCCCGAGTGCCAGAATTACATCAACTTTTTAATAATCACTGGGTGGTGGTTTGGGAGAGAAATCACCACCAGCAGAGGCAACTCAAACACTGGTAAAGGGGCATTCACAGGGAAGACCTGCAGAAATTATTTGGGAAGTTCCTCAGACTCACACAGACCTCAAACACTAATTTTACCTAATTTTTTGCTACCGGTCCCATCTGTCCCCTCCTCCTCCACTGTCCCAGATTCCTGGTAGAGTTAGGTTCCCTATGAGGCTGAGCACAGATTCCATAAAGTGTTATTCCTTAAAAATAAGCAGCAAAACATGTGGAGAGAACTGCAGGGCCACAGCCATAGAAGAGGCTCTGATCATTTGATAAAACCATTGCTGAGACCCCCAAGCCCAGATTTCCCTCATCCTGACACTTCCACTACCCCAGGGTGCTCCAAGCCCTGTCCTGGGACACTTCCAGGGATCCAGGGGCAGCCACAGCTGCTCTGGGCACCCTGTGCCAGGGCCTGCCCACCCTAACGGGGGACAATTCCTTCCCAACATCCCATCCATCCCTGCCCTCTGGCACTGGGAAGACATTCCCCCTTCTCCTGTCACTCCAAACCCTCATCCAAAGGGTAAAGCCAGAATATTTCTCTCCAAAGCAGACAATCATGAGGCACAGAAGCATCCCCAGCATCGAGACATCTTCAATAATTTATTCAGCTGAGCAAGGAGTTGTTGCTTATGAGGTTGTTTGGGTTTTTTTTACTGCAGCTTTCCAGCACTTAACTGGTACTGATCCATGCCAGCCTTTTGCCTGGAAGAGATGGAAACTGCCTCAAAACAAGGCAGGTTTAGGTCAGATATTGGGAAAATTTCTTCCCCAAAAGTGTTGTCCAGCCCTGAAGGGAGAGATTCGAAAGCCCTGTGGATGGGGCACTTGGGGACATGGGGCAGGGGTGGGGAATGGTTGGGCTTGATGGTCTGAGAGGGCTTTTCCAGCCTGAGCAATTCCATGGTTCTGTGCTGCTGTTGGACTACAGAGGGTCCCTGACCTCCTGTGGGAAGCACTCGGAGCCTCTGGCAGCAAACTTTAGGGTAGAGAAGCTCAAGACCCTCTTTTTGTGCTTTGCTGTGGTAAAATTCCAGAACTAACATTGCAGGAGCCCAAGGCTTTTTACCCAAAGGCTCGTTTGAGGCTGCTTAAATGTAAACTTCATGGAAAGTTGAAGAATTAAGGTATTTCTGCTTTTGCTTGAGAAACGGAAATGAAGGAAAGCTGCTTGGGCCAGCAGTGCGGAGGATTTCCACAAAGAGGGGGTTTTACTCCATTTTTTACCAGAATAGTAACATTGAGAGGGGAAGGGAGGCAATTACCACCCAGTACCTGCCAGGTTTGTTTAATTTGTTAAAAATTTCCCCTCATGAAACTCATCCTACAGCGAGCAGGACGCAGGCGAGGCCCGACACTCGAGCACAGAGCACGAAATCTGCCTTTGAAGTTGATCGACGTTCTCTCTGCTTCTCCTCCCTGTCAAAACAACTGAAAAAAGACAAGACTCCTGCCAACACCGAATCATTCAAGTGTCCAAAACACACCAACCAAACAAAAGAGGCATTAAACCGAACCTCCCCGTTCGAAAACGCAGCGAGCGGGGAACACAAGGCAACATTGTCAGCCCAGGCCTTTGTCCCCGTGCCAGTGACATGGAGACGTCTCTCTTCTGACTCAGTGAAAAGGAATCACCAGAGCACAAGACATTATGTTTGCAAGTGTAAAACAGTTCGAGAAATCTCAGTTTCACCACTTGCAACTTCTTTCAGACGCTTTTCCTTCGTGGTTACTCCGCCTGAGGAAGCACAGAGCACAAGCAAGTCTGTGCCCCAACTGTTTAAAAGCTCTTTTCTATCTTATCCAGATCATAAACACCACAGAATAGCACAGAAAGGGTTTTTCCCTTTCCTAACATCTATCCTTGCTGGTACTTTTATATCTTATTTCCTAGAACCTCATCTTTCAATGCTCAGCCAGCTGCTAGGAAAGCAGAATTGAATGCCACAGCAAAAACCCAAATAAATTGGCTTCTTCACTGCCTGGTTCTCATCTTGTGAGCACTTGCAGCAACTTAAAAAGAAGGAGACAGAAGCAGCTCTGCGTAGATGCTCTTCTTGGAATCTGGTTTTTGAACTCAAGGTGCTTTGTGTCCTGTGAGGTTCAGCTCAGGTCTCTCTTTGAACCTCCCTTCACCCATTTCCAAACCTCCACCCCAAGTCCAGGGCATTTGCAAGAGGAACTGGCCATTAACAGGAACGCAGAGATCCCATTGGAGTTGTGTGAGCCTGTTACTGCATCATTCCATAGAACTTCCCAGGCCAGATCCCCCATCCCTGTGCTTGCACTCCCAGAGGGATGGTCCAGAGGAGGCCCCGGAGCTGCTCCAGGGCTGGAGCCCCTCTGGAGCCAGGCTGGGAGAGCTGGGGGTGCTCACCTGGAGAGGAGAAGGCTCCAGGGAGAGCTCAGAGCCCCTTGCAGGGCCTAAAGGGGCTCCAGGAGAGCTGCAGAGGGACTGGGGACAAGGAATGGAGGGACAGGACACAGGGAATGGCTTCCCAGTGCCAGAGGGCAGGGCTGGATGGGATCTTGGGAAGGAATTGTTCCCTGGGAGGGTGGGGAGGCCCTGGCACAGGGTGCCCAGAGCAGCTGTGGCTGCCCCTGGATCCCTGGCAGTGCCCAAGGCCAGGCTGGATGGGGCTTGGAGCAGCCTGGGACAGTGGGAGGTGTCCCTGCCATGGCATTGGGTGGAACTGGAGGAGCTTTGAGGTTCTTCCAACCCAAACCATTCCAGGATTCTATGTCAGGATTCAGAGAGCCCTTGGAGCCCCTCCCTGCCATCCATGAGGAGCTCCTGCCCTCCAGCAGCAACCCTGTGCTTCTGCTTCCTGGCTTTTGCTTCTTTTCTCTCTTCACACTGAGCAACACCAGCCCCAAAAAAAAAATATTAAGCCAATAATCAGAAGCACTTGGGAGTTAGAGCAAAGCTGCAACCGCTGATTATTTTCCTTGCAAGAAGGTGTTTATGAGGCTGCAAATCTGCATTAAGAGAGGATGCTTGAAGATCTAGTACTTTGCATTAGTTTAAGGAAATTAATAGAAAAACCAAAGAGGAGCCCAGTTCCTCAGCTCAGGGGAGTTGGTGACAGCAAGCACAGCCCCGTTAGTGAAACCAGCAGCAATTTGCCCCAGAATTGCCAGTGCTTTGCCTTCAGCACAAATCCTCACCCATCTAGAATTGCTCTCCAGTAACCCACACACAAATATTCCACAGAGCAAAGGGCATTTTCCTATGCCCAGGTGCAGGGGAAATCCAATATGTGAGCAAAGAAGAGAAAGGTTTGATTGTTCAGCTTTTTGACTTCATTGAAAATGGTCTTTTCCTGCACCCAGAGATGTGGCAGCAGGAGCAGGGCAGTGCCTGGCCCAGTCCCCCAGTCCTGGGGGCAGTTTTGGGCCCCTCAGGACAAGGACGTTGAAGGGCTGGAGCATGTCCAGGGAAGGGAACGGAGCTGGGAAGAGGCTGAGGGAGCTGGGAAAGGGGCTCAGCCTGGAGCAAAGGAGGCTCAGGGGGGACCTTGTGGCTCTGCACAACTCCCTGACAGGAGGGGGCTGCCAGGGAACAGGGACAGGAGGAGAGGACAAGGCTTTAAGATGCACAGGAGAGGTTTATATTGGCTATTTGGGGACAATTTCTTCCCAGAAAGGGTTTTCCATCCCTGGCACAGCTGCCCAGGTCAGTGGTGGAGTCCCCATCCCTGGAAGGATTTAAAAGCCCTGCGGGTGTGACACTGGGGACACGGGGCAGTGGCAGCCTTGGCAGTGCTGGGCACGGTCAGACTCGATGACCTGGGAGAACTTTTCCAGTGTTAATGATTCCGTGAATCTCTGTTCAGCTCCAGCACTGCCATCACCCCACCAGACAGTCACAGCAGTGCCCCAGTGTCCCCCCATCACTGGTGACACCGGCTCGTCCATCCACACTGCTCCCCTCCTCCACTGCAAGCAGCAGCTGCTCTGCCCCACGGGAAACCATCGTTTAAAACCATGAAAGAAAAGAAGGAAGGACATAACGAGCTTGGACGTGGCCAGGCCACCCCGAGGATTTCACCTTCAGGGTGTGACATCGAATTACACACACCAGAGATACCCCTGCCCCACCAAAACCCAGCAGCACAACCCCTTCCCTGAGATGGAATTTATCCCACCCTTCTCCTTCCTGGGGAATTCAGGTCTCTTTTCCCAACTGAATTATGCTCAACCACTGCCCACCTTGGGAGTTTCAACTCTGGCATCACTGGGAGGAGTCTTAAATATTTATAATATGAATATTTTCTCTATTACACAAAAAACCCACCCACACACACACAGGTGAGTGGTGGTTTTTTCCTCGCTCCTATTGAGCCAAAATCCCAACCACCTTATTTTCCTGTCTGTGTCTTACACTGCTCCCTAATCCTTGTCCCCAGTTATCCATCTGCAGACTGTGAAAGATAAATCATGCCCCCAAATCGGGAGCAACTTCAATTCCCCAATCACTCGGAATCACAAGCACACCTGAGGGGTGGATTTGGTTCCTTAAGCTGTTGTAATTTCATAGTTGGCAAAGAAAAATGGCTTTGCAGTGAGCTGGGAGAAATTAGGAATTTATCAGCCTGAAGTGCTCAGATGAACAAGAGAGATACAAGCGTGGAGTTCAGGTTTGGAACAGAGCGTCACGCTCGGCACAGAAATTGTTTTAGCTTCATCTGAAGGTTTTGGAATGACCACAAAAAAGTCCTTATTAAATAAAGAAGCTATTAAAAAATATATATATATCCTATAAATAGAATTCAAGGGCCACATTAAGGCCTGAGGTTTTTTGCTGCTCAAGTGCCAGGTGTGTTGTCGAGAGCACCTGTAAAATTTAGGCAGTGAGAGAGAACTGAAAGAAGCAAACTCAGGCTAAGGCAGATCCCTTCAAAATCAGCTCCCAAATCCCAGAGCCAGCCCTTGATCCAGCCCATGTGTTTGGGAGGAACATGCTGGAAACTGGTAGAGGCCATTAATACCATTTAATGCTCTGGGCTAGAATCGGAGTGGCTGCAGAGTGGAAATGGCTGAATATTGCAGCAAACCTGTAAATAAAGGTATTGTCTGGCTGTCCATGAGCACTTTTTTTTTTTTTTTTTGCTCAGCAAAACCCAAGTGGAGCTGCACTCAAATTATACCCCAGGATGAGGCTCGAGAGGAGCCCCAGCACCTGCCCACGCCTGCCTGGGTGTCACCACCACCTCCCATTACACCGATGCCTCTGGTCGCTGCACTGCCAGGAAATTCATCCAGATAATGGCCTTGATGATAGATATTAACCTGCCTGCAGCATCTCACCATCCCAGCAGCTGTAAGAACCCAAATCACTCTAACACAGCAGCCTACTGTGAGTAAGGAGCTGCTGGCACAGCCTGTGATTACAGGCAATTGCAGCAGAGATGTTGTAGCAGCAAATACAAAGATGTTTCTGAAGTTTGGGAGTAAAAAAAAAAAGTTATTAAAGATAAAAAAAAAAACAAACACAAGCCTGAAAGAAGTCTTGGAAGGAAATTCAGATGGCAAAGGGGAGGAGGAAAATATGACTGAAAGTGTTCGAGAAGGTTGGACGGGGCTTGGAGCACCCTGGGACAGTGGGAGGTGTCCCTGCCCATGGCAGGGGGTGGCACTGGATGGGATTTAAGGTCCCTTCAAGCCAAACCATTACAGGATTTTATGACTCTTATTACATCAGAGAAAATAAGGAGAAAAAATCAGGTACAGGGCTCTTCCTGGGCTCCCTCTCAAGCCCAGCCATGGCTCATTAGGGTTTTGTTCCCCTCAAGAAGAGGTTACCAGGTTAAAAAAAAAAGATGCTGTATCTGCAGTGCTTGTGGAGTGCCTCTGGCCCAGCCCTGTCTTTCATGGAACAGTGCAGGTGTTTTCACTGGGAATTGGAGTGAGAGGTCAAGGAGTAAAGGCTTCAAACTGAAAGAGGGGAAATTTAGGTCAGATTTACAGAAGAAATCCTTCCCCGTGAGGGTGGGGAGGCCCTGGCACAGGGTGCCCAGAGAAGCTGTGGCTGCCCCTGGATCCCTGGCAGTGCCCAAGGCCAGGTTGGAGCAGCCTGGAATGGTGGGAGGTGTCCCTGCCCGTGGCTGGGGGTTGTCACAAAACGATCTTTAAGGTCCTTTCCAACCTAAACCATTCCATAATTCCGTGATTTCATTCCTCCTGTAATGGATGGACATAAATGTGGTCCCTCACAAACACCCTGGGTGTTTCCCTGCACCAGTCTGAGCTTCAGAAGTTCCCTGCAAAGGCTGTGGATGCTCCTGGGGACGGGCACAGGTCAGGAACCAGAACCAGAGCCAGTCCCTTCCGAGGCATCCCTCCAAAGCACGGGCACTCTCCATTCCTGGTTATCCAGGCAAAATTGAACCTTCCGAGGTGAAGAGCTCTCTATCCCATTACCAGCCATAAAGACCATCTGGTCCCTTACTCCCTGATTAAAAAAAAATGGTGCATGCAGCGCATCATCCATCAGAATTAATC
>VZRR01002597.1:0-24287 GCA_013398015.1 Oreocharis arfaki
CCAGCCCTGCCCCAGCACACCCCGCACCCTCCCCAGCCCATCCTCCCTCCTCCCCCCCGCGCTGACCTTTTTATTTTCTGCGTCAGGAACATAAAATGGAGACTGCAGGGAAGGGGAGCAGTGCCCTAAGAAGGATGAGGGAGAAGGAGGATTTGCACAGCGGTGCACGAGCACCCTCTNGAGGGAGAAGGAGGATTTGCACAGCGGTGCACGAGCACCCTCTGCTGCTGGATGAGCCTGGGGGGGGGGGCAAGGAGCTCGCCAGGCCGGCTCCAGCCCCACAGGCTCCAGGCAGCAAAAAAACTCCCCAAAATTGCCCTAAATGGGTGATTAAAATTCTTGTGATAGCCAAAATATTTGATTAAAAAGCTTCAGCAGCCTTGTCACCCACTGAGCTGTCCTGGTTGCCTCTCCCTGCCGCTTATTTTATGCTTCTGTTTTCCTTGCTGTGTTAACATCCGAAATGCTCAGGAAAAGGAGAATATTCTGTATTAAACCCAAAATATTTCCCTCCCACAGCTCCTAAAAATTAATGCCACTGCCCCACACCATTATAGAATTTTCCAGGTTTGAAACAAGCTTTAAATTTCTTTTTTTTTTTTTTTAAGTTCCGTATTAGGATGAGCACCCAAAACTTGGTGTTTTCTCTCACAGGATGGGAAAAAGCGTTAAAGATGGATGTGAGGGGAGAAGCAGCCCCCACCTGGAATGGGGTGACCCCATTTAGGGCCAAATCCAGCTGGAACTGAGGTTAAAACTCTATCTAAAATGAGAAAATTAACTTAGAAAATTAACTTCAACTTAAAATTAGAAAATTAACTTTAAAATTAGAAACCTGAAAAGTTTCAGCAGCCTTGTCACCCCCTGGGCTCTCCTGGTTGCCTTTCCCTCCTCTTTTATATTCACATTTTTCTTGCTGTGTTAACAACCAAAATCCTCAGGAAAAGGATAGAAATTTGTATTAAACCAAACATATTTCACACCCACAGCTCTTAAAAATTAATGCCAGTGCCTCACACAATTATAGAATCTTCGACGTGTGAGAAAAACTATTAAATTTCATTTATATTAAATTCCACGTTGGGAGGAGCACTCAAAACTTGGTGTTTTCTCTCGTGGGATGGGAGAAAGGGTTAAAGATGGATGTGAGGGGAGAATCAGCTCCCTCCCGGAATGGGGTGACCCCATTTAGGGCCAAATCCCGCTGGATCTGAGGCTGAAATTTCCAAGGAGATCTTGCAAAAAATTTTTCCCAAGAACAGTTCAAGAAGGGCCCAAAGGCATCACTCGGGAAGGAGGTGAAAAACCATGAAAAAAAATCCAGGATCCCAATTTATTTTTTTTTTTTTTGTGGGGGGGTGGCAGGTGAGAATTTAAACGCTGAGGGGATGAGGAAGAAGAGAGAGAAGTTTTAAAAAATTGAAGGGACAGATGGAGGGGATGGGAGGTAAAATGCCAGCTCCAGAGGATGGAATCCAGCCAGGAATGGGATGCCCAGCACCCACCTGAGCCCCGTGACCCCACACAGGCCGTGAGGACAGAGCCTGGCAGGGGCTGGGTGTGGGGTACCCGCTCTCACCCCCCAAAACTGCACAGGGAAAGGCCTTATATAACTTCTATGCATTATATAACTACAAAACTACCTCCAGGGGCCTTTCCTGGGAGAGAGCAGCGCTTTTTTGTGGGATCAGGTGGAGCTCTGAGGTGATCCCTGGGACTGGAGGGAGCGGGGACCCCCAGGATGGGACCCCCAGGATGTGACACCCAGGGAGGTTTGATTTTATCACTGTCATTTATAAATGTGTAAAAATAAAATAGGGGCACGTCCCCCTGCATGGCAGGGGACAAGTGAGGGTGGCACTGGGACAGCAGGAGCTTGGCAGGGATGTGGCACTTGAGGAGAGGGAGTTTTTGCAGCGAGGGGCACAGAGAGAGGAGGTGCCAGGACAACTCATCCCGTGAGCAACGGGGGACTGAAACCATGGCAAAAGCCGGCTCTGGGGCTGCTGAAGCCGCGTGTATTCCCAGCACAGCCCGGTGACTCAGCCCGGTGACTCAGCCCGGCAGTGCTGGGAAAACACGAGTGACACATCAGGGTGGCCCCCGGGCCGGGCAGGGTCTGTGGGAAGCCGGGATTTGGGAGAGCCTGGCACTGGCGGGCTCCAAAGCGCGGGGGGCACGGGAGGGACGGGGGAGCCCCACGACAGAGGGATCGCACGATGCCCCAGAGACCCGGGAGTCATTTAATGCCACGAAATGCCGCAAATCCGCGCTCCTGCTCCCCAAATACCCCGTGACGAAGCACCCTAAAGGCTGGGGATGCTGCCTTTGTGTGCCAGGCCAGGGGATTGCGCTCCGGGACCCCCCCTCTTCCCCCGGCAGCAGATGGAGACCCTCTCCCAATTATGTTCCCGTCACAGGCAGAAGGAAGGAAGACAAATGTCCCAAAGAAAGCAGTTTGGGAGGACAAAAGCTCCTTGAAATAGGAGCTGAGCTGTTTTTTCCAAGTTCAGACCGGAGCCGGAGGGAAGGGGGGGAGGAGGAGGAGGAGGGAGGGGGGGATGGAGGGACAGGATGCGCACGCAGGCAGCACTTCCCTCCTTTGTCTGCAAAAGGAGGTCGCGGGGGGAGCCGCGGGGGGATGCAGGGGAGGATGCAGGGGAGGATGCAGGGCCGCGTCAGCGCTACGTCAGGGCAGCAGCTGATCCCGGCTTCCAATCCCGGCGCGCTGAGCTCATCCCGGGAACGGCGCCAGCTCGGCTCAACTGCGCACACCTGGCGCATGAAATCGGTACTGCAGGGACAAGGGCACGGCGCAGGGGGGCGCGGTGAAATACCCCCGGTTCCACGGCCAGAACCCCCCCGACACCCGCAGGAAGGCAGAAACCCTTAGAGAACCCCTCGGCCTAACCCGAGGTTCAGGCAGGGGCTTCTCAGAGCTCGGCGTACCCAATTAAATCACCGATGCCCCGGTGCGAACACCGTGGGGGAGTGTGGTGGGTGCCACGGGCACAGCCTGGCTCCCAGTGCCTCCCAGTGCGCCCCAGGCAGCAGCACGCAGCCCACCAGTAACACCCCGAGTGCTCCTTGCACCCCAGGACGGGCAGGAACCGCACCCCAGGGCTGGGTGCAGGTGCCACCTGCAGCTGCCCCGAAAGCGAGGAAGGGCAGGGGACTGGCACCAGGTGAAGCCACTGCAGAGGCAGCAGGGCTGGGGACAGCAGCAGCTCCTCACTCCCAAGGATTCCGCCCTGGGGCACAGCCCGAGCTCGCCCCCCACTCGCTTTTCCACGTGGCCTCTGCTAAAAGCACCATTCCCACCCAGGAAAACCCCTGGGCCAGGCCGGCTGCTGCGGCTGGACCAGGCCGGGTGGCCCAGGGATGGTGCTGAAATGGCAGGAAAGGAGCTGCTTGCCCCAAAACATCGGGAAAGGTCAGTCCAAGACAACCAGGCAGCACCACGGCCTGGCATGAGGTGGAAACTTCTGCTGAAAATCTCAGCTGCGCTACAGAAAGTCTCTGAGGTGGGGAGCTCCCTCCAGGCTCTGATATAGCCAGGTGGGAATCAGGGGATGTGCAAACACCTCCCAGAGCAGCCAGCACCCCACCTGTGCTTAGGGACTGCGTGTGTGAGGTTAGGAATGATTTCAGTTCTTGGGAATTCTGGGCAACAGCCTCAAACCCCTCTCCTGGGGCTCACAGGGCCTCAACCCCCTCTCCGAGAGCTCACAGGGCCTCAAACCCCTCTCCTGGGGCTCACAGGGCCTCAAACCCCTCTCCGAGGGCTCACAGGGTACCCCACACATCCTGCAGAGATGGAACACCTGGAAAGTCCAAGGAGGAAGTTCTCCAAACTCCTCCAGGAAGCAGAGGAACATTCCTTTTCCCATCAGTGCTGCTCCCAGAGCCCTGTCAGAGCACCCTGATGCTGTCAGTGTGTGTTCCCCAGCACCACTCCAGGAGAAATGAGGAGGCAAGAGCAGGGAGAAGGTGAAGGGATGAGAAACAGCAGCTCCAATCAGGGAAATCCTGGCTTATGTAAAGAGAATATTCTCAAAAGGGTGGTTAAACACCAGAGTAGGGAGCTCAGTTATGCTGAGAGAGGAGCTGGGCCTTGAAGAGACTCCAACTCGACTGCAAAGTGCCCTGAACAATCCTTAACTTTTAGATTGGCCTTACTTGGAGCAGGAGGAATGGGCCCAGGGCCTCCAGAGGACCCTTTGAATCTAAATCACCCTGTGACGCTGGAAGGACCCTGGTGAGCTCCCCCTGTTCGTTCTCCTCAGCAGAAACTTTTGGATGCACCAGATCCTGGTTTGTGGACGGATCTCTCCATTTTTCCTGAGAATATTCCAGAGGAAGAGAGAAGTGCCTGAGCCTGTTTGCTGCCATGGCTGGCACATCAGGAGCAGGTGGAGGAAGAGAGGAGCCACAGCTGTGGAATCCCAAAGGCCTCTGCCACCTCGGAGAGAGGGAACAGAGCTGGGGATGCTGGGATGGATGAAGAAAAGGGAGGTTTTGGCTAGAGAAGATTCCAATGCCTGCAGCCATCTGTGAGTAGGAGGGAGATGCCCGAGCATCCTGGGAATCTGAGGGCATGGGAAGAGCACACGGGGATGCTGGGAAGATGTGTGGAGAACCAGGGACAGGAATTCTGTGAGTGGTCCCCAGCACTGGGCAGCACTGCCAGGAAACCCCAAAGCTCCGCCCTCAGGAGAAATTTTGGGTGCACACGAGGTGCTTGGGGCCCCAACCCCCAGCTGGGTGAATAAAATCCCACTGTCCCTTAAGGGCATCTCCACAGCCACGTGTCAGCAGCTGAACCCCTTCTGGATCTGGCCTTGGGGACCTAAGGGGTCACCGACTTCCAGAAATCCTCTGGATTAGGGGTAAGGAATTGCTTGGAGGGAGCTGCATCCAAGGAGTGACAGATGAAATCCCGAGGTCTAAATGGGAACCAGTAACACCTGGGTCCATACTGGGACCTTCCCCAGTGCCATCAGATTGGTGAGGCTGTGTGGGGACACCTCCTCTGGGGCTTCCCACACACAAAGGGGCTGACAAGAGAGGTGGGGAGACTTTTTGTCAGGGCCTGCCACGATGGGAGGAGGAACAAGAGTTTTAAGCTGGAAGGAAGAGTTTTAAGAAGGAAGGTTTGGACTGGGCAGAGGAAATGCACAGTGAGGGTGGTGGGGTAATGCGGAGAGGAATGAATGAATTAACTAATTAAGGCTGTGCTTGGAAGGGAGATTTTAACAGGCCCTGATGGAGCAGGGATGGGGCTGAGGCAGAGCTTAGAGGGAAGGGGGAGAGAGGCTTTGGACCAGGGCCTGTGGTGACAGGACGAGGGGTGAGGGATTTAAACTGGAACAGGAGCAGCGGGGCAGGGGTGGCAGAGGATTTGTTGGGCCCGAAGTTCACACAGGGAAGCCAAGGATGTGCAGCAGGAGCAAACTCTGCTCCAGGTGACAGCCAGGCCACAAAGCTGCCCCTGATGGGCTCTGCACCCCCAGCCAAGCCCCCCTGCTCTGCTGCAGGACATGAATTGTCACCTAAACTGTCCCACACGGACAGGGCCGAGCTCAGCAGCACAGACCTTCAGGAAACACCTCTGGGTTTGCCTTCACCTGGGTGAATTCTGCCCCAGGAGCAACCAAGCCCACGCTCCCGAGTCCCACAGACATCTCAAATGATGAGATCTGATAACAGAAGATAAGTAGGACTCTCAGGTGGGTCAGCACCTGCCAGGTTCCCCTTTTGCTCAGCACAGAGGGAGGGAGACTTTTTTGGGGACTTTTCTGTCCCCAAACTCTGGGTCCCTAAAAGATCAGGGGACAGATGACACCCCCATGACTGTGCTGCCCCTTATCCCGGGAATGGGGCACCCATCCCGGGCTGTGGCAGCGCCTGGAGGGGCAGCAGGGAACCCTCCTGATTCCTTGGGCCTCCTGGGATGAGGGAGGTGAGGAACGGGGTTTAGGGGGGGTGAGAGCCAGGCCTGGCTGGGCAGCACATCCCAAAATCTGCTGCTGTCAGTGCCAGCATGTGCTGGGTGTCTTCCACAGGGAAGCCAGGCCCTGGAGAGCACCCAAAACAAGTTGATGAGGTTAGGTTTGAAGGCCTGAACTAGTTGACTTACTAGTTTGTTTAATGATTGACAAATTGCGAAATAAATCAAAAATCTACTTAAAATTTAATACCTAATCATATTGGTCATTTTTTACATCTTACTCATTGTGCTGTGTTTATTGTGGGGTTTTTTTGCAGAATGCCCTACAAAAACCAATAAACACTACTTCTATAATACAAAACCGAAAAGGGGGACCTGATGAGGCTGACAGCTGGTGTGAAGGCCTCACAGAGTCACATCTAAAGGCAGTCAGAATTTACCCATGAGACTTTTACAGTGAAATTTTGCAGCTTCAGTGAAACCCACAGAGAAAGCCAAGAAGATAATCAATGAGAGAAGATGTTCTGGACGCAAGGAAAAGATGTTCTGGGATGTTAAGAGTGTCCAAGGAAGAACTGACAGCTAATATGTGACAACTGTACCTTTGCTTGTGTAGATGATTGTTTTACTGATGGAATGGTCATTGTTTGCTAAGCAGCCAATCTCAATCAGCACCTGCAACTGTGAAGAAATATAAGAACAGCAGTAGAGAAAAATAAAAAAAGCTTTTATGGCTTTGGATTACAAGTGTGTGCTGTTATGTCTCGACAAAGCCACACCAAGAAGGATTTTCTTATCCCGATTTCCTACCCAGGCACAGGGATGCACAAACCCCCCAGCTCACCCCACACTTGTGCAACAGCCTGAGCTCCAGGAGGTGTTGCTGTGTTTTGGGGCTGAGAAGGGGCCCAGGGCCTGGCACAGCTCCCAGAGGGGGCACGAGGCCACCCCACCACTCTCCTGTGCCATCCCCAGCCCCATCCGGCTGCGGCAGGGCAGGGCAGGCTCAGCCAGATTAATTAAAGCTGAGCTGGGAAATGAAGGGAGGTTTTGCCAGGCCCCAGCAGTGGGGGAAGCCAGGGATGGGGCTAAGGCAGGGATGAGAGGGAAGGTGACAGGACAAGAGACCAGGGAATGGCTTCCCAGTGCCAGAGGGCAGGGATAGATGGGATATTGGGAAGGAATTGTTCCCTGGGAGGGTGGGCAGGCCCTGGCGCAGGGTGCCCAGAGAAGCTGTGGCTGCCCCTAGATCACTGGCAGTGCCCAAGGCCAGGCTGGACGGGGCTTGGAGCAGCCTGGGACAGCGGGAAGTGTCCCTGCCCTTGTGGTGTGGGTGATTTCGAAGGTCCCTCCAACCCAAAGCATTCAATAATCACTGATCATCTCTGCCTCCTGCCTCTCTAGATTACACCTGCCAGAAAATGAAACTGATCCATACAGAAGGACCTTTTCCACGGGCTGTTCTGCATGGAAAACGACCCAGCACAGACAACGCTGTGGGGCTCCTGAGGGAGATGCTTGGGGCAGCCACCTGAGGCACCTGGGCCAACACAGCCAGGACAGAGTTGGGTAAGGCAGGAAAAAAAATTGTATTTTATGTGATTCTTTATGAGCAATGAAGATAGAAAATTCACTGCTGCCCAGGAGGGAACCTCTGGGAGGTTTTGTGGGGAAAGGGCAGTGCCAGCCTGGCCATGCTCCTGGCGCCAGGGGATTCTCTGGGCCCGTGTGGAAGCTCCCACAGGGAAGCCACAGGAGCAAGCCCTGCTCCTGTGCCCTGGGGACAGCCAGGCCTCTGGCAGTGCCCCAGAGCCCCCAGCCCTCCCCGAGGGCACAGCCAGGACCCTGCTCCCCGCCAAAACCCCACGCCGAGAGTGCAGTTTGCCCTGGCAGCCCTGCACGCAGCGGAGCCCGGGAGCCTCCATTGGCTCCCAGCGCTCCAGGTGCCACCTGGTGTCCGAGCACAGCCCTGCACAGGGACCCTCGGCGCACTGAAGCAGGAGAATTCCGCCTGTTTCAGGTGGAAATACCCCCCCCCCCCGCCCCCCCAATCGGGGATATTTGCAGGGATGGGGCAGCCACAGCTTCTCTGGGCCTCCCCACCCTCCCAGGGAACAATTCCCTGCCAATATCCCATCTCTCCCTGTGAACCATTCGCCTCTGTGCTGGCACTCCCTGCTCCTGCTGCAGAGCCCCTCTCTGCCCTCCTTGTCGCCCTTTCAGATGTGGCAAGGCTGCTGTGAGGGCCCCACCTAAAACTCTGAACAGCCCCGAGTTCCTGAGCCTGGAGAAGACCTTCCATCCCCCACAGAGCCCTCAATGGTGGCCAATTCCCCCTGCAGCAATCCGGGCCTCCCTCCTGGATCCTGGAGGGCTCCAGGCCCCTGTGTGCTCTGCCCTGTCCCCTCTGCCCCCCTGAGGCAAAGGGGGAATCGCCTCCTTCTGCCAAACTTGGTTATTTTGCTGCAGGTGATGCCTTAAGTTTTAACTTTTATAATTTCAAATCCTGTGCTGTCTAGAGTAGAACTCTGAAGTTTCTTGAAGTCTGTGTGCTGCTGCTCTCTCAGGCCAGGCAGACACAACAAAGCCTCTCCAGGCCTGCCCTCCAAGGACACCCAGCCTGTCCTAGGCCCGAAATGTAAACCAGCATCTTGGGAAGGGGGGGTGAGCTTGGGGAAAATTACATCATTAACTGAAGCTTTAATTGGAGAATTAACCCTGATATGCAAATGGACCAAACTTATAAAAGTGTGAAGAACTCGTGACCTGGGGTCCATCTTGGCAGCAGCCTCTGGCTCCCCAGGGTGTGCCTGTGAAGGCCCTTCAAATAAACACCCACCTTTATTCCCTTACTCCTGTCTAGTCTCTGTTTTTAGGTGGCCTGATAAGGCATCACCAGTTTGCCAAGAACATTTTCCCAGCTGCAGAACACCAGGAACAAACGCAGCTGATCAAACAGGGGGCACAGCAAGGTCCATGGAGCCCAGGGGCCAAATAAATGCAGGGATGGCACAAGCCCAGGGCTCTCCCTAGAGAACTCGCCCACAGTTTTTACCCAGAAGTGTCCTTGCGTTAACATCAATTCTCCTTTCCCCCCAGACCCTTTTTGAAACCATATTCCCAGACCTTAGTGACAAAACCTTGTGTGGGTCTGTGTTCAAAGCCATCTTTGAGCTGGTCCTTGGTAATTTCATTTGATAAAAATCCCAGAATGGTTTGTTTTGAGGGACCTTAAATCCCATCCCACCCCATCCCTGCCATGGCAGGGACACCTCCCACTGTCCCAGGCTGCTCCAAGCCCCGTCCAGCCTGGCCTTGGACACTGCCAGGGATCCAGGGGCAGCCACAGCTGCTCTGGGCACCCTGTGCCAGGGCCTGCCCACCTCCCAGGGAACAATTCCTTCCCAATATCCCATCCAGCCCTGCCCTCTGGCAGTGGGAAACCATGCCCTGTGTCCTGGCACTCCATGCCCTGGAGAAATCCTGGCTTTTGTAGTCCCTGCTCCTCTAATATCTGGTACCTGGAGAAACCCTCTCTGACACTCGTGGTTCTGACATTATGGAGCCTTTCCCAGCTCAGTTCTCCCTCCTCAGCTGAAGGCTCCTGATGCACCCAATCCTTCCCCACACAGGAGCTGTGTCAGACCTTTGATCCTCCTTCTCCACCCCCAGCCTGATTCTATCCCAGTTTTTTTCTGTGGGATTTCTCTGGGCACCCAATGGGAGTAACCCTGACTTACTGCCTGCTTCATGTTTTAGTGACAAGAACAACAGAACAGTCCCCAAAAGGGCTTTGGGACAGCGAGAATGTGAAGTGCAGAGGTTTTTATGGACACTGCAACTCACAGAAATCATGGCCTTTAAAGTAACTGCAGGAAAGATTTCCTGCATCAGCTCTGCAGCTTCCTGCAAAGCTTTTGCTGGACTCAGAGGCCTAACAGGAGTGTCCACCCCCACTTGGCCTCTTGAAAGGGACTTCAGGGTGCTCTCCTCATGTGCAGTGATGCCAGAAACTCACCAACATTTACTCTGAGGAGAAGAATTCCCTCCATTCCTTCAGATAGGGGATGACACTGCCCTGCCAGGGACGTGCTGGACCCTCGGGAGAACAGGGGCCAAAAGGGTGTGGGGATTGAAGAGACGAACAACAGGTCAGGTAAGAAAAAATACTGCCTCTTCTTTAATGTTTAAAGACATCAGTAAACAAACAGAACCGTACAGAGAGAGGCCCCCCACCTCCCCCAACAGCACGTTCCAAACCACCACAGGTACCAGGGGAGGGCTCGGGAGAAGGAGCAGCCACGTCTGGGGTTTGAGGGATGGCCAAGAGAAATCTCTGCTGGGTGAGGGCAAGAACAGAGCACTGGAGGAAGCAGCTTCCCTCACCCAGCAGCAGAGCAACATCTGCTGGGTACAGCCAAGGGAATGGTTTCCTCTCGGAGCACGGCCCAGATCTCCTGCTGACACATAGGAGGACCAAAGACAGCTGGAAGCTACATCAGAGGTGCAGGACACACCAAGTACTGACCTGGGCAGCCAAACCTCTGTTCCATAGGGATTTAAGCCTCTCAAGGAATAAACACAACGGGGAGGTTGTGTCCAACTCAGCAGAACTCAAATGAGTGAATGCAGATCTGGGTGTGGGGAGAAGGAACGAGCCTATGCCCTGCGTACACCCTGCTCCATCAAGCTGCTCCCTGCTCCAGGGACATCCTGACCCCTACCCCACAACTGGCCTGGTCTTCTCCAGTAATTCCTGGAGCTGTGGAGCATCAGCTGGTTGGAAGGGACACGGGAAGCAGCTCTCAGTGCGGGCTGCAGGGGACAGTGGGGCGGTACCTGAGTGGAGGTCAGGGACAGCAGGATGGATCTGGAGCTGCTGGAGAGAGGCAGGGATCGTAGGCACAGCTGCTCCAGCTCCCACCCGACTGGCAGGAGCCTGCAGGGGAGTCCAGGAGCGTGGCTCAGGCTCTGAGGGCAGTCACACAGCTGCCAGCCAGCACTCAGCACGGCTTCCATTCCCAGAGCGCTGACAGCTGGGACCCTGCCGTGGTGACAAGTAAGGAACACACGTTGCCCTCTGTGCCTCTCCAGGTGGCAGGAGGCTGCAGGGGAGCTGTCTCTGCTGCCACCACACGCAGTCCAAGATGAAGGGAGGGCTAAACTGGCTCCTAGAGGGCCCAGTTATGTGCTCCAAGCATCCGTGTCCAAGGTGGGAGGCCCCGCAGGCCCGAGCCCAGGGCGGAGCCATCAGATCTCCACGTCGCTCTCTTTGTCGTTGTCGTGGTCACCGTCGTAGAACTCGTTGGCAGCTTCAGGCCTGGGGGAAGAGAAATCCCTGTCAGGGAGGGGAGAGAAACCTGGCACCCTTGGGGCACGAGGGAATGTTGTATTAGGAGAGCACACGTTCCTGCAGAAGCTCCTTGGGTAAAACCAGAGGCTCAGAAATGACTTCCCTGCCCTCTAAGGTCCCTTCCAAGCCCAAATTCTGGGATTCCATGACTTGTATCTGTTCTAGGACACGGACTGATTCCCCTGCATCCCCTGCCAGGGACAGAAAGGGAAGCCCACTGCTCCAGAACGAGCTCTGGTACCTGCTGTAGTTTTCCTCGGAGCCCCTCTCCTCCGGATCGGGCTCATCCGTGCGGTCGTAGCTGAGCAGGTCCGAGGGCACGTCGTGGATCTGCACGCTGGGAGCGTGGTTGAGCATCTTCAGGTTCTCAAATATCGTCTGCCTGATCTGATCCAAGTACTACAGGGGCAAAACACAGCAATCAGCACGGTGGGATGTGTCAGTCTGCACAGAGCTCTGACGCCTGCCTGCAGCACCCATCTTGTGGTGGCAAGAGCAACAAATTGGTGCAAAAAGCCATTTATCAGAGCAGAGGGGGTGGGAGAGGGAATTCAATCACTGACACTCAAGCACACAGGGAACACTGAGACAACCCAGTCGTTGTTTTTCACTGCTTTTTTGCCCCGGGCTCCATCCGGTTTCACAGGACAGAGCACCAACCACAGGGTTTTGGAAATTCAAAACAGCACGGCTGCAAGCACCCACCTGCCTGGAGTTCTGGTTCTCAATCCTCGTGCTGACATCAGGGTGAAGGGTGAAGTCTGGAGCGAAGTATTCGAAGTACTCTGAGATGGAAGGAGGGAGAGTTAGAGCACAGAGGGCCAGGAGCTGTGCAGAGAGCAGAGCTCACCCTCCCACCAGCCTGAGATCGAGTAGAGCTTAAAAAGCAGAGTCATGTTCAACTCCGAGTGCAAGGGGTTAGACAAAACAACAGAGCAAACAGCAGGAAACGTCCAAATGAAATCACACCTGACACATAAAGCTGTGTCTGCCCAGCAAAGCGAGTGGTGGGAGATCACAGAATGGTTTGAGTTGGAAAGGACCTTAAATCTCATCTCATTCCACCCCCTGCCATGGGCAGGGACACCTCCCACTAGCCCAAGCCCTATCCAGCCTGGCCTTGGACACTTGCAGGCATGACTAAGGCCAGCCCCAAGGGCAGGGAGTGCTGGCACTTGGGCCCTGGTCAGTGCAGAACAGAACATGCCAGGAATTTCAGCTGAGCTAGCGAGAAAACAAGGCAGCTCCAACTCACCACTGTAGGGGAGCTCGTCACTAATTGGTTCATCTACGAGCAAGGACGTTTCATAAGTCCTAGAAACACGGAAAAAGGGGAGCTCAGCCCATGGAAAGGGACGTGGGAAGTGCAGGGACAGATCCCACAGGCACTGCCCCAGCAGTGCCCCCGGGCAGGCAGAGGGGACTCACCAGCACCGCGCCACGTTCCGCACGGTGTAACCTCCTCCTCCCAGCACCAGCAAGGGGATGTTGAAGCTCTTCACGTACTCCACACATTCCCTACAAATCCCAGACAGGAAAATGCCAGAGCTGGAAAACTGCAGCACAGGTTCATGGGTCAGGAATGCCTCCCCTGAACTCCAACACCACTGTGACTGGTACACGCAGAGCTTCCACCCAGGAATCACCAGCACAGGGCTTGCGGTGGAAAGGACCTTAAAGCTCATCCCATCCCACCCCTGCCATGGCAGGGACACCTCCCACCATCCCAGGCTGCTCCAAGCTCCATCCAACCTGGCCTTGGACACTGCCAGGGATCCAGGGGCAGCCACAGCTGCTCTGGGCACCCTGTGCCAGGGCCTCTCCACCCTCCCAGCCAGGAATTCCTTCCTAATACCCCATCCATCCCTGCCCTCTGGCAGTGGGAAGCCATTCCCTGTGTCCTGTCCCTCCATGCCTTGTCCCCAGTCCCTCTCCAGCTCTCCTGGAGCCCCTTTAGGCTCTGAGCTCTCCCTGGAGCCTTCTCTTCTCCAGGTGAACGGCCCCCAGCTCTCCCAGCCTGGCTTCAGCCCTTAGAGCATCTCCATGACCTCCTCCCCCACCACCCCCTGCAGCACCTTGTACAAAGCCTCATTCTCAGACCCCCTCCAGCCACACAAACGTTAAAAAAAACCCCAAAACTGCTGGCAGGTCAAAGCCAAAGCTCCAACCTCACAGCACAGACTCCTCAGGGCCCTTCAGGTGGTTTTCCTGTGCCCAGCCCTGCTGTACTCACCCATGGCCTCTTATACTGAGGTTAAAACATCCCAAGCGGTCACAACCCAGAGAATCGGCACCGCACTGGGGAACAGAAAAACGAGGCAATTTCAGCTTTGCTTTCCAGATCCACAGCAACCCTGCTGCCCCAGGGACAGCAGGTAGCACAGGGATAGCCCTATGCAGCCTCAGAAAGGTGTGGGGATGTGTGCACAGAGGTTTGTGGATGTGAGCACAGCTTTGCTTCCTTACCTGCAGGACTATGCAGGTGGGCTGATAGTAATCTACCACCTGGTTAATGACTGGCTGGAAGAGGTGCTTATAACCTTTGGAGAGAGAGGTGGATTTGTCAGGGCTCTGGGGCAGAAGGAAAGCCCTGGGGCCAGGGGAAAGGGCACGGAACACCTACTTTGGTCATCGATGCCATCTCGGAGGGGCACATTGAGACAATAGTAACGGCCGCTCTCTGCGCCGACTTCGTACATGTCACCTGCAAAACACGACAGCCACAACAGCCCTGAGACTGTAGAGCTGTGCAAAGGCAAGATCTGGGCTGGGCTGAGTATCACCAGCCCATCGGGAGCCCTTTCTTCCAAACAACCACAGTTCCATTCCTGTCTAATCGCTTTCTCCCAGAAGCTCCCCCTGCGGCTCGAATTTTGTGATGTTTTACACTTTTCTCCTCCAGCAGAGCTTCCAAAGGGATTCTGAAGCAGGTACCCGCTAGGAAGTCAACACCCACCTGTGCCAGGAAAGAAATAGTTGCCGTATTTGTGGAATGACACTGTCATGACCCTGTCTGTCAGGTAGAAAGCCTCCTGCACGCCGTCCCCGTGATGGATATCGATGTCGATGTACAGCACGCGGGGGTGATACCTGTGGAACACACCCAAGTGTGGGCACCAGGCACTTGTACACACCCAAACACATTAAAACATCTTCTTCTGACGTGCTTGGAAACTGGCATTTCAAACATTTTCTTCTGAGGTGGTTGGAAATGGGTATTAGAACAAAAAGGGCTGGCAATGTCATGGAAAAGGACTTGTTTAAGCAGCTGGGTGTTCAAAAGTTGCAGATTCTGGTTTCCAGCGTGCTCAAAGTTAATCTTTAAGAGCTCCAGTGATTTTAATCATATCAGGAAACAGGAGCCAAGCTGGCATGGAGGATGTGGGAACACTCATTCCCTCCACATGCCACAGTGCTGGAGCGCTGTGTCCCAGCTGGTGAGTACCAAAAATCCCAGGCTGGGCTAAATTTACTGGAGAAGCAGCCAGAGACACAGAGACAGAAGGAAACTCAAAATGCAGTCACCTGCTGCAGAAATGGTTCTGAGAAACAGAGAACAGTAAGAATAGGGACATAAATAACATGCCAGGAGGGGTAATTGGGCTGTATTTGAGGCCTCTGGTGGATGGGGGTGGAAAATGGGAGTGCAGGGATAATCCCGAGGTTCCAAACAGATCAGGGAAGATGGGCAGAGAGGAAGGGGGAACAAAAAATCCCAGTACATCCCAGAAGATGTTGAGAGCAAGTGGACTTGCCAGCAGTCCTGCAACTATTGTTTGATCAGCTCCAAACCCTTTTTACTTCCATGACAATTTGTTTCAGGTTCGGTGACAAGGAGGGCACTTTGAAGTACAACAAAAAAAAAAACATTTAAAAAAGAAATCTCAGCTCAATTCAAGAAACCAAAGGTACTTCTGTAACTCTTCCCCTCATTCTGAATTTATTTCTCATTTCAGACAATGAAATTACTCTTTCCGACTGAGACCAAGCATCCTTTGATCATCCATGAGCAGCCCAAGTCTGTTCTTACGGCACTCAAGCAACTCCAGAAAGATTTGAGTCATTTTTGTGTCTCCAGTGAACCAAAACTTGCATTTCCCTACAAAAGGCTCACTGTGGCAAAAAGGCTGAGACCCAGGAGCCCCTGAAATGAATGTTTCACAGATGGATGAGGAATGGGATTGAAGAACTCTTCTGTATCCCTCAAGCTCCACGTCACAAATCTGGAGTCAGATATTCCAATGCTCAAACCCTTTCTTGTGTCTTAAAGACAAGGCCAGGACAAAAATGAAGTTTTTTGGGCTTCCTGGATTGCAGAAAGGCAAAGGAGGCAGGGAAACAGAGAGGAAGCAGAGGGAAAGCACAGAGCAGCCAGGAGAGTTCAGCCCCTGTCCTTACTTGAGCAGCTCCAGGATGCCGATAACGATGTCATTGACATAACAAAAGCCTGAAGCCTGGAAGAGAGAGAAACCCCGACAGCTTCAGGATGGGATCAACACAGAGCCCAGGCCCCAAAGGAAAGAGGAATACACAGATCTGCCTCATTACCTCGAACTTTTTGGCATGATGGAGGCCCCCAGCCCAGTTTATGGCGATGTCACAGATCTAAGAGAGGGAAGAGAAGGGAGCTGAAGGTGATAATATGGTGACAACAACCCTGGAATCTTCCACCTGCCCAGCCCAGGGGTCCACAAACACCCTTCTGTCTTTTCCTCCTCCTCCAAAGCTCCAGCTGGGTTCCAAAGGATCAGCCCCTCACCCCCTTACCTTGTTGTTCAGCTGTGTTGCTCCTTGCAGGGAGGCCCCAGTGTAACGAGAGCAGAACTCAAAGAGGCCTGGAAACACCGGGCTGGAAAAGAAACCACATTCAAACCCAGAACAGCTCCCTTCAGCCCAGAGCAGCTCCCTCCAGCCCAGAAGGAGCTCCCTCCAGCCCAGAATTTCTCATTCCTCCCCTTTTCTCTAGAGCACAGGCAGGAATCAAACTGCCCAGGGGTAATACCTGAGCAAGAATAAAAGTCAGTTCCCTGTGAAAGAGTTAATTTGGGATCAGGATCACTCTGACCCTGCTTGGAACTCAGTGAGCCCCAGCAGGGGGTTGAGCTGGCTGCAAACACAGGGAATTTGAAAATGATTCCCAGAGCTTCCAAACCAGTCTTGAAAAGGCTCCACTGTTCCCAAAGCACATCAGAGTCTGTCCTGCCCAGAGCTGGGACATAAGAGACACTGCCTCAGGAGAGGGGGGAACTGGGATAGCTCCCCTCTGGCTGGAGGATCACAGAACCCAGAATGGTCTGGATTAGAAAGGAACTTAAAGCTCATCCAGTTCCACCCCCTGCCATGGCAGGGACACCTCCCACTGTCCCAGGCTGCTCCAAGCCCTGTCCAGCCTGGCCTTGGGCACTGCCAGGGATCTAGGGGAAGCCGCAGCTGCTCTGGGCACCCTGTGCCAGGGCCTGCCCACCCTCACAGGGAGGAATTCTTCCCCAATATCCCATCCATCCCTGCCCTCTGGCAGTGGGAAGCCATTCCCTGTGTCCTGTCCCTCGTCCCCAGTGTCTCTCCAGCTCTCTGTCAGCTCCTTCAGGCCCTGCAAGGCCACAATGAGGTCACCCCTTCCCTTCTCCAGGCTGAACAATCCCAGCTCTCCCACCAGAGCTGCTCCATCCCTCTGCTCATCCTGGAGCCTCCTCTGGATTTGCTCCACCAGGTTGATGTGCTTTGACCCCCCCAGAGCTGGATGCAGCGCTCAAATTCTTAACCAAGACACTTGGCACATCCCAGAAAAACCGGAGGCTCTTCCAGAACAAGCAGAGCCTGCAGACTGAGATCCAAAGAGGAGCCCTGCAACATCTGCAGAGAAGGGAAAGGAGCCACGGAGGCTCCACAGCCTGATCCACACAGGAGGGACACGCTCCTCGTTCAGCTCAGGCACACAGGGCACGTTCCCAAAGAGCTGCTGGGACACGAGCAAGGCAGGAACAGCTCAGAGGGCAAGGGGCACTCACCAGTCGTCGCCCACATTGAAGGCGTTGAGGCTCTTGGTGAAGCCCTGCATGTTGTTGGGGCTCACCCTCTGCAGGAAGTCGATGTAATCCTCGGAGTGGAAGCGGCACATGTCGTGCTGGGACGCCTGGTACGGCTTGAACACCTCGCAGGGAGGGAAAGCAGGAGTTACTTCCCATCTCCAGCTCCATTTCCTCAGGCTGTAAGGAACCTCAGGTGTCGCAGTCGAGGCGGACACGACACACACGAGTTTTCCAGCACGGAGTGCAGGCAAAAGCTCTTTATTCCGAAAGCCAGTGTCATATCTATACACTTTTGGATGTTTATCATTCATGCTACTCATCCATTGGTTGCTTAACTACTACAGTAGATTCACTGGCTATTTTAACTACACCACACTATTATTAGTTATCTACAACATAGGCATTCCAAGCATGCAGGAAAACGCCAGCTGCAGCCGTGTTGCCATTTTCTCCCTCTATTGTTCTGAATTTCTTGCTTCTCTAAGTTTCTCACAGGTAGAACCAGACTGTGCTGGTTCTGGTCCAGACCTGACTGGTCTGACCAATGTCAGACTCAGACTGGCTTGCTGACATGCTGTTCATCCCCACACTCAAGCTCACTGACAAGTGGCCTGCACAAGAAACATGCAAACATGGGCATTTGTGTTCCTTTAAACTCAGCAGCTGCTCCATGAATCCTGCCCTCCTTTCATTTTCCCTTCCATAAACCATTTCCCCTTCACCTCCTGCCTCTCCTGCCTGCAGCTCTTGCCACAAGGTCTCCCAAACTTTCCTCCCCCACTCCCTGCGCAGCAAAAAAAGCCAGCCAAGTCCAAACCACAGCTTTTCCTTCACTGGGGGGATCCTTCCCTCCTCAGTCACTAGCTCCCCATGATTTTAAGACCTTGATCTCGGGGTGGTTCTGGACCCTCTGCCAGATTTGCTGAAATTATTTGGAGAAAGCTCCCAGACAGATGGAAAAATTGCTTTAGTTTTGTTTCCTTTGGAAAGGAAACTGGTAGGAAATGGTCAGGGAGGTGGATGGACTCAAATTCAGGATCTTGTGACAGGCGGGTTTGCCAGGTTGGCTCTTAGGGCACGTTCCTCAGCAGAGGGGAAGTTAAAAATTAACACCACGTACCTGGGGGAGGAAATTCAAGTGATAAGAGGGTTTTTTTTTGTGATTACCAATTTCTCTTATTCAAAGCAACCACTTTACAGAAGGAGTGGGACACGGACGTAACAGGAAGATGCACAAGCTGGTCCCCAAAGGAAAATTCTTCAGGACAACTGCACCACGTTCCTGTTTTCTAGGCTGAGCAGGAAACCTGTTCATTGTCAGAGCCACGAGATCCCCAGACAAGCCCATCTCCTCCTCTGCTGGTGTTTTCCACACGGATTTGTGGGATTTTGGTGTTTCTCAGAGGCTGCTAACAACTCCAACAGAGCAATGAGGCAATGCCTCAGAGCAGCTGCTGAGGGGGAAGCAGGAGCTGTTCCCAGGAGGGCTCTGCCAGGGATCTCTCAGGAATCCTGATGGTTCCTTAAAGCAAACCACACCAAAACTGACAGCAAAGAGAAGAAATGGCTCTCACTGGACCCTCAAAACAGGGATGTGGGAATCAAACAGGAAGGGAGGGAAAAACCAGACTGAAATCTTCGCTCTGCTGCTGGCAGGAGAAACCTGGCTCCTTCCACCCTTCCCAGCAATCCCACCCACGTTCCTGAGCTGGGAAAGGTGGGAAGAGGCAAACCCAGCCCGAGAGGATCACAGCCTTTCATTTTAAGGAGGCAGAAACAATGCAACCACGACACAAAGGCAGCAGGACTTTTCATAGTCCCAGCTGCCCCAAATCTCTGCTTTTATCTGCTCCCCACTGTGCCAGCTCCTGACTGTTTGAGATGAAGCTGCCTCTGAGGTTCTCAGCTTCCCAGTGGCATCTTGTGGAAAACATAAACCCCCCCCAAAAAACGAATTTCAAGACTAAAAACGTGGAGCTCTGCCCACTGCCTCCTTCAGGCAGGGATTCGCCATTTAAAAGTGTGATGTCAGAACTCGTTTTCTGGTTGTTCCTGCAAGGACAAGCCCAGCTCCAGGGAGGTTACTCGTGGAAATCCACACACTGACAGGAAAAATCTGCAGGAGAAATCCTGCAAAGACTCCCCACAGTGCCCCCAGGTGCTGCATCCCCACAGAGTCACTGCACTGGATGCGATTTTATTCGGGAATTATATTAATTGGGAAAAGTTTTCTCAAGCCTAAACATCTAAAATTCCTTTCATAAACTGCATCTCTACGGCCTCCAAACAAGCCTGACCTCGCCAGTTCCTTGGAATCCTCACGAACAGCCCAGGGCTGAGCTCTGCAGCCATTCCCAGAGCCCACAGCTCAGTGAGATGAGCTCCCAGGCTGATCCAGTTCGGGCTCAGGGGCAACACAGGAAGGGGTTGGTTTGCAGAGGCTGCAGAAGGGGCAGGGAACCCCAGGCTCATGGAATGGATTGAGATGGAAAGGGCCTTAAATCTCATCCCATCCCACCCCTGCCATGGCACGGACACCTCCCACTGTCCCAGGCTGCTCCAAGCCCCATCCAGCCTGGCCTTGGACACTGCCAGGGATCCAGGGGCAGCCACAGCTGCTCTGGGCACCCTGTGCCAGGGCCTGCCCCCCCTCCCAGGGAACAATTCCTTCCCAAGATCCCATCCATCCCTGCCCTCAGGCGGGGGGAAGCCATTCCCTGTGTCCTGTCCCTTCAGGCCTTGTCCCCAGTCTCTCTCCAGCTCTCCCGGAGCCCCTTTAGACCCTGCAAGGGGCTCTGAGCTCTCCGCGGATCCTTCCCTTCCCTTCCCCAGGCTGAACAGCCCCGTTCCCAGAGGTCACAGGTCCGTCCCAGCAGGGGCTGCAGACACAGAAAGGCCACACGGGCACTACCACAGCCCCGCTGTCACACACGCGTGACCCGGACACTGTCACCCAACCACGAGGCCCCTCGAACCAGCGCCGGCTGCTCTGTGGGGCTCAGTGGTGGCACCCGTCCCACTCGCTGAGCCCCCTGCGGCCTCCTCCTGTGCCCAGCCCCCGGCCCGGCTGGGGCTGCGGCCCCCGGACACGCGTGGCTTACGATCATTTTCTTGTAGAGGCCGTAGTGCAGCACCAGGCTGTGAGTGAGCGCCAGGCGATGCGGCTTCATGGGGTGCCCCGCGCCTGGAACGGAACCGCGCGGGGATTAACGGGGCTGTGGGGGGAAACAACGGCCGCTCCCGCTGCCCGCGGCCCGGCTGCACGCTCCGGAGCAGGTCTGAGCGGGGCCGGGGGCGAGGAGGGACGGGAAGAGGAGGACGAGAAGTGGGAACGGGGAGAAAGAGGGGAAGGGGGAGAAAGGCTGGAACGGGGAGAGGGGAGGACGCGCCCGGCCACACCCCCGCCCCGAGCCGGCGCCGGGTCGCCCCCAGCCCCATCGCGGCCGCTCCGCCGCCCAGCCCCGGTGCCGCCCCGGCCCCGCTCGTACCGTAGTGGAAGTTGCCCACGTCCGGGTCGTAGAAATAGGCCACGGTCTTCGCCATGGCGGACAGGCCGCGCCGCGCGCCCGCTTACGTCATCACGCCGCGACACACTGCCTGGGCCGGGCGGGGGCGTGACCATACGGGAGAGCGTGGTAAGGGGCGTGGCTTCGGGGTAGGGGGCGTGGCCATCGTCCCGCGGTCCCAGTGCTCCCCCCGGCATCCCCCAGTTCCTCCGGGCTGGTCCCAGTGGCCACCAGGGCCTCAGAGCTGCCCTCAGGCTCGCCCAGCTGCTCCCTGGTACTCACACGCCGGACCCCCATCACCGCAGCCGCCCCGTGGTGCCTACAGTTACCCGCAGTCTCACCTGCTTGCCCTCTACCTGCCCCCAGCTGCACCCACTTACTCCTAGTTGCCGGCTGGACTCTCTCCCATAAGCCTATGTCTTCTCCCCAGCCGTCCTCAGCTCCCCTCGTTACGCGTCGCTGCCCTTCACCTACTCCCAGTTACCCCCCAGCTGCCCCAAGTTACTGCCAGGTGTTCCCAGCTGCCCGCTGAATTCCCTTCTGTAGGCCTGCAGCTGCCTCCCAGTCATTCCCAGTTATGTCCAGATGCCTGCTGGGTTCTCTCCCGTAGCTCTACAGCTGCCCCAAGTCACCCCTCACTCCTCCTCACCGACTCCCAGTCACTCCCAGCTGCTCCAGTCACTCCCAGCTGATCCCAGCTGGTCACTGGATTCTCTTCTCTAGGCCCACAGTTGTCTCCCAGTCACTCTCAGCCTCTCCCCAGTACCCCCAGGGCACAGGGGACGGGGAACTGGGGTTTCCATGGGACACCCACACCTTGATGGGACTCATCCCATTCTGGGGAGCTGCCTCCAACCCCTGAGGGATGGGGACCCGCCACCACCAGCTGCCACCTGTCCAGGTCCCACCCAGGTCCTCCAGACCTTTGGACAGAACCCGTCGGAGGCACCACCAGGCAGGAGGACAAAAGTTGGGTGGAAAATTGCCGGGTGTGAGGAAGCAGCAGGATGGGGGAAAACCTGGAGCTCGGCTGGAGCTGGAGAGTGACAGAGCTGGGGCTGTGACGTGAGCGGTGCTGAGCGGGAACGGCAGCAGAGATCTGTTCCCTGTGGGCTGGGAGGAAGGAAGGACGAACAGAGCAGGGAGCCTTGCCCAAAGGCTTGGACAATGAAGCCAAAATCGATGCTCGGTCCTGCCGGCCTCCTGCTCGATGGCTTCCCGCAGACAGGAGTTTGGGGTGAAGGAAGCTGTGCTGGACACAGGCTTGGAGAGGGGCAGGACCCCCAAGAGCTGGCTGAGGATGGGGACCAGGGCACATGGGCACTGGGATGTTCCCTGGCTTCCCAGAGGATGCCAGGCAATAAAGATGTGGGATTGGGAACCCTTGGAAGCCGCAAGGGGGGGCTCCGTGCCTGTGTGGGATGGGGCACGGAGGGATGGCAGGGAATTCGGGGTGCTGTGCCGGCTGCAGGTGGAAGAGACAACATGCTGAGGTGTGATTAAATCACGGGGTTATCAAATGATACTTGTGGCTGTCTCTGTCCCCTCCTGCGGGGACGCCGCTCCCTCCACACCGCTCCGTGTGTGGGTTTCCTTTTAGGATCCCAGCTCCAGCATGGAGCAAGGATCACGGGATGCTTCAGGTTGGAAGAGATGGTTTCATTCCAACCCCTGGCCACCTTCAGAGGAGACTCAGGACCCTCTTGCCGTGACCCCGCGGGGCACGGCTGTGGCTGGGGACACTCAGAGAGGTCACCTGGCACCGAGCCCAGCACCCACAATGGGGGATAACTGGGATTTCAACGTGCTGAGCAACACGGCGGCACTGGGAACTCTCAGAGCACTGACGTGTCGCGGTGGGAGCTCCCTCGTGACGATTGTCCTGTCCCTGCTCCGCCAGCTGCTGCCACCAGATAACGCCCGGCTGGGGACACGGAGCCGCCCGGGCAGCACGTCCCAGTGCCCGGCTGGGGAAAAAGGGTGAGGAGAGGAGAGACACGTCCCTGCTTCCAGCTGGGATCACGTTGCTGGCTGAGCTGTCTTTCTGGAAGCCGGTCGCTGCTCCGGGCATCTTCACGGGTCTTGGAGCAGAGCAAGGGAAGCATCGGACAGGGATATTTTTAGATGCTCTTTGTGCTCAGAGAGCAAAACCAGGCTGTGGTTTGAGGGCCATTAGCTGCTGGGCACGTTTGAAGAGCTGAAACAGGGCTCAGGATTCACGTTTGACACGATGGGATGGAGCAGCTCTGCAGACACCATGGCAATTTCTGAGCTGAGCATCGAAGCGAAGATCCCAAGAGGAGCCTGGGTTGGGGCAGTCCAGCCCATTTAGCTGCCACGTGGGCAAGCAGCGCCCGATTTTGGGTGGCTGATCCCAAGACGTGTCCCCGTTGTTTGTGGGGGGACGTTTGCCCCTCTGGCTGCGGAAGAGCTGTGGGAAAAGAGCAGACAAGAGGTAATGTGGAATTTCGCTGGGACCAGAGCCAGCCGAGGGATGGGGTGACGGGTGACAGTGCTGTCCCACCAGCCTCTCCTCGGGCACTCTGTCCCCTTCCTCCCAAGCCACATTTTGACGAGAAAGCCTAAAATTTCAGGGTTTCCAGGCAATGCCTGCAGAAGGACCAAAGCCTCCGAGCACTTCCAGGAATCAGGGGAGCCTCGAGGGGGTGGCCCGGGAAGGAAGGGCAGGGAATGGTGGTGCTGGATGCAGCGGCAAGCAGGAAGGAGCAGCTGCCTATCCCGGAGCTCCGGCAAGACTGTGCTGTGTCTCAGATCCCACTGCCTTGGCTGGTGGGGTCGTACGGGATAGGACAGGAGCCGGGATGGGGTCAGGAGGACAGAGGATGCAGAGCCCAGACTGTGGACACGCCACGAGCATCCAGCCCCCCGCCACGTCCTGGGGTGGGGCTTTACCCCACGTGTCCAGGATGGACACAGCCGGCCTGCTGGGAAAGGGAGAGCTCCGTTGTGTGGATTCATGCCTCAAATGCTGGCTGCTTTCAGGGCAGAGAGGAGCCAGGGTGTCGTTTTTGGGTCGGGACCAGGCTCATGGCCTGACCATTAAAGTGCCAGCACGGTCTTGCAGTGGGGCAAGGACTGGGCTCCTGGAGGGACACTGAGGCTGAGGTGGTGGAAGCAGGACAGACACTGGGAGCAGGCGACCCCTGCTTGGGGGAATTAGGAAGGAAAACACCATCACCTGGGATAAGCCAGCTGCAGGGCCAGGAGGGAGCAGCCTGACAGCCACAGAGCCTCCTCACCCTGGTTCACCCCACCTGGAAGGCCGGGATTTGTCCCCACGCACGGTCAGGCTGCTGTGCCACCCCGTGTCCCCCAGCTTGAGGAAACGCCTTGACAACCAGAGGCTGCGGTAAAATGGGAATCTCCCCTCGAGGCGGGGAGTGCTGGAGTCAGGAAAGGGGCTGGGATGCTGGAAGGGGGTGGGGAGC
>VZRR01002598.1:8009-74543 GCA_013398015.1 Oreocharis arfaki
AAAAAAAAAAGGGTGGGTGGGGAACAGGGGGAAAATCCAACCTCAACTTTTCTAACTGTAACTAAAAAGAGTTTCCCTTTAAATGGTATTATAATGAGCCAATATGTCAAAAACGGGCCTTTCCCAGCCCCAAGTGCATCAGAAGGCAGCGGCGAGCAGTTAAAGGTATTGATGATTTATTATCGACTTTCCCGGGCGTGGACCCCGCGCAGCCTGAGCCCGGCCCGGCGATGCGCCGCCTCTGCCCGCGGTGTACCCCCGCTTTGGGCGTGCGGGGAGCGCCGCGGGGCCGGCCCCCCTTCCCCNGCATCGCCGGGAGCCGCGCGGTGGCTTCGCGCCTGCCGCCCGGTGCGATGCGCGGCCGGGGGCTGCGCGCCTCTCCGCGGCTCGCCCCGCGAGGCAGCGCAGAAATAGCGGCCCCGTCTGAAACACCCCGGGGAGACAGGGGAGAGCCCCGGCTCTGCTCCAGCCCAGCGCTGCCCGCGGGCCATGAGCTCCGCGGGAGAGGGGCAGACAGGGCAGAGGCAGCCCGCGGACCGGGAGCGCTTCTGCCCAGCGCTTCGCTTACGATGCGCGGCCGCGCAATTTCAGCCGAGCCCAAAGCCGTACGCGAGTTCCTGAGCTTAACGCGGTGGAGCTCAGAGCGGCGGGTCGTAGGTGGGAGCTACATTTCCAGATCATTTTAAAGGTCACGGGGGAGGAGGGGGGAAAAACTGTGAATGTCAAAGTTGTGCTGCAGCTACTTACATGTCGGTGCCGGAGCAGGGTGGTGGCTGTGAGCGGTTTGATTGGCAGCTCAACGCGAAAGTCCGCGCGGACTTCGGAGCCCGGCGCAGCCCCGGGGGTCTGAGCACTTTTCACCGGACAGAGGCAGTTGAAGGAAGCTCGCACGTCCCCTTCTCTTCTCCTCTCCTCCTCCATCCAGGACAGAAAATGAATCCATTTCGGTTTTTCTTCCCCCGGCTCTCTTTCCGTTTGCCTACACATCCTCCAAGTCCTAGCCCTAGCTCTTAACTGCAGTCCCTGGAACAAGAGGGGAAAAAATCGTTTACGGCTTAAAAAAAATCCCAATGGCTGATTTTGTGTGTGTGTTATAAGAATGCACCCACAACAACAAAAAAGTCACTTCTCTGTCCCCCACCGTACAGAAGAAGAATAATAAAAAAGCTTTATATTTTTGCAGTGGGTATTCAAAGATAATTTGATGCCATTGTTTCTGCTACAGATGGTTCTTTTTAATACAATAACACTGCTCTTTGTGCATACTACACACAATAAAAATCGAAAGCGTTCTCCTGAATAACCATTTTGTTCTCGCTTGTATACAGGCCAACAAAAGCTGCCGTGAGGTAATGGGTTCTGTTTATTGAAGCCATAGAATAGAGGTTTGATAAAGATTTTTGTATATGGGGGAAAAAAAATTAAAATAAAGACCTCGCAAGGTCGAGCTGATCTCTGCGTATTTATCACCACTGAAATATTTTATCAATATATTTCTTTGAGTTGCAGCTGCAGGGATCCCTCCTCCCCTCCCCCCATCCATAATCAGCCCAAACATCTGTTTCTTTGAATTTGGGGAGATCTACAGTCGTGGCCAGACCTAAAAATCTAGACTTTAAGAGCGAGTGGGGCAAAGCGGCTCAGCGCGAAGGCAGCGGGCGCCGGGGAGGCGAGGCTGAGCAGCCCCGGCTATGCCTGTGTGCGCCTATCTTTGTGTGCCCGGCTTTGCAATCTGCTGTCCACGCACACGCACACACAAAGGCGCAAACTGCTGCTGACAGCCGCCGGGATTAGCCCACGGGATTTTCCTGCGCGCGGGCGCGCCGCGTGTCCCTGCGCTCCAGCAGCCTCCGCGGCGCGCAGGTCCCGCGCAGCGCGGCCCTTGCGCGGCTCTTGCGCGGCTCTTGCGCGGCTCTTGCGCGGCTCTTGCGCAGCGGCGCCGCCGCCCGCGAAGTTCCTGAGCGCCTGCAGAGCCGCCCCACAAACGGGGCCGAGGCTGTGCCCCCGCCGGGACCGCGCAGCGCAGCGGGCAGCAGCAGCCGGGGGGCGGCGGGTGCCGAGGGTGCTGCGGGCTCCAGCAGAGTTCTGCTGCGCTCCTAACTTTCTGCCAAGTAACGAATAAATTAGCACCGCTGAAGGGGGAAATAAATGTTAGAGGGAGCCGCCAATACCCGCAGCGATTTTTGTCGTAGAAATTGTTTCACAGGTCAAGGATTCTGCGCCCGAAAGTCGCCCCGTTACCTAGTTTGGGATCTGGTTACGACTGTAGCAACTCGAAGAGAGCCCCAAAGCAGAAGAAAGTGCTTAGACAATAGGGCTCTGCGGGAAAGTTGTTAGTCAGTGACTGTGTTTGTCTACCTTTCTATAGGAATTAATGCCACAGTTCTCTGTGCCTCTGTAGCCTGGACTGACAGTAATCCACCTCTGTGACTTCTGCCCTTTGTGTTTTCACAAAACTCGGCTCACTTGTAGCACGACAACAGCACGGAATAATGACTTTAACCTTCAAACGTTCTTTAATTAGCTTTTTCAGCAAACTAAAAGATGCTCAAATGAGCCCTTTGACTGACCTGAGCCTTCAAATTCTACTTTCACTTTTGGGACTAAGACGTTATTGGTTCGCAACTCGTCTGAAGTCATCTAATAAGGGATTATTTAGGAACTATTACCCACACGCCAATTAAAGCCTCTCCGATGAAATTCGGGAGACAAAGATAAGCATCAAAACGGAAAATTAAACTATTTGCACATGGCTTGTTTTTCAACAACCCATTTTGCATCTCAGGATAAACATCTTCGCGCCAGCTCTCTCCGCCGGAGCGGGGAGGGTGCGGGGAGCCTCTCCGGGGCGGCCGCGGAGCGGCGGCTGCGGCCCCGCCGGAGCGGCCCCGCCAGCCCCGCACGCCTCCGCGCAGGGGCCGCGCTGCCAGGGCCGGGGGAGCGCTGCTTGCCAGGCTGAACGCCAAGAGAGGACTCGTAGGGAGGATGGCAGAGCTCATCTCCAGCCACAGAGTTCAGGCAAACTCCCGTCATTTTGCAATAGCCTTTACATATTGAGAAGGGGGGGGGAAGTGGCATAAAAGAGACAAGCGTGTCAAAGTTCAGGAAATCGTGCAAGAACTTTCCTGAGATTCTCGAAGAAAGTACGCTTCTCCTGAAGAACTATTCTATTTCTCAGAGCAGGGGAGGAAAGAGATTTCTAGGAAATGCATATTTTGAACCTACGGTGGTTCTTTGGGTTAAATGGGAACCAGGCTCTGAATAGTTTAATACTGGCTTATCAATGAAAGATGATTTTTTTTTTCTTTCAAGAGAGAACAACCCGATGGCTCAGAAATCTTACGTCGTTCTTAACCGCTGTATACAAGTTTTGGAGAGAGTTTCCAGGCAAATTACAGCAGCATCCTACGGCAAGCTGACAAAGAGATTCCAGGAATGCCACGCATCTAGGAGGGAAATACGAATCTCTCTCTTTAGCCTGAAGCACGAAATTGGCTTAAAGCTCATTTTGCAGATAACCAGAAATGAAATCACCAGTGCGTGGACCGGGTAGCTACAACTTTCTAACGCTTTGCAGCAATTCCTAAGACTTTCTGGAGGGAAAGAAAAAACAAACAAACAAAAGTAAAAAGGTGAACCGCAGATTAGAAGGGCTCTGAGAGAAATTCGCATATCAACATGCATTTTTTGCCCTGGTCTGAGGAAGGCTGGGCTCCCACACGGCCATTGGTACCCTTAAGTCTCTTTGCCGAGACCGATCCCACGGGATGGGGAAATTAACGTCCTAGATTTTGACTTCCACAGTTCATTTTAGGCTTGGGGGGAAAAAAATACAACAAAACAAACCATCAAAAACCAAACCACCTGCGTCCAGATGCATGGATAAAATAACGGATTACTCCAAATTGGCTACATGTATAGATAGATCTCTAGGTTGCATGTTCCAGCAGACCAGTAAGGTGTTTGCCAGACACGGTCTCCCGTAGAGCGGCTGGGTGCCGATGTCTGACCCAACACTGTGTCCAGGAAAAAAAAAAAAATCAGAATTTTGGAATTCCTACCCAGGACAAAGCACTGAAGCTGTTTCAAAGCAGAGGGGGAAGCCAGGCTGCTGCTGGCATTTCTCGCCCCAGCCAATATTTCTGCCCTTGCCGTGCCCGCAGTGGCTCCGCCACTGCTCAGCCGCAGCCTGTGCCTGGCTCCGCCGCGCACGGCCCCGCGCTCCCCGCACCGGGGCTCCCAGGTTAATCTTCCCCAGAGGAGCTGAGGTCTACACCACACGGGACAAGCCCTTCTTTCGCATCCTGGCTCGCTGACCCGAGGGTTAAAGTTTATACCAGCGGGCTGCCCGGGGGCCGGGCGGGGAGCGGCCCCGCGGCACAGCCCACGCGGGGTGCGGAGCGCGGATCCCCCGCGCCCCCCGAGCAGCGCTCGCTCAGCCGCCACGCCACCACCGCGTGTCCTCCGCGGCTCCTTTCCTGGGCCAAGGGGCTTCTCGATCTATTTCCAGAAGTTCTCAGCTTCTCGTTTCGCTTGAGCCACGTTCATGCTTTTTTAACCAAAAAGCTGCGAGTGGGAGCCGTGGTTAGGTGCCCGTGTGTACGCCAGAGGTACAGAGCCCGGGAAGGCTGGACGCCCTTCCCACCACGTCGCAGCCTTAGAAGAGCACTGGGGACACATGGACAGCAGGGTTTTTTTGGTTGCTGCCCTCAGCCCTCAGAGATATGAAGGTAGAAAATCCATTTACCCAAAAGCAGAGAAGCTGTAGCACACAAGAGTGGCTCTTGAGGATTGGCAGGTTTGCAGGGCAGGCAGGTCTTTCACTGCATGGAAATCTATGGAAGGACTTTAGATGTGCCTCCTAAAATTGCAGAGTTTTCTTCTGTTTAGATTTTGGGATTTTTTTTGTTTTGTTGTTTTTTTTTTTCCCCCATGGTTGCTATGAGAGACCTTGCTCAACACTTACTGCAATAATTTTGCTATGGGTAGATGTGGTGCCAAATATGCCTTTAGTGAAAGATGACCACTTGGTATAGGATAAATTTCTCCTCGGGAAGAAGAGTAAAAAGTATAGCACCAGTAATATTCCATATTTTGTCCAAATATCTCTTGCACTTGATACATTTATACATGCAATTTCTTAGATGGCAACTTTCTTAGGAACCAGACATTTTTTTTACACACTAAAGGTGAATTTACCAAATAAGTGAAACTTGTTTGCAATAACTCTTACATTCTTGTGTATGTTATATCAACATTACAAATATATATTGATTCTGAAAGTGTTTTGGTAAATAAAATAAACATACAAAGAGCATACATGTGCACACCTCATGCCCATGCACATGCTTACACTGTACATATGATAAGATACAGTCTAGGGCCTGGTATATAATGCTGCACATTTATAGGAGTCAGGGACTCCGTTCACACATACATCCACACATTCACATGGCATTTGCATGTGCTTTTACATCTTAAACGTTGTGGGAAACATAATTTTGCATGCTGAATTGTGACTACATTACTGTGGAGCAAAGTAACAGTTCACAGCCTGCAAGCAAGTCATTTCACAAAACTGAAGTTTTCGTTCCATGCCTATTGCTGCTGTGAGCAGACTGGAGCTGGAAAGGAGAGCTCCAGTCTTGGCAGAAGGACCCCGGGGAAGTCCAGAGGGCTCTTCACTGGCAATATTTTGACTGGCCCTTTTTTTCATCATCATTCATACTAGATATAAGGGGTGAATTTGGAGAAGATAATTTCTTTCTCTGTGGTTTCAATAAAATTTCAAGTAGTCTGTCAGCACCTCACCACAGTAACATCTGCTGATCCCCATAACTTGAAGTGACTTAGTGACTTTATGAGGTAAATTCCGTTTATTTGAAAAGAAACCCGCCTTTATTTAGACCTTCACAATATTTGCCTCCTGTTATTCTAATTTTTCTCCAATACCTGTTTTCACTCTAACCACCATAGAACTGAAGTAAACCAGGGTCCATAACGGGCCACAACGCATGCTACTCAACACTTCTTCCTCTGAACAGCACAGGCCCTAAGCAGGAATCCCTCTGCATAATTTGAAACCCTCCACAGTATTACAGAGTAGCAATTCCAAGGTTCCTGATGGGTCAAGAAACCCAGGTTATTTGAAAGAACATTAATAAATGAGAATATGCAGAAATGAGGAATAGTTATTTGCGGCAGGAAAAGGGCAAACCCCTCATACTGTAGCTGGCACTGAATTAAAAAGTATACAAAGGATTAGATATTAACCACTTCTATCAAATGCAAGGCCCAGGAACCTAGGGGGAGTGAAGTGTGTAGGAACAGATGCTTAGAAGGTAAAACACCCCAATTAACCTCATTATCTGTTACAAAACTGTACTATTAATATTCTGTGTTTTTTCAAATCACTGTTGTTGTTGTTGAAGAGAATCTGTTGACTAGCATGTGTTTTGCTATAGTCTCCCAAATCAGCACTGCCCTTCTTCAGGTCAGGGGAACGCGTCTTAAAACAGTCGTATATTTAAAAAATATGTATTGTCATTTTAATAGGCACTGTGGATAGTTTAATTTGTATCTGTATTAAATTAAACATATGGTGAACAGGGTATAATAGATTTTCTATAATTTAGCTGCCAATGTGGCAACAGAAGCCAGTTACTCTCACCAGCAGACTTGTCAGTGGTTTGTTTACTAGCTTATTTGAATTAAAATAAAGCTTCGCTTCTGCTGACTGCACATCATTATCTATGAGACCATAATCCTGCTAGCAAATCCTATATCTTCCAGAACTGGCTCTTTTGTTTGGGATTACTGAGAGCTTAGCCTATAACAAAGAGGAATAAGGCATCCCTCTCATCCTCGTAATTAAGTGTGGGGAGTAATTTAGAAACAAACCCAGAAAGATGTACAATTTGGAGTTCTGCTTCTATACAGGATTGGGGAACAGAAGAGGCCAAACACTGATTATGTTAGCACAATATTTAAACTATTAAACTACTGTACAACAGGAATCCAGCTTTTAAAAAGAAATGGCAACTATCAGTAAAGTATTAAGTTGTTTTACACTAGAGACATTTTTTACGTATCTGAAGGTATGCTGGCAAATTTGGGCGGAGCTTGAAGATGATTTCAGATGTTTTTCTACATACAGACATTACCTACATATCACTTTTATAACATCTTCATTTTTTTAATTTGAAGAGCATAATTTAATACATGAAACTTTATCTGTTTTTTAAAGCGCCCCTTAAATGTTTTAACTATTTCTGAACAAAAATATTCTCTAGGAATAGGAATATCTCTGGCAGCTGAACATGCTTGTTTTAAGTGCTCTGTTTTGATACCACCAAGATTTATATTTTCCTTTGGGAAAACAAGCAGCCTGAAGTTGTTAGCATTTTACAGCCACCTTAGAAATGACCATAGCATTCAGCAAGAAAATAAAGAATATTTCAACATAGGTATTCTGAGGTCAGTCTAAATTATTTCAGCAATCTTTCGACTCTGTTGCTCAAGCTGTATTCATGTCACCCAAATCTGTTTCTTATCAAAACAAGAGTTATGCTACATATAAGTAATAGAAATTAATGACTAGGTCACAAAAAATAGAAGCCTTGGGAGTATACAGATACACAGTATCTATTTTCAGAGGGCTAATAAGGACAGGGGTTGATTTATAAAAATCTTCGACATTAATTGTCACAGATGGGAATTCTGAGGACCTCTGTGAAACCAAATGAGGCCCTAGTGAATTATAAAGCAGGTCCTTAGACTTTAAAAACATTTAGGCAAAGTGACAGTTCAGAACATCTGTTAGCCTTCTGTCTGAGTATAAACTGGATGTCATGGAGTGCACAGCTGTAGGCATTTTCTGCCTCTTTTTGCCAACATCTGTCACAGCATTACAGTAATATAGGTAATTATCAACACCTCATATAAACTGTTTGCTATTTTAATTTCTGAATAAGTAAAATTAGCATTATACCCTTTTGCACAAAAAAAAAAAAANAGGGAAGAGTACACGTTCCCTTTTAAAGCTGAATGACAGATCTCATCATTTTAGGAGAGCTGAAATTCAGACAAAAATCTCTACTACAAATAAGGTCCTTAGGATAACATAAAAGACTTAGGTGAGAACAAGTTTAAATATTCTCCTTTTCTCTCTCTGTCTCTTAAAAAAAGACATCTAAGTCTCATCTGTCATAAGCAAAGAAGATCAGTAGCAGGAAAAGATAGGAAACCGTTAATCATCTATGTTTTTTTCCATGCACAAGCAGCTGTCAAATGATGTATGTTTTACCACAGTAACAAAGCCAAGGGCTCATCAGCACCAAGCAATTTTACTGTCAGCTGGTCATCCTTCTCAACAGTGAGAAAGTAAGAGATCACCTTGCAGCAATGCACGGAAGCTCCACCTCACTGGCTGAGGCTGAAGTGAGCAGGGAAATAACCCACAGGACTTACAGAAATAAAAGGATGTTCCAGAGGTCCCCTGACAGCTAAGCAGGAAGGGGTACACAGGAAGAGATGCTCCAAACAAATAGGCCTCCAAGCCAACTTTTCAAGACCAAATTCAGTTACCCCACCAAGAGATGGAAACCACTGCCCAGACCCGAGGAACATATCCCTGAGTGTGGGCAGCGCAGAGAAGGTTGCAAAAAGCCGCCACATACTTTGGGTTCCTCAGTTTTGGAGGTCCAGGTGATGCACTTTGTAAGAGCATGATTGGCAGAAGGCAGTTTCTTGTCATTTGTGATAATCAGGCTCCTGTGAGATGTTTCTAGCTGAACACCAAAACCATCAACCTTTGGTAACAGTGGCTGACTTGGTGGTTGTCTTAATGAGAGCGATTTTGTGACTGCCCTTCACTGTCTTTTAGAGCACAGGATAAAAAATGGTAGAACAACAAAGCAGCTGTCAAACAACAGCAGTGGAGACATGTCAGCCTGAACCTACGAGTATGAACCTAGTGATAGAAAATAATCACATGGCAATGAGTTTTACAAAATTTCATGGAAGCGATGATCATCCCCAGCTCACACTCATTTTGCTTTCCCCACAAAAAGAATAGCACCTCTGCTAGAAGTTAATGTTCCAACATGGAAAACCTGAAAAAGTGCTGTTAGCTCCTTTTATAAAGGAGGCATATGGAACAAAGTGGTCGCCAATATGCTATTTTTAGTGCCTAAACTACAGTCCAGAAAATAATACCCCATTACCTGATATAGTGCTCTATACACTGTCTGAACAACAATAGCGGACTGAGAAGCAAGAGAAAGCACCAGAATATATTTTTGAAGTCATTCAGATTTCACATACTTTATTTTCTTCTAAAAATAAAGGCTTTGAAAAGAGGTGCAGCGTTGTCCAGGCTGAAGGAGGAGGGGAAAAGAAGAGCTGAACGGGAGATGAGAGCATATGGAGGTTGAGAAAGAAGAGAGAGAGACCTTGACTAGAGGAAAAGACAGCTAGGGCACAGGTAGCCAGAAATCTAGAGAAAAGAAAGACGAAATGCATCTGGAGTGCACAATCAGAGAAGGCCACTCACACAGCTGTGCACGCCGTACCTACAGAAAACACCACAGTCAGGACAAGCGATCCAGTTAGGGACAAAACAGGATTTTACTAATTCTGCTGTTTCCTGTAATGTCCACTCCAATGGACTGTGACCTGTGGTGGCTGAGTTGCAGATGCATATATTTTTTCACAGTCTCTGCTAGCAATGCAGTAATTTTACTGGGGGCACAGAGGACGATTCTGTGCCAGTACAGCTTGAGGCTGATCCAGTAATTTTGGAAGGCGATGCACACATACCTTACCGTCTCGCTTTCTTATTTTCCCCTTCTCTGTCTCTTGCTGACTCCTCAGCACTCTTTACATGCCTCCTCCTATTTTCTCCTTGTGCACAGCCAAAATTAGCTGAAATTGTGGACCTGTTCCATGCAGTCTGAGGTTCCCCACTCTAACAAAGACAATTCAGTGGTGAAGACTGTTTCCACTATGATCCTAAACCACTTGTGAGCTGATTGTAGGCTGGGACTATTTCTTTCAAGAGCTCCATCCCTCCACTGAACAATTATTGCTCTGGCTTTTCTTGCCAACTGTAACACTGCATCCAGGTGGATGCCAGGCAGGTTTTACCAAATTACCAGGTACAGGATAAACATTTGCCTCCTACTTTTGGTTTCAATGTTAAGATTCTCAAACATTTATTTAACACTTGCAAATAAAACTACTTTACATATTCCCATCACCCTACTCCCTAAATGCATTGTTCAAATGCCAAAGAGTATGTGAGCTATTGCAGATCACATAATAGATGCCTACACATTCACTATTCTGGTAATATTTATTATTGAAACAGACTGTTTTGTAAAGAGCTCTGAGATACCTAGGCCATAAAAAGTGTGACATAAAACAAAATGCTATTCAGTTCAATAGATGTCTGATAAGAAAAGAACCCTAAAATTTGAACAGTTCCTCCTCCCCTTAATCAGCCCTAACAATGGTACCCCAGTCTTGGTGCTCCTGCACACAGCAATATCTGTCTTTTAAAGAGAGGAATAGGAACGTGCCACTAAAAGAGAGTGCTCATTGGTAGAACATTGTTAGGTGCTTTATAATTGATAGTTTTCAGCATCAGCACAAAGGTAAGGGCTTTAGCCTTGAATACTACTCACTAACAATATACCCACATACAGAAAACTAGTGCTAAATGTATTTATTAAAATAAATGCTTTAAAATAGTCTGCTTTTCATACAAAGTAATTATCTTACTCTATGTGTAAAAGGTACTTTTGTAATCAATGGTATACAACCAGCTTCAGATACAACCACACACGCATCCCATTACACACAGTGATGCTCATCAGATTGCATGGGACTGAATCATTTCATTATGTTCTGTAGCTTAATTCTTCAATTCCTGTAGCTTCAGCTGGAATTCATCCAGATCAGCCCTGTTTTCTAAGATTAAATCAAAATACTTCAAGGCCACAACTAACAAATAGCACAATCAGCTCTAAACACAGAATAAGGTATTTCATACTTTTTAGAGGCTCATAGTTCCTGTTATAATAGTGCCAAAGCAACAGGGATTTTTTTCCTTTTTCTTTCTTTTTTTTCCCCTCTTTGTTTTTTCTTTTCTTTTTGGCACTTCTTACCTATTAATTACCAAAGGACAAGAGAAATATTTTGTGGGTAAGGGTGAATTTTTTTAGCAATCAAAATAAACAGTAGCAGCCAGCTGGAGCATTTTAAACGCTCTAAATTTTCACAAGTCCTGCCTAAGAAGCTAACCACTAACAAGCTGATACATGAATTTTTTTTATTCATTGGATATTCCAGCACAGTCAAGCGATAAAAGAAAAAGTAAAAACCAGAAAAAATATAATGTAGTAACAGGTCATGTTTTTTCTACTGAACTGGACAAAAATAATCTCACTAGTAGAATTAGATGAGTAAGCATGAGGGTAAAATGTTTTAATTACTAAAAATGCTTAGTTTCATTTGGTTATCTGTAGAATCCTATCATCTCTTGTAATTAATTCATTTGCAAGTATTTGGATGACCATCAATTAATTCATAAAAATATTTGAGAGTTGCAGGTTATGCAAATTCTGTTGCTAATTAGTTAATGGCTACATTCACCCTGTCAGTGTCTGATGATCAGATACTTGGGCTCATAATTCTTACGCCTACAAACATTTTTTCCTACAATGCACCAGAATATTTCTGTACTTGCGTAGAGTGGACAGCACTGATCTTGAGTGGCTTTTTCCCCCCAGGATCAGTGTTTCCATGGCGAGTCCTGTGGGGATCTATCTTGTCTTTTCTTCTCCGCAGTAGGCATTTAGGGATAATAAAATAGTTAGTGAAGAGGTATGTTCTCTGCTATTTTCAATAAGCTGATGACAGTCAACATTACAATCCAGACCCACAAAGGCACTGGGAAATCAAAGAGCCTTAGGCTCCTCAATACATTCATCCATACGTGCCTACATCTCTCAAGTATCTGATTTATCCTTTTAAATGTTCCACCTTGCGGGGACAGGGACACAGAACAGAGTTAAATGACCAAAGATCTCTGGATAAGATTGAAATGATGCTGGCTGATCATCAAATGACAGTGACACGACTTCTCTACCTTTGATTTTATCCGTCCTTTGTAATGCCTGCGGACAATGTGGAGCTGTTGTTGGCCCTCACTGCTGTTGGGTGCACAGTGACAATGTCCAGGACACTGCTTAGCATCCAGAGAAGCAAAAAAGGAACTGTGCTGGTAATTCTGATTTTTAATTGAGATGCTATTAAATACCTGTGGCAGCACTACTCAGATAGTGATAAAAGCTAAATTAGAAAACCAGAATCCGGTAAACTAATTTAGTCCTGGTATTATAAGATCCCAGGATCTTGTCCCTCCTAATATTTATAAATAGTTCCACCAAAAAAGAAATTGTTTATGAACTTCAGCACATTGGTAACTGCTGGACAGGAGCCATGGTGAGTCAATTATTATTAGTACTGCTCCTTCAGTGCCAAATGCTTGAATTTATTTTTTTGTATTCTTTTTTTGCATTTGCTCATGCTTTACTCATACTAAATATCATGATGTTGTTTAAGATGTTCCAATTATGGAAAAAAATAATAATCCAAGTGAAAAGTCCTTTGCAACACGCATCATCTCCTCATCCTATTGCCATTAAAATGTTCAATTTTCAGAGTACCAAGCATCATTTTCTTTTCCTTACACTTTTTTTTGTTAACTTGTTATATTTCCATTAGAACTCTGGAAAAGGATGTGCTTCAGTAGATGATAACCCAGACTATAATATTTAATAGATGCAGCAGCTATTCTACATTTCAGAATGACTAAATTTAGTCCTACTAAGAAAGCAGAAGTTCTACATTTCTTTTAATCAGGATACTTTTTGCAGATTAACTAACACATTACTTTTCTTTAAGGAAAGTAAGAAAGAACATTTTTTTTTTATTATTCTAAGCATTCCATATAATTAAGGATGCAAATTACAAACAAAATGATACATGCACACACATAGATTGGAAAAAGCCACTTAAATGGCCAAATCACAGAAACCCTCATGAGCTAATTTACTTTTGCTTCCTGCTATAAAATAGCACAGAAATGGGGGTGGTCTATTGGGGAGAGTGAATAACAATTTATTTCCAGTGTGTATAAGCCAGCTTAGCAGTTTCAGGACAGTAACCAGACTTTTCCAGTACCTTCCATGGACTTTCATAGCTTTATTTCATGTGATTGTAGATTCAAATAGCACAAGACCTGATTGCATGAAATCTGATACCAGAAGAATGGTGGCACCATGGCTGCATCTAGTCCTGCATCCTCCTCCAACAGGAAAGGTCAGAGCTCATGTAGAGCTGCAGGACAGAGCGGAGCAGAAAGTGGCAATTCTCTGCCATATTCACCCCATGTCCAGCCACCCAAAGATCAAGAACTTTCTAAGACAGATTTTAATAGGATTTTGAAAAATTTTTCATTCCTCTATTTGCCCCTTGTTTTCTTTTCCTAATCATGTAAGCATTACTGAAATTCCATGGCAATGAGTTTGCAGGTGAATTATGAACAATGTGAAATACCACTTCTCAGTTTGTTTTTAATCCTCTGCCTAATAACTTTCTTTGCTGCCCTCATTCCTTGCTCTGGCTGCTGCTGATTCAGCTTAGGAGATTACTGTCACTATCTTTTCTCAGCTACTTCCCATTGGAAGTTGCCATTCCAACAAAACTCTACATATACTCAGACTGTGAACTTCCATTAAAACTACCATACCAAGTCCCATTAAAACTACCTAGTTTATCTTGGAAATGTTCATAAGGAATTTTTCTTGCTTTAGTTTTTGTTTAATTTTTCCTGTGATTGTTTGCTTTAATCACATTTTTGTTTAATCACACTCATTGTTTGCTGACGGAACACATGCAGTTCTGTTAGCAAGTGTCCAGCTGCCATAAATGATTATAGGGAAGGAAAAGAAGGGACAAGTAACAGGGACAAGGAGTGGTTGGTAACTTTTCATCCAGATCAGCAACATGTTCTTAACATGAAGATGTTCACATGGGTGTTCTCCAGACTGCTGGAGTCACAGTGTCTCTGTGACATCGTGGCTTTATGTCTGCCATGCCAACAAGTGGAAAATTGCATGGAAACCCACTGGGATGGAAAAAGGAGTCTGTGAGTGGTTCTCAGCAGCTTGCTGGTTGGAAAGAATATGACAAACCTGGTCCCGGCCTGCCAGAAGGTTATGATGTGACTGTTCCTCCACAGATGGTCTTCAGCCCTTCCTTACAAGCAAATGGAAACTGCTCACCTATCCTGGCCTCTGCTTTTGTTATTTTTAAAAGATTTTGAGTCACACATATTTTTTGGTCCTTTTTTTTCTCTTTTTTAATATGAGGATTGTACTTCAGAATTATCTTCACAGGCTGCAGTCACTTGCTAGCCAAAATGATAATAAATAACAGTTTACTTGGCATTGAAAAGGAAGGGTTTGTCTGCCTGTAATAAACAAGGCGACAGAAATACGCTATGTCTAAATGCCTGTCTGCAATTATGCTGCAGGTAACCATACCAGCCAGATATCTTACTTTTTTTTCCTATTAAATATGAGAACAGAGGAACTGCAAAATTTATTTCAGCTGTTAGATAGAATAGTTTCCAGTGGACTTAGCAGAGAACTCAATGTTCCCATCAGTGGACTTGACATTCTTAACTCTGAGGACGTCACAGAAAGCTCTTTGCCCAGGGCACAGGGTATTGCAGGAGCTGCTGTGCAAATTGTCAGATCCTTGCTCCAAATCATCCAAAGCTTGCCAAGCCTTTGGGTATATCATGTTATGCACCTTTGGTTCATCATCTATTCAAACTTTGGGGAACAGTGTGGGAGAATTACTTCCATTTCTGGGTAACAGAGTGTCTGGTTTGGATTTCACTTCTCTTTGTGGCAGGTATCCATTTAGTCATTTGAGTTTTTTAAATAAGAAGATGTTGCAGGATTTCTAATTTGTCGGTAAATAAGTGTTTTATAAAGATTGGGATGGACATCTGATATTGAAAAAACACCAAATAAACTTTTACTTGTTGGAATGACAAAGGCAGTGACTGATTTAGCAACATTTCCTCAAGTTTTTCCTCAGAAAATACTTTGTCTTTTTCTTCTTACTCTCATGTTTCATCTCATGAGTTGATGTTCCTCCTGCCAGCATCTGCTGGAACATAAATGATTCTAAACCAAGATGATCTGTCAATTGAAAGCAATACTAGGACACTTATTTTTACGTATTTTGGATGAAAAATTTAGCTGTGTCTACCTTGAGGCATTTGGACAACATAAGTCAAGGAAAAGGGTGAACTCAAATTTAGAGCATTAGTCAAAGAAAATGCCCTTACAGTACTGAAGGGCAGCTTTACAGCCCCTGCTCTCTTTTCTCAACCCCATGTCAAGTCAGAAGCCAACCAAAGATCCATCCAGCCGAGGGATCAGGTTTGGTGTTGCAATAGTTTTTCTAGGCTCCCTTTTCCCAGAGCTCTGTATTCAAACATGTAAAAATGAAACTCAATGCCACTGTTTTAGGTTTTTTAAAGAGATTTCAATGTTGCAAACATCTTGTTTTAATGAGCAACACTGTTATTTGAAAGCATATCAAAACCAAAATGAAAAATTATTCCTACTTAATATAGGAATTTTGAAAAATACTTCTATTTTTGTCATAAATCTCCCAGGTTGAAACATTGTTTCATGAAAAAGGTTTGTTTTCCTTAGTTTGGAAACAAAAGTAGGAGTTTAACGAGAATGGAACACAGCTGTACCCTTATGTCCCATATTTATTTTTGGTCTTTGATCTAAACACAATGTGTGTTTTGAGCATAACTACCTATAATTATAATATTTCTTCATAATGTGATTTTCCAATAATTTGAAAGAAACTTTTTTACATACAACATATTCCAAACTTCTGCCACTTCTATTTATTTCTCTCTTCAGTGTTAAAAAAAAATCCTTTAAATTGAAAAGGTGAGTACTATTAACTGAGATCATTGGAAATTTTCACATAAAATAGACTAATCCTTGGAAAGAATCCCTTCTGTATGGCCTTACTTTTCTCTTCTCACGGGAGTTTCTATGAGTTGTGAGATTATTAATGCTCAACATTTTTCTAGATTTTCAAGGGATTTTCTTCTCGTTTATTCTGTTCTCAGATAATTGAGAAACACGGACATGAGGACTAAGAATTTTCTCCTCATTTTCTGGAATAGTCTGCATTTGGTGGATGGACCTAAAGTTCGTGACCAATACTCCTGAGGGAACACTCAAAGCAGTTTTCTCCACACTCATGCCTGCACATGGAGTATGTATTGCTGCACAGTAATACAACTGGGAAGCAATTAAGGCATACTCAACTGCAGCCAGGTGAAGATGATAGAAAGTCTAATTCACCAGCATGTTTCCCCTGAATGACCTCAGATTGCAGATTATCCCCCCAGCACAGCCTAACAGCAATACTACCGTAATCACACACCCTTCCCCAAGGGATGGAATCTCCATCCTAACTCCAGACACAATTTAGCACTGTAACAGGTTCCCCAATCTAGAAGTGCCACAGAATACTGAGTGCAAACCACTGTTGAAAAATGCCTTATATAACATTAATTACATTTTGCTGTCACTTCTTTTAGCTGCAGAGCACAGCTTCCCTAAATCCCAGTGTCCTTAAGCAGAAACAACGTAGTGTAGCTTTTCAATATAACACCCCAAAATATTCTGACGAACACCTCATCTCATGTAGACACATGCACAGTTTAATGAAATAAATAAGCAATTACATAAACTATGAGTCATAAAAACTGCAGGTGGGATGGTGTTTGTGCTTGGGGGACTCACAACTAAAGGGTGATGTTACCTGTCCAGTTTCCTGACCTCCCTACTTTGCTTTAGGACTGCCATTGTCCATTAATGTAAAACCAGTCACTGTGCCCCAGACAGGAACTGGGCACCTCAACAGAACTACTGTGTGAGCTCTCTAATAGTGGAGGGCCATCAAACTGGATTTGTTCTTGAAAACCACACTCCAGTGCGATGAAGCTTGTGGACAGACCCCTGATGGAGACAAGGGCTGCTCCCTGAGCACAATGCAAGGTTCTCCTTGGAAGTGAGTGAGCCTCAGAAGAGGAGGAATGGTTTTCACACAATGCAAAGAGAACTGAGAAGGCATTGGCTTCACCCAGGGAAAGAGGTCAAGTATGGAGAGGTCTTTTATTCAGTTTCTAACCAGTGTTTCGTAAAAAGGAGGACAGCTAAAACATTTACTTGCTAAGGCAAGTGATTCTTGCTTCACTCTCACATCGCCCTCAAGGCGTTTAAAGAGAAGTCAGAGGTCCCTTACGCAGTACCTTCATTAGCTTGATGCAGTTGCTGTGCTTATACCAAGTAACTGCTGCTGGATCAATTCGTGTGAGGCTGCTCCCTTGCCCTCACAGAACTGCTGCAGCCTTGCATATGTGTGCCAGCCAAGGAGCTGGGCCACTTAGAGCAGACAGGGACTGGAGCAATTTGCAGAGAGTTTTGCAAATCTCCCCAGCCGTACATATCCAACTATCTGGTTAATTGCCTCCAGCTGTGCCTTCTTTCTGTTTCAGTTGGCAACATCCATCCCTTACGAATCTGTTGAGAAATAAAATGCAGTTCCTTCCCATCCTTCATCAAATCTACTCTGCTTTGGATATTTTGCTTTCTATGGCCAGTTCTTGTGACCATGAGAACCATAAGCCAAAGGTGAGAATAAAGTCCCATACACAGAGACCACTCCACTTTGTGCACTTCTCCAGGTACAAGCCAAGTGCCCAGAGGAGGGAGATGAGCTTGTAGAAAAGGGTTTGGTAATTTCCTGCAGTGTTCAGATTCCCCAGCTTTGAGTTACAGTCATATCTTTCAGAATACTTTCATTTGCCCATATTTGGTCTAATTAGATTAAAGTAATAAAGTGTCCAGTTACTAAACCACTTAATATTCACTGCAGTATGAAGCAATAAATCAGTTTGGTGAATTACAGGAATGTATGGTAACCATCAGCTAAAGTTTGGAAGAATCCCAAGCCTTTGACCAAGAATTGTGCCTTTTATGCAGGGGTCTCAAATGATTAACAAAGCTCACAGTGGCTTTATCTTAAAATCACAACAAACTTCAGCACCAAGGGGTGCCACCCGCTCACAACGACAGAGCAAATCATGACAAAAAGAAGGGATCTCTCAGCAGCCCAAATTTCTGTCAGGCAATTTGTATCAAGGCTTAACCTATGCACGTCCCAGCGTGAGCACACAACACACCTGTCACCTGAGCTGAGGAGAGCGAGGGAAAGCACTGCCCCACACCGGAAATAAACTGGACCCTGCAGGCACAAGGAACCTGCTGGATCTGGAGCCGCGCTTTCCCTGAGCCATTTCTTTCCACATGGTGAAGAAAAAGGACCAGCAGTGGCAGAGGAATAACAGCCTCTGCTAGAATACATCCAACCAACACTGCCAACAAAGAGGGAAAGGTTCCTAGTTTTCTGTTTGTGATTACACTGTTTTGTCATTGCTGTCAGGATGTGCCTATGCAATATGTGCCTCTCTGATGTGTCGTGCCTGTGTTTCATTTTTAGTTGAGTGGGATGTGCAGTAATTAGCCACTCATTCTCCTTGTCTATTCTCTGCATTTTGTTTCGTTTCCTTCATTTACAGGATTTTGGCAAGCCTTGGGCCTTATTGGCAACTCTTTCCCCTCTCCCCCATCCAAACCTCCTCTGTTGCTTTTCTTCTCACTGCTTGGGAGTTAACAGTTTATATATTTGTACACAGGAGTGAATGTGCGAATATGCTCCAAATATGGACTGTGCAATCAAATGATCATGAGTTTGGTGGAATGCTTTTCTGGATTATTTCCTCCAAAAATATTCCAATTGCAAACAATTGACAGCCAACAAAATATTGTTTGAATCAAACATATTTGGAGGAGTTGAGGGTTTTGTAATTCAAGATGGAAAATTTTTGTTTCTGTTGTTTTTTTTCTTTATTTTTTTTCTGCCTTTCATTATGAGTTTTTGCCTTTGGGGGGATTTTTGCTTTGAGAGTGTAAGTTGCTCTCATTGACCTTGCTGGGACTTATATAAGAATAAAGAGTGGAAAATGAATATCCTTCAGAGGCTTCAGGTCGATGGAACAATTTCGTCTCTTCTGTTAATGCTTTACAACACTCCATGAGTTTTTACCTCATATCAGAAGTTTTACAGCTGTAGGGACCAATCTGAAGATCCCCTTTTGAGTTCTTTTCCTTTGCAGGAACATCACCAAATTAGCAAAAACAAATGGCACAGAATCAAATCTAAAACCAGCTAGGAAAAACTAATAATTTTTTCACTGGCATTTTATTTTTTATTTGTAGCTTTCTCAAATACATACTTATATTTTCATGTTTAATAAATGGAGTTTTAAAATTTTGCACATGCTAAATGAAGAAATATTTCTTTTATTACTGCAAGAAAACTAATAATGTAATACTGCAGAGATGTTTGAAAAATCCAGACCAGTCACTGATTTTCCTCCTGTTTCTAAAAAGTAATTTTATTTTACTGGTTTGGAAATACACTTTATTATCAGGACCTACTTTTTGTTTCTTTACATTCATATGGCTGAAGTCCAGTCGAATCAATCCAGTTGGTTCAGATGAAACCAACGTATAAAATAGATATTTGAGCATATACAGATGAATATATAATAGCATTTATTTATTTTGCTCAAACCAGACTTAAGCCCACTCAGTTGAAGAAATGTTGACTGGCAGTGGTTTGACTGTGTCTCAAGAATAGACCCAATCTGTATAAATTTGCAAAATATCAAACCTATGTTTCCTTTCTCTACTGACATATTCCCAAATTAGGATAAAAAGATGAAATGGAATTTGAAGAACTTTTCTTGGAAATGAACAGTTAGAAAGTGTTTTAGCCATGCTATTCCAGCTCACAAGGAAGGTGTCAGACATGGGATTATTCAGGAGAAATCCTGGTACTCTTGAGAGACCCAGAGCAAGGACCCTATCCTGTGTGCCTGCATGTGAGATCAAGTGAGCAGAACCCCACCACAGGTGAATTTTATCTGCCGGCATTTCATTTACTAGAATATCACAAACAGAGCTGCAAGTGAACAGAGCAGAAATTACTCTCATTAAAAAATAAATTCCCACCAAACTAGAATGAAGATGTGAAGCAGTACCACATACCTACAATAGCTAGAATTTAGTTTTACGCAGTTTAAGAAAACAGTAATTGATCTCTGTAACCTTTCTTTGTAACAAGCCACTGGAGAGATCCTGCAGCTTGTCACCTGGGCTGTGGGCTGCAGCAGGGGATTGACACCTGCTAACCCAGCAGAACTGTGCAGTTGTACAGCAGCTGTGGCTGTACAGCTACGCAGACATGGGGCAATCCTGCAACAGCGCTGTGCTGATCATTCCTCCCTGGGATGCATGTCAAGCTAACAAGAAGCACTGCATGCATCATTTTCTGTAGCTTGACATCATTTATCCTTTAAGATGCAAGAGAGGCTGTCTGGACACTCCAGCATTTTGAACTGCTGGTCCTTAGGGCCTTATGAAGCAGCTCTTACATTTTGCACTAATCTCTTTTCTTTCCTAGTACTATACATTTTAAAGAGATGCCATATGGCACTTAAACAGACAAATCATATGGTGTTTTGCCCTTTCTTTCTAATTCTGTTGGCTTTACGTTTCTCAAGTTACATTCCCAGTTGAAGAACAATGTCCTTAACCTCTTGAGTGGTCCTGGACGTCCACTAGACATAGACCAACATGATACTTGTGCTGACTTCTAATATATACTGGATGTCAACAGTGTTACTGCCATTCACTTCAGGAGCTGATTTGCATCTAAGCATAACATCAGGGACTCTATTGTGGCACCTAAGAGTAAACTGAAAATACAGCACAGCTGCTACCAAGGTACGCCCGAGCGTTTCCTTCTCTGGTATCCAGTTCCCAGACAGACAGCAGCCAGGAGCCACGGTGTTAAATGGCTAAAACTACATAAGTGGGATTGAACTCTGAAAGATAAAGTGCCCTTTCCATTGATGAAACCCTGTTTACATGCATTTTTCTTTCAAAAGGAGGTAAGTAACCACCGTTTCTGTAAGCCTCTTTTTATTGTCTAAGGAACAGAGCCACACCGGTTCTATGAAAGTTAAAGTCCCTTTTCATATGACTAATTTGTATTTCATAAAATGGATGGATCAGTACCATGAGGTAGTATAGCAGATACTGTTGGATACATAGAGAGGCATTTCATTTACTAGAATATCACACATGGTCGTAGATCCTTTCACAGAACTTGTCACATAAGACAGAGCACAAAATGAATGGCAAAAGGAAAAGGTTGAATTCACAATCTTTTCTTTTTTCTCCCCAGAGTACAAAACAAGCCCATCGTATATCTTGAGAGTGAAAATGGTGTTAGTGTCCTGTCCACTTAATACTTAGCACTGCAAAATGCCACATAAAAGCACGACACCCACTTGTGCCTGTATATGTTTATCTATAGAAACGAGACAGAGGAATACACACACAAGCATCACTTGCATAGCAAAATAATGGTAAATGCTCATCTGTAGAAATGACTGGATACAAAAGCAATTGCAAGTGTTTATGCAGTACAAACATGGAGGTGAAGTTAAAACACCTTTGAAAATCTGACCCATATTATTGGCAGTAATAAGTAAATCCTCCCTCTAAAGATAAAAGAGAAAGTAGCCTCATTATTTAGTCAGACCTTCACACCATGAAGACCCAAACACAGAGGGGTTATCAAAATGCCCTTGGAATAATAAAATCAAGCACTGACAGACCAAGAGACAAAGTTTTAAAGTGGAGGCCCCCTGACAAGGCTCTGCTTTACTCTCAGAGGCTGGCTGCTCTGATTACCACATCTGACTGCTGGCAGAGATACAATGCTGGATATTCATTAGTGGAAACTGCTGTCCTAGCAAGAACATTACTGGAATTATGTCAATTAATACCAGCTGAAAACATGTCCTACAATTTTTTAAACACAGAAAAGCCACCAAGAGGTTTGTAAAGTTTGAAAGTAGGGTTCTGAGGCGTGGATGGCTCCCACTGGCTGTGTGTCATGGTGCAGGTGAGCCAGGGACCACACGCTGCCCACCCTGAGCCCAGAGCTGAAACCAAGCAGAGCAGTTTAAGTGTCTCAGCCCCCTGCAGCTGCAGCCTCATGAGGATCACGCCCCAGGAGGTCAGGGGAGAGGTGGGGAACATGGAGAAGTGCCGATTATATAAAGCATTCCCTGGAAATTTAAGGCCTGTTTTCTCTCCTTCCTTTAAATACAATTTCAGCGTGCCTCGTGGCAGCAGTGACCAAAATCCTTCACTACAGGACCCACACATTTTGGGTGTAACTGAGTCATGAGCAATACTGATAAACACAGGCTGGGGCAAGACTTTAGAAGTTCAGGCAGGGCTTCAGTGACACTGCTGGTGGGAGGATGTCAAACCAGAAGGATCCATTTTTAAGCAATTATAACTATTTCTTTATGGGCTACAGCAACTATTGTTTGATTACAAATTACTCTGGAGACTGGTATTTAAAAATGTGATTACTTTAAACAGATATCATTAGTAATACACTGTTCACAAATACAATGGAAATAAACTTACGTTTGCAGTCTTAATTCACTTTTCAGAGTTACAAATATCTTTTCTTTCTCCTCTTTCCCCTGAGAAAATATAAGCCTTCTTCAGTCTTAATAGGGAATGTTACCAGTCCTGTCACACCAGCTTGGGACCTAAAACCTAGCAAACTTCACACTTGATTACCTCATATTTGATAAAAAACATGGAGATTTTCAAAGGCAGCCAAATTTTCCATGTTTCATATTTAGACTCTTCAATTAGAGTATTTTTAAAATTAGAAGTTATAAGCAACTTTAAATGAGACCATCTCTTCCCATGTCAAAATGTATACTTAGGTGTCCTGCATCTGAGATTCAGGGACTTCACTGCATGCACTGAATTTAATCTAAAATAATTTATTCATGATATATACTTTGAGAGACCTCAAAGTGCTCTTTGGCACTAGCAGAGGTGTTCTGGGTTTCATCTAGCATCATCTGCTATTCAGACAACAGAATGTCACTTAAAAATTTTTATAACCTTCCATGTTCACTTGGTCTTGGTACACACATTAAAAAAATACACAAAAATAAATAATTTGAAGACAAACCAACAAATATTCAATGCCAGCAGCTTTCAACTACTCAGTACTGACTTTGCCCATACCAAATCAAAACTGGGCCAGGAGATTCCCAGACACAGACATTCAATAGTATTTCTATATTTACGTGTTCATCCCAATTTTGAGGAGCTGCACTTCTTAAGTTTTTCCTTGCTTACCATGGAGTTCAGTTCAAGCTCTGTTAAATCTACAAAAATCAATATTGAGTATATGTATTATGTGACAGTTCCATCTAAAAGTATCTGGTGTAGAATATGGGCCAGCTACAATAGAGCAGCCAAGCACATGTAATTTACCCAACAAACCCAAAGCACTCCCACATTGATTTTTGCAGTTTTGTAGCCCCTAGTCACAGAGCAGAGAAAAAATGGCTTACTCATAGAGTGTGCCAGTACTTGAGGCTACAACATGTTTGTCTTAGAGCCTCTGATTTGGGTTGTCTTTTTGTTACCTTTGTTAATGGATTTTTTAGGTCATTTAATGCTGTCTCCTTTCTAAAGTGTCTGCTTCTATGGCAAGGAAATAAAATGCATTTTCTGAATTGTTCTGATCTGTTGATTACTTTTCTCAGAGTTACAGTGTACAAATGGAAAATTGCAACATTTTAACAGTTTCTAAATGCAATTATTTAAGCGAGTGTGAATAGAAAATTGCATATAAATAAGCGGATAAGCTTTCAGCAATGTATTAGTATACTTCACACAATAACTGGTTTAAAGAGATTCCAAAATCATATCTGAGAATACAAATGCATTTTAAAGAGACATTTTTAAAATGACATGCATATTTATTTGCATAGTATAAAATACCTATGTATATGTACTATAATAATAAATTTAAAATGTTTTAAAATCATAAAAGGATTATACTTGTACACATATACTTATGTGTCTTCATCCTTATTCAGAAATAATAAATGCATAGGTTCTCAATGTATATTAAAATAATATTCTATTCATGAATGTCTGCTATATTAACCAATATAATTTTTTAAAAATAGAAATTCAGTCACAGATTCTATCAGCATCTGGACCTAGTTAGCAGGCTACAATATATGTCCAGATTAAAAACTTGAAACCCCAACTTAATAAAAAACCCCACAGGATTTAAGCATGTTGCATGTCTAGAGCTTTTTTTCCATTTTATTTACTCATAAGTATCATTAATACCAAAGATCAAAAACCTTTGGTGTCATGTATGTCACTCTCTCTCTTCAAGTCTTTAGTAGTTGTATGCTTATCTATTTCAGTCAAATGTATTTCTTATCGAAAAAAAAAAGAGTGAGCAACCTGACAATACAGTGTTATCGAATTTTTTCAGCTGAGACCCACATGTCATTCAGCATTCAGACATGCTTGTGCTTGATTGATGGATGGGTTTGTGACAAATAAAACTAGGATCAAGAGCTTTGCACCTTTTCCCCCATCAGGAACCAGAGTTAAGCATAACTCTATAACAATGGTGGGATTAGGGATGCATTAGCTCTCCATCGACCAAAACCACCCATTCCCATCAATACTTTGCACTTAATAACCTGAAGCTATGATAAGAAAACAAAAGAAGGAGAAAGGGACAGGAGAAAACAAATCAATAGAAGAAGGGAATGTCTGAAAGATGCACTGTCCAAATGAAGAAAAATTTTTGCTGAATTGCTAGGATAATGCCCCTTGACAAGAGAACAATGCACTGTCAAGGTTTATCAGCCAGGAGGCCTTTTGGCACAGTGTTAAGCACAGGTTTGGCATTTGAGTGGTGGCACTTACTGTAGATGTAAAATACAAAATGCCAACATGCAGATAATAACCCCTCATTTTTGTTTTGTGTTAGCAGTTTGGATACCCATAAGGAGCAGAATTACATCTCTAGGTGTCCTGAAACAGATGCTACGAGCACAATGACTGATCCTGTCCCCCTGAAGTGCACGTGATCAGTACTGGGCTGATGTTTTCAAACAAAACTTTGTGTTCAGAATAAGATCAATTTCTGCTTGCAAATATATTTTTCTCTCTTTATTATTAATTAATATCTTACCTGTTCCAACAAACTAACCAGGAAGACCAGATTTAAAAGTTCGATAGATTCTATGTAGTTTCTTGTCTTGTTTAAAACTGAATTTTGGGAACTAGCACTAAGACTGGAAGTAAAAGAAAAGCATTTCTTAGCCTCTCTCCTCTTCAGGATTAAAGTAAGAAGAAACATATTTCTTAAAACATTTGAGGCTTACTTAGGAAGATAATGAAGTATCAGCTAAGAAACAGCTTATGGAATACATCCAAATACTGAAACTGCTCCCTGTTTTGCAAGACTCCATGCTTGAGCCTGCTGTGGTGAGAACAACTAGGAAATTATTTTCTCTAAAGCTGTGCTTCAAGTGCTGGAGGAGGGGAGATCTAATGATTTTAAGCAGGAATGTGGTTGATCAATGTTGTTGACATTTAGTCTTTTACTCAATCAGGTGACTCATTTTCAGGTAAGCCTCTGATATACAGGAAAAGTTGTAATATCCAGGATACTAAACAATGTTATTTAAGTTCCAATTTAATGAAAAGTGACAGAAAAGGCTTTAAAATATTTCCTCTAGGAAAAGTTTTTAAAGTCCACTGACATCTACAAGATTTTACTCACTACAGCAATATGCATATATCTCCATATTAAATGTGTACTAGAAAGGACTGAAAGGACAGTCCAACAGTAAAAGCCCAAGATTATACAACAGGGAATAGGTGCTGTGCTGCTGACTCTGCCACGGTCCTCCCTTGTCACATATGGAAAGTCATGGAATCTCAGCTTCCTTGTACGGAAATGATGGTTATGATTTCCAGCTCCAGACGAGCCCATTCATTCCCTGTGGCCACAGCATGCTCTACAAAGTAGAACCAATAATGAATTAAAGGAAGAGCCAGAAGAAACAAGCATGTTCCTACAAGTCAATACACTCTTTACAAGTTCCTTGATGACTACATGAAGTTACTGAAAGGATATAGAATTAAGTAAAAAGCGCTACAGTCGCTGCTGGTGCAGAAGCTGAAATGCATTCACACGAAGTGAGATAAGGACGGCAGGCAGAGGAATATCTTCAAGACATGCTAGAGGGTACTCAGAGTAAAGAAGAGCAAGAATAACTATGAAAGGAAATAGCTAACAGTGAATTTTTCAATTCAGTGTATATGACAGGAGTAGAGTCAAATGCAGCATAACATGTACAGAAAAAAAGGATGGAAAGAAATTTTTAAAACATGCAAGAACTGCAAAAAAACTGATAAATGATGAAGTTTTCAGACAGAAAACCCTTCCTTTTTTTTACTGTTGTTCTTATAATTTCAGACTTATGTTGCATTGCCCTGTGGAAAATGAAAAGGGTGTTACTGTCCTGCCTACAGATCTCTGTGGAGCAGCCACCACAATCTCTCAGTTATTTTGGTTTGATGATATTGTCACTGTCATTCACACTCTCAAAGTATCTGCGACTTACTACGACGAACAGCCTGAATTTCAGCATGTCCAAGTCACCCTGGTTCTGATAACACAAGTGATGACACAGAAGCACACCTCTCATTTCCTTAAAACCTTACTGAATACTAGAGGGTCTGTCCAAAGGGAGGTGACAGAAGCCTTCAGATCTGCCAAACCCAGAAATATTGTTATGATGGAGGGCAGCTGAGTGACTGATGCATCACAGCATGCACTTTATAGTGGCAAAAGTTATTTCAATACTATGACATAAGACCGGACTCATTCTGATGAGTTCATCAGTTATAAAATGAAGTGTTAAGGGAAACTCTTTTATTTCATTTCACTACACTTCTCAACTGTCTAAATGTACCTCTCTACTCTTATTGAATTCTCAAAAACCTGTTTGCACTGTTTCTACTGGAAAGATCCAAGTATCCGAAGTCTCTCATTCACACACAATCTTAAAGATAACTGCCAATAACTAAAATAAATCAAAAGATATACTTGAAAAGTTCTCAAAACCAGTAACTTTCCACTCCAAAAATGAACAACATAAATTTGGCAAGCCTACATCATGTAATTCACACAAAATCAAGCAGCGAATGTCTGTTTTAAGTGCAAATCTCAAAGCTATTCTAACCACAGAGCAGCCCAAGCACTTCCATAATTAATTACTTATTTATTTCATACCAGAAATAATAATGATCTGATCAAGATATCAGAAGTTCCAATCAGGCAGCTATTTCCTAACTAATTTTGGCAAGGGACTGAATGAGCAAGACTGAATAATAAATACCCCAATTCTGCAGTGAGTTGTATGGCATGCAAGGAGGAGTGAGGAAGCTCTGTGTGTGGGTTCCAGGAGGATGCAGAGGCAAACAGAAATTTTGGCACAGCACGGTGATGGTACCCAGACCTTCTCCCAGTGACCAGGCTCAGCTGAGGACCACATGCTCTTTGGTGCTGTATCCTTTAATTTCTCTTCCTATTACCTCTCACATTAGAAATAACTGTGGATTGGAGAATAACTCCTAGCTGAAGATTTTAATCTATGGCTGCTTCTGGCATGGGAGTAGGACTTTCAGAGAATTTAGTAACTACCCTTCTTTAGGATTTTAAACCTAGATCTACAGAACAATTTTCCTTAAAGACCATAATTGACTGGGCAGGACCAAGCTTTCTGCTCCCCAGTGGTTCCAACACCTTTTTCTTCCTGTTTAAATTTATTTGGATTTATATTTTATGAGGACTAGGTGAAAGATGCTTCTAAATCCATGCTTTGTCTATTTGCTTAAAAAGCTTATATAATATTCCTCAATCTTAGCATCATTTCCTTCCAAATTTAGATATCAGACCAGGTTTGCAGGACACTTGACAAAGAATTGATTTCTAATTCTAATGATCTCTGATCAAGTTGTTGAATTATGAGAAAAAAAAACCTCAAAGGTATCCTCCCCTGCAATAAAGTATGAGTAACCATTCAAAAAAATAACACACTTGGATCAACATTGAATTCAGTGAGAGGGAGCAGTGTTTTGTCATGCTTCATCCTCAAGAAATATAAGGTCAGGTTTTGAATACCATGCTTAAAATATGCATTGATGTCATTAATGTAAACATCTGACATTGATCAGTGATCCACTGGGTACCTTGCCTATTTGATTTAGAGGTCTGTAGCTTCTGCATGACTTCAGCTCTCATGTAACGTTCATAACCTGCAGAGTATTTACCAAAAATTATTGGGGGTTCTTCCCAGCTACATATTTCATTTATCAGTACAAGGAAATAGTCTGAAGTCAAAATCAGCAACTCCCTCTTAATTGCACAGATATGCTTGGGCAATTTTTTCTTGTTCAACTATTCCTAAACATCCCAGGAAATAATTCTGGGAAGTTGGCAAGTCAATATGTTTATATTGAAACCCTGTGTGTGCACTTTGTAAAGCTGATCACTAAAATTTATTCCTTGTGATCAAAGGATAGAATCCGAAACAACATTTGGATGGCCTCAAGAAGGTCCAGGTCCATCAGCTTATGAAGACTTTGCCAGTTAGATCTTCAAGTCTTCATTTTGGAATCAATTCTTTTTCTTTGGTGGAACTAAATGCATATGCTCCAGAGGGTTTGCCCAACTTCTGAAGGACATGTGCCTATAATAGGCCTTTCTCATCTCTGTCTTGTTAACAAGTATATAAATAAGAGAAGGCTTCAGTAATTGGCTCAGAGTTACTAATGAATTAATTAACTTCAGTCTATTTTACCTAACCTTTAATAATAAGAATCTTTTTTTGGTCTAGCAATAGGTCTGACAGGCTGAAAAAGCAGACATGCAGCAAAGCTCTTGAAAATTAATGAGAAACGAGGAAAGAATCAATGTACATTCTGCTTGCGGAGAACTGACACAAAAAAGACACAATAAACCATGAACAAACACAGTCAGTTTAAAAAATAGGTTAGAAAAAGTGGGCAAATTCAATTATAGAAGTAATTAGAAGATATAGGGCAAGGCTGCCTTTTGGGACTGTGCCAGAAAACATGAATTAATAAGAGTGAATAGAAAGCGCCCATGTAGTAATTAAGAGGCAATCACCTATGGCAATGAATACCTGAAAACAGGCTGCAAACTATTAATTCAGTGATCAAAAATATTTTTAGATGATTAATATGGCAAATTTGTTTTAAAAGACTAATTTCTGGAAAGATATCAAGACAATAGCACATTATTTGTTCCTCTGGCATTTATATAGCTAATTAAATTTTATAATTTGCAACAACATTAAGCATTATCTGAAAACAGTAAAAGCAATATTTCCTCCAATAATTCCTTATTATAGCGTCTTCAAAATCTGTGAGTTAAGACTAACTTAACTTTTTTATAAGAAAATTCAAGTGTTCAGAGCTGATTGCTTCATTTATTGGAATGATTTTTGTTGTTGTTTATTAAAAAGACACCATGCATGAATTTTACATAATAATTTCCAGCTACTTTAAAGCAGATACTGAAATAATTTGATTATAATTCAGAGAACTATAAACAAAATTCTTTGATACTCAAATAAGCCATCACAGATGTTAATGCATGGCCAAGAGAGATTTTTCTTCATCAGAGCATGTTCTTCTCCTTCAGATACAAAAAAATGAGCAAGTTACAGTCAAGGTGTGCAGTATCAGACAGGGAAAAAAAGATCTAAAAATCTGCTAACAAGATGTTATTTATTCTTCAGTGAATCAGGTAAGAGTTAATTTACTTTCTCAATAGTAAAACCAGACTAATTTATCTAAATTCAATGTTTTTCATTGCCATTTCTGAGAATACTGAAGAAAACACCCCAAAGCCTCCAAATATGACCAAGAAACAACTGGTGATAAGTCTCTACACTAACACTGACCATGAAAGACTGTTACAGTCTGTTTGTTTTGCTGCAGAAAGGAAGAATCAGCCTGAGTGTGGCTGGCAACTTATGCAAGCCTTGAAACATTGATTTATGTCTATTTTTTTGTCTTTCTATTGTAATTTAAAATATTAAATTTTACATTTTTATGCTCCCAATTCAGAAATAGTATCCGAACTATAAGCGGTATAAAAAAAGGGCATACCTACTAGAAATAGGCAAAATTGTCTGTACTAAATTAAACACTGAAATTTCATGGTTCAAAAGCCCTGATCTCCAACTTCTCTCACCCTTATTTTCTCCTTAGGAAGGATTGTAGTGTAGGAGAAGGACTAAAGGGAAAAGGACAGTAAAACTATCAAAACTAAAATAAAATGGTGAGAGGAAATGAACTGAAGCAACTAAAGGAACATAATCTTAAAAAAAGGAAAAGAAAGAAGGCAAATATTACTCAAAAATAAACTCATATTATTTCAAAAATTAGTTGCTGCTGCCCTGTGTCAGCATGCTTGGAGATTTAGGGAGAGAGTGTTGCCTCAGTATGTTCTAGAGGTTTCCTGTTTCAGTCAGAAAAACTTGGGAAAATTAAATCTCCTGTGAAAAGTAACGCAGCTTAGCTGTGTGTCAAACTTGTGTTTGATTACAGCTCTGATTCTGAACATCCCTACCCAGTTTTATGGTGCTGGGGCCACAGTTTTGACTCCAGCTCACAGTTGTGTAAATATGCCATGAGCAAAGCCTCTAGGAAGGATTTGAAGCTTTGTGTCCTTTACATCAACCCATTTACAGAAGTCATAACGTGATAGCAGCTGCTTTCCAGGGACCCATCCACAGGAATGCTACAGCCTCTCAGACCTATCAAGGTGCTAGGTACCACGTTGCATCTCCATCACCTTTCTAATTAATGGAGACAGAGAGGGTCCTTTGGAGTCCAGATCAGAAGAGGATCCTAATTTAGGTGGTCTGCATGGCCCAAACGGAAAGGCTTTTGTTCTCCACTGACTGCAGAGACATCCCAAAGGAATCTCATGAGACTCATCTGAACAAAATGCCTTGTAAATACCCTGATGTGCTCCATTTCTTAAGCACCAGCACCTGGTTTGCACCTCTAACTTTCTGATGTTGTGACTGAGCAAGGCACTCCTTTTTAGGATTTCTGCCTCATTCGTGTTTGCATACTGGAATCTCACCATCTCCTCAGCTGTGCTAATATATCTGATACCGTAAAACAAGCTTTGGAACTGGTCAAGATCTAGAGCTATCTCAACCTGCCCCAGCACTGGTTGTATCATTGGTCATATCCTTTCCAGCTTACTGGTCCTAGTCATTGGATCATAGAATGTTAAGGGGTTCAGATGGACCTCAAGGGTCATCTGGTCCCACCCCCCCGGCATGGGCAGGGACACCTCCCAGTACACCAGATTGCTCAAGGACTTTTCCAACCTGGCTTTGAACACTGCCAGGGTTGGGCTGCCCACAACCTCCCTGAGCAACCTGCTACAATGTTTCACCACCCTCACAATAAAAAATTTCTTCCTAACAGCTAACTGAGATTTCCCCTCTTTCAATTTGTATCCATTATTTCTTGTCCTGTCGCTACAGGTCCTGAAGAAGAGTTCCTCTCTGGCTTCCCTGTAGCCCCAGGTACCGGAAGGTGCTGTGGTGTCCCCACACGATCTTCTCTTCTCCAGGCTGAACAGCCCCAACTTTCTCAGCCTGTCTTTGTAGGTCATACTCCTTGGACCGATTCTGTCATGGTGACCATTCTTCCCATCTGTGTTTCAGCCTTTTCTGGCTTTACTCTGTTCTTTCTCATCCGAGGAGGCTGGTACTGCACAGAATATTCAAGCTGTAGGTGTACTATGGATTTATATAGTGTCGTAATGATGGCTTTTATTTTGTTCTCTATTCTTAAAATTTTGGTTCGACTCTTCTTGACGTGACAGTTTTGCAGAACTATCCATTTACTTCAAGATCTCATTTCTGAGAAGTGATGGTTAGTTCCCAACTCATCACTTTATATGCAAAGATAGAGTTATTTTTCTTGTGTGCATTTGCCTGCACTGAAATTCGTGTCCTTTTTTTTTTTTTTTTGCCCATTATTGCCAGCATTATAAGATCTTTCTCAATACACCATAACTGGTTCCTCTCTTAACTTTTCTGAGTAACTTAGTACCATCAGCAGATTTTGTTCCCTCACTATTCACTTTTATATTTTCAGACCACTTATGAATATGTTGAATAGCACAGATCTCCACAGGGTTTTCAGTGATGACCTACCTCTACTGTGAGCACTGACCATTTATTTCTGTACTCTACTTTCTGTGCCAACTAGTTATTTATTGATATGAGCATCCTCCTTTTTTTGTTCCAGAATATTGTATTTTCTTAAAGGCTTTTGGGGATGAACCTTGTTAAACCCCTTTTGAACACCCAAGCAGGTGATACCAGCTGGGTCTCCTGTGTTCTCCTACTAGTAAGTACCTTCAGAGAATTTGAATATACAATTAGGCGAGGACTTATCTTTTAAAACTTACACACAAAACTTCACAATATGCCATAATTATTCAGATTACACAATTTCTATTATTTGTTATAATTTCTGCTCATTTTCCCAGCACAGATGTCAGGTTTACTGGGATGCAGTTTTCTGGATCTGCCTGAATGCCATTTTAAAATCTGTTGCTGTATTAGCCAGATTTCAGTCCTCTGGCTCAAAATTATTTAAGCTAAGAAGCTGTACACCACAATCACCTGTTTCTCTCCTGAATTTCTTTAGAATTTCCAAGTGAATGTCTCTACTCCTGATGAGTTTTTATAGCTTGTTTTGTTCATTTACTCTATAAACTATTTATGGGTGCTTCAATTTGAAGCAAATCGTAAAATGTATTCAAGAAATTAGGATTCTGGGATGGGATTCTCACCAACCTCCCCCATGGTAAGCACAGGTGCAAAAAAATCACAGCTTTTCTGCTGCATGTTTATCTTTTTTGAATATTCCTTTCATGCCTCGAGCATCTTAGAGATTTTCTGTCAGTAATCATGCTTCTGATGTGTCTGAAGAAAAAGGATATTATTAATTTTCTATTCTTTGTTTAAGTTGGTTTTCAACTTCTTTTGAGGACTGTTTGTTAAACTACTTGTTATCTATATTGACTCTGGACTCTGGCTTACCATGCAGCCCTAAAAGCAACACACCACAGGAGCTGCAACTTCATGGCAGGCTTGAACTCCCCCAGGTCTGAGTTACCACCTAGCAAAAGGCCACCTTTTGTTGTCACACACTGGCACCAGTGCTTGGCCATACTGTGAGCTGATGGGGCTGAAAACTGGCCCTTGTAAGAAACTTCTCAACTTTCTCTAACCACACAGTCCCACAACACTCGTGCTGTCACAGGGAGAAGGGAAGACAGAGAAAAAGCTCATGGTGCAACTGGTGTTCTAACAGCAGTGAATATTTAGATTAACTTGATTTTGAAGCTCTATTTAGGGAGCAAACCTGGGCCACAGACCAAAAAAGAGTGGGTGGATGGGAGTGGTGAGGTGAAGGCACCTAAGACTGCTGCCAAATCCATCTTCTCATCAGACTGCATGCTGAGTGTAATGCAGAATTCTGACACTCAGGGGCTTAAGATAATCAATTACAATAATCAAACTTAAGCCTTTTCTAAAGGGGTATTTAGGAAAACTTGCAGGGTGTATTTTCCCTGCCCAGTGAAGCTATGTCTTGATTTTCAGATTTACGAGTCAATTTATTGGAAGAATAGGAGGGAAGTAAAATCAGGGACCGGGGAACATTCAACACCATTACTAAAATACAGAAAGCTTGGGGGGTACTTAATCCCCATCCTGCATTTCTGTCATCAGCTAAACATTGTTCCCCATTGTGCACACAAGGAGAAGTGCAAAGCTGACCCAGCAGATTGAGATGAAAAGATTAGAAGCAGAAATTAAAGTCTCCTGGAGAGATTGTTCAACTATTATACACTGATAAATTTTTCATGGATTTCCTTACATTTTAAAAAATCATATTAATCTGAACTCGGGTGCTTTGAAAACATTCCTCTGATTGTCAGTATTTCCCTCTGATTGCCAACTAGGAGCACTGTGGAAGACAGATCCATTCTCAGTTTAGCTAAAGAGGAAGATTTACTCAAAAAATGTAGAGGTCTCAGCATTCAAACTATTTGCCCAGGGTACTTCTGCTTCAGTTTCTGACCTGTCCTTCATTTAGATATGGAAAGAAAGTGTGAGCTCAGGACACAAATGACTGGTACCATGAGAACATAAAATGGCTGTGCTGGGTGAGACCAAGCGTCCCTCTGGCCAGGCACTGTCTCAATCAGCAGCCCGAAGTGAGTGCTTAGAGAAGGACAGAAGAAGAAAGCAATAACATTTCCCCCAAGAACTCTGCCAGCTTCCACCAATCTGAGTCTCAAAGACTACTCCAGCCAGATAAGGTTCATGTGCATTTTTAACCTCTTTGGATTTCCCTTTTGGGAACTTGTTCAAGCTTCCCTTGAACCCATAGAAACTTCAAGCTCTGACAGTACCCTGCGGCTGCTTAATTACGTTGTGTTTAAAGATCTGCTTTTGCTTCTTTTCCAGCTGCCACATCTGTCACCTTGCCTTCATTTCTCGTCCTGGCAAAGACGGTGCACAAACTGCGTGAGGGAACCTCTTTGTGTATGGTGCTTTAGTCTAGATACCTTCATCATCTCTCCCAACAGTCTCCTTTTCTAGGCATACAAAGACTCTACTTTGCTTAGTTTCTTTTTAATGGAAATCTCTCTGTTCCTGTGATCATCCTTGTTGCCCTTTTGTGAAGCTTTTGAAAGGGTAGGGGCAGGCAATATGCAGGATGTGGGTGTGCCATGTATTTATATGCTGGCGTAAATATTCTGTACTTATCTTCTATCTCCTTCCTACTTATTCCTAATAGTCAATGAACACCACTAACCACTAAGCAGATCCTTTCATGGGCCTGTCTTTTATCATCCCAAGGTCTCATTCCTAGGGGGTAAGACAGCTGAAAGCCCATAATTTTATCTGCAAAGTTTTGATTATTCCCAGATGCATCACTTTAATGCTTATCTAAACTGAATTTCATGGGATAGTTAAGGACTACTCATTGAGTTTCCTAAGAACCTTCAGCCAGTCCTGCTAAGTGTCCTCAACTTTATTGTCCTGAAAATCTGGTATCATCAACAGACTGCCACCTAACATCTTCTTTCCACTTTCCTCATGAATCAAAGAAGAATGTTTCCTCATCTCTAGGCATAACCTCCTCTTTCAAACCAAGATCCCAATATTTCTTTCTCCACAGTTCTGCCTCCTTCATTTCATCTTGACGACTCCTCACTAGAGAGACAATAGCGAGTTTTGAATCTCTGTCTTTTAACAACACCCAAGTGTTTTGGGCTCGGACGGATGTAACATACTAGACAAAAAGGTTCTCACATCACCTCTCTCAGAAGGATGCCAGCTAGAACTCTCCAGTTTTCTTGGCATTGCACACACAGTGCAGTGCTTGGAAACTAATTCTGTTCCCAGTTCAACATCTGAGGTCAGTGACAAACACAGCTTTGAAAGAAGGGTACATTTGAATCCACTCTTCTTGTCAGATGAATAACAACAGTAAAGAGATGCATCTCCAACAAAACCCCCTAATAAAGGTTTTAAAGCATGGTGATCATGGGAATTAGATTGAGAGAACATGCAAAGTACAATCCAACTTAATCTTGTTAGGGTTTTAACACACAAGAGTTAAGACCTCTCCTGGAATTTGTAGTTGATAAATTAAATATTCTTCCAAAGAGAGAAAAAGGAAATTTTGAAGTGCTCTGAAAAGTTTGGAATGGAAAAGTTTCACTTCCAGCACAATGTTTTGGAATTTTCTAACACAACTTCTTGAAAATTTTTAGCAAAAAAAATTATAGAAATCACTGTTTGAAAATGGAATTTTAATAATGAGAAATAATAACAACTTTGACATTGTTTTTTCATTAAAAAAAGAAAGAAAGACAAATCGAAAACATAAAAAGTGCTGAAATAACTGTGTCTGCCTTTGAGATAACCAGCAGACTGGAGGAGGAATGAATTCTCTCCTTAGTGCACACCAGCATACTTACTTTTACAGATACACAGAATCTCGCAGAAGCCTGGGGTTACTTTATCTTTCCTCTAGTCAGTGCCAACATAATGCAAACCAGCACCACCTTTTAAATCTCTCCTTGATTCAGAATGTCTCATGAGGAAATTTCTAATGAGTAGGGGATGGCTAACAGTGAGGAGTATTATACTGAGTAAGCTGAAGAACTAAACAATTTGGAAAGGGAAAATCCATAGGACTAAACTGAGAAGATAACTATAGAAAGAGACAGAAAGAAATAACAATCAGCTGGGCAGCTAAGACAGAGGGTAAAGAAAAATTTTAAGAACTATTCTAGGAAGGGGTGAAATGGGGATGAGGAAGAGGCCACCTCTACAATCCACATCTCCATGAAAATGCAAATAACTCATAGACAAAAAAAAAAGTCTGCCAGGGACTCTGGGTGGTCATGCTGCTTACTATTTCTCAGCCTGTGATCAGTGGATTAGCTGAGGGTCCATGCAATATGTGAGATACCAGAAGATGACTTACAAAAAATTGCAAATCATTCATATCTTGTTGTAATTTATATTATTTGTGGTAGCCATCTCCTTACAGCTGACTTTTTCAAAAGTAAAATACTATATATTGCAGTTATTAGGTACCCCTTCATCTTCAGCCTCATTTGTCACTGCCATCACCATCTTCTGCTGACTGGCAAGCCTGTACCTTGGTTTTCCTACTACTTTGAATGCTCATTCAGTGCAGTTTCATGCAACTTTCTGGTCATATCTCATTTTTGTGTCTTGATTACTTCAATTCTATCTCTGTAGGCTCATGATAGTCCCTTAGGCTTGTCATTAAAAATCTGATTCTTTTTTGAGTCTTTGGCTAAGGCTCACATGTTAACAAAAGATGTCTCAGTACACAGCCTGTTATCCCCTGCAATGGCACAGTTTCTGCTTGTGCCTTTGGGATCTGTTCTCTGAGAAACTGCTATCACCATGTCTTTACCAGTAATTTTTTCCCTTCTCCTTTATATGAAATGCCAATTGCTTAGATTTGTATAAAGTCCCATGAAATACACTGATCCAATCTCTCGTTTCTTAATGCTTGTCACATCCCACTAAGAGCCAACGCTCCCTCGTTCCACAGCCTACCATAAGACCCAGGACAGAAGGCTCTCAATGGCATAAAGGAATTAGGTATTTTATTCCTATTGAATTTCATCTAAGTGAAAATTGAATTGAAAATCAATGGGAACTGGGAGCATAAAACCCTGTAATACGTCTAAAAAACTCTTACAGTGAGGTTTTTCAGCTGCTTTTCCCACCCTGAAGAAGAGGGTGAGTAGAAACGCTGAGGAGGACCTGTCATGCAAAGGAAACATTTCCAGGAGCAGGAAAGCTGGTAGATCATGGCTCAGAAAATGGGCTTGACCTCATTTCTATCCCGTATTACAAACCCTGTGATTTTCTCCCAGTACCCTTAGTCCAAGTCATTTCCCAGATCAACAGACCCAGCAGTCTGTTCCCAGACACCTTTAACCACTGAGCAAGGACAGAAGCAAAATGCTCGAGAGTACAGCTGGTAAACTAGAGACCAGGAGCTCCTCAGCATGCCAGAACTGAGATTGGCTCCTGAATGCAGTGCAAAAGCTGGCAGAGTCAATCTGCACCACAGCTACACACTCCTGACCTTTGTGATGATGGCAAGTTTGGGGTTTTTTTATTACTATTTCTTTAGTTTTGGTTTTATGTCCCGCCCCCCACCCCAAGACAGAGATCTCACCACCTCAGAAAACAGATGTCAAGAACAGATGTTTCCTGATGCTATAGATATTATTTAATACCTATATATGGACTATAGTACTTGTATGTTATTGCCATGACTTTATTTATGGCACAGAGTTTCCTTCCACCTGAGAGCTACTAACATGCTGCTTGATTTTCTAGAAGAGCAGTAAAACCAACAACTGAGCCAAACTTCTCCAGCAGAGTGACAGACCATCAACTAACAGGGCTCAAGGGCTGGAATGTTGAGGGGGTAAATCATCCTACTGAAATCACAGCACTGCAATGTTGATTGTAGTGAGAATGGACCCTGCAGTGGTGAGTTTGTCCAAAATTCATTTTGTGGAGACAGCTGTTATTAAGAGGTGAAGAACAATCTAAAAAGGCCATGAATCCAGAAAACAGTTATGAGAGTCACCACCACAGAAAGCTGTTGCAATGCATTGACAGGGGAGACCTTCAATAAGCTCCAAACACACTGCCAAAGCAGCAATCCACACCTAGAGGTCATGGTGTCACTCAGCCCTTCTCTGCCTTGGTTTTTCATACGAAAAATGGTACTTGATTATAGCTAAAACTTAGTAGGCATAGCAGTGTTTGGAAAACACATTTGGAGGGAGAAAGGAGAACACTTGCATAGAACTAAAATTATCCTCGATAGAAAAGTGCTGAAATCTAGGGACAGATCTTTATCTCCTTGAAAATCACTTCACAACTAAATGTTCTGACACGGTGATTCACTGTCAAAGCTCACAGCTCAACCATGTTTGTGTGAGTACTTAACCCAAAGGCCAGAATATGTAACTGAAGAACTACAAATTGAGACGGGGTAGTCCCTGTTCAGTGTCAAATTTTCTTGGTCACTGAAGACACAAGGAAATAAAACCATGAAAAAACATAACTAAAGTAGATTTGGAGTGTGGACTCTTCAGAGTAATTTCTGGGAATCTCTTAAATTGCATGTGGTAAAAAACTTAAATTGCTCTTGTGCCTTTTCACACCAATTCTTTAGACCAAGAAAAAATCTGCCATAGTTTTCTTTTCCCCTGGACTTGAATGTAAGTTACCATTTTGTTTGTTCTTCTGGTAAACAAATGAAATTGGCAGATATTAGTATCTGGATAATTATTATACACAGCTCCTGTCTAAAGAATCATCAGTGCATCCTTGGGAAAGGTGTTTCTGGGTAATCAAATTAGATTGTGACCTACACTGTGCTATCATCTTCCTGGTGCAATAAACAACACTATCACATAATTTCCTGCATATGCTATCAAAAGATCTACAAGAGAAGCCACTAATTCGGTGCTCTATGTAGAGTTTCTTGCAAATGACCTATCATGGAATTCATCACACTGCTGACATCTTTAAAGAAAGCTCTTTCTCTTTCCAGCCAAGGAAAGCTGTTGAGTCACAGCCATCAGTCAACTGGGAAAGACGAGTGATAAATACAAAACCAAGAGGTACCTGATTGAAGTGGGCAACGTGTTAATCTTGTCATCACATTTACAGTCCCTGCTCCTGTATTTCTTGCCATTAATACAGCCAGGGAGTATTCCACTGCTGAATGGAATATTCTGCCATCATGTGCCTAAAGCCACCTTCAGGGATTCCCATGGTACCACTGTGCAGAGGCTGACAGAATGAAGGAAAAATGACAACAGAAACTTGGAATGCGGAAATATTTGTAATATTTCACGTGCGTACACGAAGATTAGGTCGCACATTTACTTTTTCTTCCAACTACAAAAGACAACATCTCAAATACACAGTTATCCAAGCATAAACCAGAAACTGCTGACTCGCAGGAAAACAAAAACTCTCACAAACAAAACACTATGGCTATGGTTGAATGCTCGATGTTCCTATTACTTTGTCAACTGCTTGCAGTGCTATCTAATTATACTGCATTTTGGTTTTGAATAAGGTTTGAATGAGTTCTGTCTTCATATACTCAATAAAGATACCAGCTTTCCTGGAAATAATAGTCTCAAATTTTTATTTGGCATAACTGGCTCTTCTGAAGTTCAACCCAACTTATATCAGATTTTTGCTTGCTCTTAGGATAGCAGGAAACATCAGCTACAGACTCAGCGCTAACCCTTGAAAATGCCTGACTTCTGCATGTTATTTTTGAATTGAAATTTTTGTTTTATTATTAATTCTTATCTTACAACTCCAGATATTTTAAAAGTTTCCATATATGTATTCATTCATTAAATCTTACTAATATCAAAAGAGATTATTTTTATGATGACTGTATTAAGGAGCTTAGCTAATTCTATTTTACTCTAACATAAACAGAATTTGTGTAGCAATTTATTTTGGAAAATGCTAGATAGATAAAAACAAAGGTCAAAAGCCACAGTGGATAATAGCTGATGGTTTTGATAATGCTAATTATATATTACTAAAGAATAAAGGTAGAAAGGGAAATATGAGCATTAAAAGAAAGATAAACATCCCAGCGCTGAATTTAAAATGAAAAAAAGAAAAAAAAACTTTAAATGTCTTTGTAGCTCACTGTCATAAACCGAAGACATAATGAAGCCTGAATTAAAAATGTCAGTTTCTGTGAATGTTGATAACTTGGTTCTTTGTTGTACAAGTCAAAATGTGTCTGTTTGATGAGTTAAAATGACAGTCTGCAAATGGGAGAAGCTAGAGCTAAAAAAAGAAGACCCCCCCCCCACTTCCCGAAAGACTTATAAAAAGTAGGCCCGTAATGCAGTACTTTAAGGAGAAGACCTGTAGGGTAGAAGAGCCAGTATCTTTAGAAAGTAACCAAGCAGCACTAAAAGGCAATGTCCATGGCCAATCAAAACTATTTCTCTAGCTGCTGGGGCTCTTGCATCTCTGTCTTCACACTAGACTGGAAACCCTTTGTACTAATTGCCAGACTGTACCAGATTTTCTGGTTCAGTTCCATCCCATAATTGACCGACAATGATGGGCAAGGAAGGGGAAAAATTCAGGCTCACCACTGCAAGCAGAGGGTCAGAAATGGTTTCATAGGGAGCACATCACTGCTTGGCACTAAATGCAGGGTTAAGCAAGCATCATCTGTACTTTCTTCTAATTCCTAGGTTAAAAGGGGGATGGGAGAAACATTCACACTGCAGCAGGGCAAAGAGAACATTTTAAAAGCTGGCATAGCTTCTGCAAAAATCTTCCACAGAGACAAGAAAATGCCCAGAGGATTTTTGGAAGTTGGTCTCTAACCGCAATATCACTGCATTACTTATATTAAAATATATACAGCAGTTCAAAAATTCCATTTCTCCATTAAAAAAAATCCTCACACATTTATAGTAAAAGTATTTGCCTATAAAGCTGTTCTTCCAAGAAAATAAATTAATTCACAAATTTATGTGCTGAAAAGATCCAAATATTAATAAATGTATAGAAAATAACTTGCATTTTAAAAGGTAGAAATATCTTAACATAAAATGCATATACTAAACATTTAACAGACAATTTTAAGTTCACAAATAAATATTTACTGTGCATCTAATCTAGTTCACCACATCTTATACATCTGTAGGGTCTTTTGCTTACTGCTGAATTGCTTAAATAAACCTAGGAAAAACTTACTAGAAGAGGAAAAACCACAAATTCTTTCAGAAATTCGACTAATGACAGAATCTTTCTTATCATGAATCTTATTTACCCTCAATTGTTCTCCGCCCACTTTATTTCAAGCAAACAGCACCCCCAATAGCATTTCCACAAAACATTAAGACAGTTCTGAGACCAAAGTAAAAAAGAACGAGATAGGAAAGAAAGAAAGAAAAAAGAAAAAAAACAATTTAGTGCTCATGGCAAAGCAGTTCCAAACCATACGATTGCCTGTGCTACCCATGCCCTGGAACTATCCTGTCCACAGGTCAAACACTTTCCTCTGCACTCTTACCCTACCTTTGAAGGATACTTATTTGCAGAGTACCTGCTCTCACACACCTCATTGTGCAGGTACCACGCTCCTCACTTTCAGTAGTTACTTACAATTCGGTTTCTATAAGAGGAAAGGCAAACTGCATTCAATTCCATTCCCCCTCTAACCCCACCACCTATCACTCCAAAATGGTTTTTTTCCCTGTTAAGCTGAAACCTGCTCCCCTCTCCACAAGCTCCAAATGAGTGATAAGCTGCAAAGTTTCAGAACTAGGCCAATAAAGTTAGCATCTTAAAGCACAGACAGCAGAGGACTTCGGCAAAATCTTACCTTTCAAACCCTGAACAGAGCTGTCTTTTATGAGGCCTATGCAGCTGACAAGTCCTGGGACTTTCTCAAGCACAGGACCCATACAGGTGAAATTCTAATAGGTGGTAAACACCTGAGAACTGGACAAGAAGACTACAAGAAAAAAGAAATCAAATGAGTAAAATGTCTTCCCAGAGCCACAGTCAGCTCTTGTGCATGGGGAGTTACGAATGCACTGGCTATAGACTTTTGTCCAAAGCTGTAGGTTTTTTTTTTTTTTTTTTTTTTTTTTAGTGAAGCTAGATTAGTTCATACAAAACTCAACAATACAGCACTGAAACCCATTGTTGATATTCAACATTTTTCACATAGCGGAACAGAATAGACAATACGGTATCTAGGAAACCATGGGCTGGATTACAAACTGATGATATCTCATCCTTCTGGAGGGCCTGTAATCCTTTTTATTACCTACCACAGAAGGGGGGAAGAAAATCCAAAACAAAACACCACAGCATAAACCACCCCGTATCGATAATGTTTGAACTCTTTTCATAAATAAATGAATTTAATCTTTTTCCTAGTTCTGTCCTAAGCTCACCCCCCCTGCAATATGCATACATAATGAAACACTTGCCTTTCACACTGCTTAAATAACTGTTAAATGCACAGCGTTCATGCCAGTCTGTGCCATGAGCCTCATTTTAAAAACAACTTCCACATTATATATGTAAAAACAGCCCTATACCTGGCCTCATAGTATTTCTTACAACACTTTGCAACTTATACCTAATAATGCCTCTCTTATTCTGTAACAACACGAATCGAATTTTCTTTCACACATAAACTTATAACTGCAGTTCCTGCTGGGCATATAAGAATATTTGAAATAATTCAGCTGCCTGCTAATTTTTACTAACACAAAAAATTCTTCTATTTTCAAACCTCCATTTAAACAGTCCCCATACTTGCACCACACACATCTCCAGCTTTCACCACGCTCAGCTCCGAGGTCCCTCAGTGTAAACTCTGCTTTGTCTTTTTTTGCAGCACTTATACTCAGCACAAAAGAAAATAAATACAGTGTTTATAGGAGATCCATTTACCCCTGCACCGATTACTTTTATGTTTCAACCTCACTCCTTTTCCTCAGACTCCAGTTCCCATATTTTCCTTAAAACCCCAAATAGTCTAGGTAGCCACAGAAGTGATTGTTCCTACCAGTTTCTTTTCATCACTTCTGCAATTGACCAATTGACAACTGATTGATGGTTATCTTTTCACTTCCACAATGAAAGAAATTACCATCACTATAGCTATGTACAGTAAATGCCTCCAGAGTAAATTACATGATTCTAAAATTCTCCTTAGCTCACTTAGTAAAACATCAACACAAAAAGTTTCTTTTTTGCCTCTCTTCCTGTACTGCAGATTTGGCCTTTCCTGTCAGCTTCAGAAAAGAACTTGACAGCTTCTTTAAAAAGAGGAGTATAAAAGAACTTGAATAAGGGATGGCACAGGGCCGGGCTAAGGCTTCCATTCTCTGCAAGTGGCTATTCTTTGCACTGAAAAAAAAATTAGGCATGTGAGCACAGATAAGCCACATAAGAATACCCCAAAGAATATTCCCAGTGACCTTGAGATTTTGCTGCAATTCCGTATCCATTCTCTGCTGGAACAGCTTCATGAATTCTGAACTTCAGAATGACTAACTTATTTCCAGAATGTGCAATTTATTCCTTGTAGGGAGAAAAAACACTCCCACAAAATTAGGAGGGGAAAGTAATTGTCACTACAAAATAAAATAAATTTGTCCTTGGATTTTTTCTATAGTTCAGATGTATTGGTAAGATTTTGGCTCCATTCCATTTGCTGGTTTTAGTGATATTGAGATGGAAGAAAGATCCAATTCTATCTAAAACAAAACACCCCTCTTAATTTTGTCAGAATTTTTAGCTCCTGCATGGAAATGTAGTGAAAACTTTTGATTGCTGTAGTTAAGGGCAGTTTTCAGAACATTAAATATATCATTGAGAAAGATTGAGAATTATTTATTGGGTTTTGTTCCTTCTTGGAGAGCACTCTAAAATTGAAACTAAAATAGACTCATTACTGCTCATAATTTAAATAAACACTAAAGGAGACATGCAACTCTGTTTTGGTGTGGCCAAAAGATTTTGTAATAATATAAAAGTCTGCTTACTTTGCAATAAAAGATACAAATGCTCACAGATCCTCTCCAGTTCAAGTTATGTCCTTTAAAAGCTTCTATTACTTTCTGCAGGCTGATAGTCTCTATGAGTTTTTCGCACTTCAGGTCACCACTATCACTAGCTTTTAACTATAGGCTGTCCTGTGTTTTGGTTATCAGCAAACATCAGGACTGTCTAGTCTTCAAGTTCTCTTCACTAATTTATTCAGGAAAGGAGTTTTTGTGTAATTTATGTTATACCACCTTGAGTGGATCCCTCCTGAGAGGTGGGGCTGTGATGGAGGATTCAGGCTAGATCTACATAGGACATATAGTGTAGATTAAGTGCTTCTCAAACATTGTTTTCAGTTTTTTATCCCCTCTGAATCTACCAGCTACATTACTCTGGATATCTGTACCCTGTACCAGTTTCCAAAAGAGTGGGTTAAACAGGAATCAGAGGAAATCTGATCTGAAATTCCCATACTCCAACAAAAGACCAAAGCTCAACCAAAAGAAGACTAACCATGGTCTGCAATTACCTGTTACTGAAAAGACTTTTGAGTGAAGGACCCTTTATTATGAGGGAAAGAAAGGTATAAGAAATTATAGAAGATAATGCATTGCAGTTGTTTTACAGCTTTTAGAGAACTAGTGAGGAAATTCTTGATGTAAAATTCATATTGTTCATTTCTTTCATTATTGTTACTTTTTCAAAGAATTCTATGCCCATGTACCAATATCCAGGGAGAAATAGCTGGTATTAAAATCAGTAAATTACAGAGTTAGTGTACTGCTGTGCTAACTAGATGAAAGGAGGATGGCTGCTATTAATGTATATAAATATGATTTGAAAAGAGACAACAGAGAATAAAAAGGAAATACATCAGGTTCATCTCTGGTTGATTTAAAATTGCATTTTAAACAATTAACTGCAATTGTAATACAAATTTGCACTGGAAAGAACTGCACCCAAAACTCAGCAACAACTGTCTTAAAATTTTGTCAGATTAACAATTCTTTCTAGGGAACACCTTTGTCCATATATACATTTGTACTTAAATATTTCAAACAGTCATATTTCCTAACCAAATTATCTTTCCAGAGGCTGAAAAAGGCTCTGGTAAGCAATTACAGGACAACACCCCCCCAAATATTTACTTGTAATATTAATTGAGAAATTTACCATTGAGATTACATGTTAATATTTTTGAAACAACATAATATTCTTGCTTCCCAGAAAGAAAACAACTTAATGATGCAACAAAGGAAAGATACAACTGATTTTCACCCAAGAAAACTTTAAACTAGAAGCTTTCAAAGCTGTTATGTGCTGTTATACACACATATTTAAGCTCAGGTTTTTGTCAGCCTGCATGATGGCTTGTAAGTTTAAACAAGAAAAAGCAGAGTAGAATTAAGTTTCTACTTTTGCAAGTCTGATTTCCAATTCTTTCTAACAGAAAGACTCATTTCAAGCCATTTTTGCATCTCTAGATGTCAAGAGGACGGCTTTTCTGCGATGCATGACATGGGTTACTCACTTGAAGGTGAAAGGAAATTTGAAGAGTAACCTTCAAATCCTATTATGTCATAACTACTTCCCAGGAGAGGTGAAGGAGACAGCAGGGACTACATGTATAAAACCACCTCTTTTTTCATTCTCTTGTCTCTGGGCGCAGGCTTTTAAGTATTTGTATAATATACGATCTCTGCCTTTTTGTTGCCAAGCATTCATAGTAAGTACTCCACAACACAACAAGAGTTTTGAATAGAAGCCAGAAAACCATCTATCACTTCTGTTTTCTCCCAGGTTGCTTCACTGGGTTTACGACTGATCTAAACCATATACATGTTCTACAAACCACCTAATTCGTGTATATAAACTAAAAGGAGAAAAAAAACCCAAAAAGCTTTATTAGGTCAAAATTTAGGTTGGGATTCATTTAGGTAATTCAAGAGTCTGGTCATTTCCAAGACAGCAATTACTTGTGAAGAGAAGTGCTGCAGGAGTAGCAAATATTTTAACTGCACCTTTGTGGAGTAGATAAGTAAGTTGCAAAATGACTGCTCCTAGAAGGATACCAGCAGACTCTTTCATGTCAAAAGGATAACAACCCAACAACAGAGCTTTCTATAAAGAAGCTTTGAGAAGCCAAGGCATCACTCTCTGCAAATACTAAGGATTTTATTAGGAATGCTATTATAAGAGATTCTATCAATCTAAATAAACCCTTTTACTAACACTCATCAATATGATTTTTGAACGCTTTATAGGCATCAACTCAACCAATATGATAGAGACTAGTGGAAAGACTCTCAGTATAATCTCCTAGAAAGCCTATGAAGTTCAGACAGTAGTCATAGCTCTTATTTTAATGTGAACTAATTTTTAATCATACTAAAGTACTTGAAAATTAACATATCCTTAAACTCTCTTCTCTGTGTCACCATCTCCATCAAACCAAGTGTGTTTATTCTGCTCCTTCTCTGTGCTGTGTTTGAGAGTCTGAACAGAGGCAGCATGTGGAGCGAGGAGTTACCAGTGACAACAGTCAATGAAGAAGAGAAGGAATGTCTTCAGGACTGCAGTTTGTCTGGAAATTTAACCATCTCCCAGGTTTGCTGCTTTCAGGGAAGGCAGCACTGTTGATATTTAACATAATAGTCCCTACTGGGTCTCAGGACTTAATAATACAGGTTCTTAAAGACTGACATGGTCTTTGCTACACAGATGAAGTCAAATCACTTAGTGAGAGGACATGAGTTCAGTGTGTAATTCCAAGGCATTGCTAGTTAAGATGTTGAGACGTGGGTTAGAGGAGTGGACAAAAGCATTTGTAACTGCCACACATTCCAAATTCCTTCTGAACATCAGTTTGGAATGTGCTACTACCCCCCTACAGGAGAACAATGGTCTTTGGGACCAGCAACCCTAAGTTCTTCAGTTTTGAATGACATTACTATAAAAAACCCCACTAGAAACAACAGAAGGTTGTGAGCACTGACACTGCTCCTTACAAAGCAGGTCATGAAGAACCAAGCTCTGAATAGCAGCAATCTGAACACCTAACCTAACCCGAACTTGGTACATTTGTTCTTGGGGGTAATCTGTCAAAAACCCCTGAACAACCAGGAGCAGAACAACGGGTTCAGAGCATCAGAATGCACTTTTTAATGAGGAACAGGACTGATGTATCAAAGGAAGAGGAACATAGATGTATAGAAGCAGAAAACCTGACCATTTTCCTCTAATCTCTGAAACTCCAGAGCAAGCTCATGTGAGCTATGACTCTGAGGACATGCATGTTGAGGAGGAGCACAGCTACAGCAACGTAACAAACAAGACAGAACAATGCAGGGAACCAGAACAACCGAACATTCTGCCAGCGGAATTAATCCAGGGAACAGAACAGCAAGAACAAAAGCTGGAGAGTTGGAGGCAACATTCTGCAAAGAGAAGCTGCATGACCATTGTGTACACACAGAGAAGCTCAGCAATAAGTGACCTGAATACCTGAATGCAACCAGGAGCCATTCCCAAGACAGAGCTTTCCAAAAAGAACAAAAACCAGAACGAGATCGCACGAACTTTGAACTTCTCAAAAAAGAAGGGTTTTGTGGAAGTGCCAAATGCAGAGAAGCATCAGCAAGTGGAATCACAGAATCACCCTCTGTTAGTCCTGAGTGGTTAAAGAAGAGAAATAAGGTCCCATCTGTGAAAAAACAGATGACTAACAAGAGAGTGATTTGCAGCTCCGGAAGAAGAAATAAGAAATAGTAAGCAGCTCTGCTGAAATACAAATTATTTGAAAAATCCCAGAAGCACAATGCTGAGAGGATAGAAAATAAAATAAATTGCAACCAATAATTTCACCATATTACACCATGTGATTCTATTCTTTCCTTGAGCAATGAGACCCAGCATTAACGAATCCATACTTCAGGCTTTAGGTGGGGATGTGTTTCTGCTCTGGATAATTAAAATGCTTTGTCTGAAATTCATTGCATAAAAAAGTGATCTTGCTGTACTGACCAACTATCAATTCCATTTCTCTCAATTAAAAGGGTATATGCAATTTAAAACCTAAAATTAGACACTTTAATCGATATTTAAGAACCAAATAAGCAGCATGGAGTCTGTGAAAAGCAAGCTCTTAAACCACTCAATATTATTTATAAACACATCCACTGGGATGAAGAAGAGAAGTAATATGCTAATATTGCTGAATGTTGAAATGGAGACCTGAGGTTTGATCCAGCACCTCAGGAATCTGGGGCTTTGTCATTCACAAATACATAGACAAGGTGATCTCCTGTGCACTCCTTGCTCTTTGCTTTAGAGTGAAAAAAATGGCAAAAGGACAGGAGAACACAGGGCTCTTCCCCATCTGTGATATTTTATCAGAAGTATGAACCCTTTCTCTGTAAGTTGTCCTGCAGTGACTAAGAATGTGAGGATCTGCACTGTGCTCACAATCCATGGGACAGTTAAACACAAATGCACATTCTAGAAAGCAAAAAGATAAAAAATATTTTTGTTGCGTATTTTGAAAATTAAATTTTTTACTGTTAATACCACTTAAGGTGCAAATAAATAACATCCCAGTAGAATGTTAAGCCAGCCATGTGACAGGTGGTAAAAGAGATGTAAAGAAAAGGGGATGTGTGCTTTTACAGAAGATAAAAATATCTGTCATAAAACTGCTGCAACCTTTTGTCTCCTAACCATATACATCACTAGCTAAACTATTGAATAATCTAACACGCAGCTTCCTTTATACGGCGGAAGCAATTCACACAGCTTGGTATGCAAAACAAACAAAAAAGATAGAGCATAATTTGACATTTTCTCATGCTTGGCATTGAAAGCAAGCTCATTTGGTTTTTTTCAGGAGTATTTTGCATTCTTGGAGTACACCAGCAGTGGCTATAATGTGTGATGTAAGTGTATCATAGAATGTGTTTATTACAGCCATTTCTCTGTAGTTGCTACAAGGGAACCCCTTTGAGGCTAGATAAAAGTTTGCCAAAAATAATATTAAAATATCCTTTTAATCAAAACAAGATAAAGAGGAGATTAGTGCCACCAGTGTCAACACCACCACTTCCAAAACATATGCTCAAATAAAACATGAAAGCTTTAGGGGATTGGTTTTGCAAGCTTCAGTAGCTCACACTTCCTCTCTCTTCCAACTCTATGTATTATTAAAATGCATCAGCTGATGATGTGTGTTAATGACAAGCTCCATCCTCAAAGGGTTCTAATTCATTAAAGGGGATGATCAGACTGTAATTCTCAGAATTGAAAACAAAATATTTATTTAGATTATTAATTATGAATTTTATTTCAATGTAGAAGCTTAGATTCTTTTAATGTCACGTAAAATAAAACAACAAAAGAAGCATATCTCAAGGAAAAAAACCACATAAATATCTAGAAAAATATATTTCCCAACTAAACATAAGAACACAAGGATTTTTTTCCATAAAATATCAATTTTTCAAGATTATGATACCTGATAAAAATGGAATATTTTCTTTAATTCTAAATCCTGCTGTTCTTCCTCTGTGCCCACCCCCTCTCACCCCTGAACTACAATTATAAATTTTATATTTTTTCTTTTACTTACAACTTGTTTAACTTCTAGATTTTTGGAGAGAGTGTAATGCGTTCATCTGTCATCAAAATGATACCCAGTGAATTTTTATTTAAAATATAGAAATTTACATTCTCCCTCTACTTTGGCAAAATTTCATCTGTACACAATCTGAGGACTGGATCTAGAAATTTCTAATTAAAAAAGGACAGTTTCTGATATATTGTGGGAAAGCAAACTTTCAGTGAGGGACAAGAATGAGGGACATTAATACAACTCACTACTTGGCGAAGCTATTGGGAGTTGATTTACGGAGTGTGTCTTTCTTGTCTATCATCATCAGAGCATTTTCACAAAAATGCCAATTCAGCCTAAAATACGCATCTGATGGTTGTGTGGGATGGATTTTGTCCCAAAGGCTGGCAATAAAAATTAAACACTTAAATATGGAGAGCATTGGACACGTAAACATCCTTAAAACTCACAGCTAACTGCTTAACCAGGCAATTGGGGATCGTGTCTTTTGCATCCATGAAATCCTAGATATCAAAAGCTTTCCTTGGAGAAGTCAGCCAAGACCTTGGGGAGCCCCTGTGGTGTGTCCGACACCACTCTCACACTGCTGCTGCCCACGGCCAGGCAGCGCCCGGGGGCTGCACGCAGCCATGAGCTCAGGAGCAGGGGAAGGAGGTACCATTAGCACAAATCTCAGCAAAGCAAATGGATTAGTGAAAAACAGGGATGGAACTTCAGCCCAAGGATCTTTTCTGAACATCTTCCCCGGGACAAAACTGCCCTTTCCTTCCAGGTGATTCTGTCCAGTGGAGCACTTCATCGAGCTGCCGCACTGCAGTCACTGCTCCACATTTGCCACTGTCATTTTTACTCCACAGATCCGTAGTGCAGGGGTTCCACGGGGGTAACAGGCCCATGGTGGCCCTAGAAAAGGCCACAGCTGGGGGGCTGTGCTGCAGAGACACATCTAGGGCCAGTCCCCAGGAACGGGTGCCAACAACACGAAGCTGAAACTGGGAGCACCAGTCACACCAACTGCTCTGATGCTCTGAGCAAATGCAAAGCTGAAAACAGCATAGTGAAAAACACAGCCATGTGAAAGCAAAACTAGAATATTACACAAATTTAAACACACAGAAGTTTGGGGTTGATCTGCTCTGAAATTCCCCGAGAACACAGATTTTGGGCTTCCATGCTGCATTCCATCAGATGCTTCCATTCAGGGGTCTGTGACCTCAGCAGCATTTAGATGTACATCTCTCTTTGAAATAAAGAGGTGTCCGTTGGTGGAGTGATTCATGACAGCATTTGATGTAGAAGAATTTGCACTCTTTATAAATAGCCATTACAGACACCTTACTCTGGAAATTCGGCATGCATTTAAGAGAGAAGTGTTTTAAACCACGAGTAGCAAAAATAAAAACTTCAAAGAAGTTCATAGTGTTTTCAGAAATCTTTACTGAATTCATACACATTTACTGAATAAGCAGAACACTTTAAGCCACTTTATTCTTCCTGTGACCACTGCCAATTTGTTGCTAAGGGCTTCCAAGGCAATAGCACAAAATACATAATGCCAGTATTAAATATATTCTGAAATTCTGAAAATGTTATATTTACCTAATGTGGTACATAGGGAAAAGCATAGTATCTGAACACACCTTTTAATTTTCACTGAATCTGCAATAAAGAAATTAACTAGGTTAGCCATATTCCTGTGTCCAAAAGAGATCAATTCCAACAGCTTTTATTTGCACAAACTGTGTCATGGGATACGAGACTTCCTTGAAGGTTTTGAAAAATGATCTTTCCACTATTTAGTAATCATGCCCATAAAACTTGCTTGTATCAAAGTATGAAACCAACCCTAATGTGGCTTTCCTAGCCAGGAATTACGCACCATTAAGGTAATTATAAGGGGTGAGCTAAATTCACGTTAAACTCCCTGGCATATTATGCCAAGAAAGTCACTGAAAAACTCTTGTTTACTTATATACTTCTATATACTCTTTTCAAGCTTGGCTTTCATATCGTCAGCATTAGTACAAAATACAATTATTAGAAAAAGCTCAAAGCACAAAACTGCTTTTTGAAGAGCACAATTAAAGTAAACCAGACAGCTCCAGAGCTGCAGACAGAAGGGCAGGGACAAATTAGAGTTTTAAGGAGGAAGGTGGAAAAGGTACTTCACTGCAAAGCAGGGCAACAGTGAAACTGTGCATCAATGGCAACAGATTACTTAAACTCATAGTACACTTGACAATTTATTTACTATAAAGGTAGTGATTTATTGTGCAATACCCCAGAGTTCTAGTTCATCTTTGCACGGTTAAATAATGATTTCCTCCCTATGGTGAATACACACAACTCATAGTTATTTGTTTCTAGGATAAGATTACATATCTTCAAAACCATAGCAGGCCATTCATTACCAAAATGTCTGTGAAAATGCCTCTATAACCCAGTAAGTCTGGCTAAGCAGCACAAGAGGCTAAAACCCACATTATATCAGGCAAACATATCAGTGTGTACATAAAGACTTAAATAGTTCCCAAATGCTGTGCTCCATGAGTACTCCTCAGTTTGTATTTACCATGCAGAAGATGGGATCTTAAATGTAAACAGTGTGTACTGCTTGGGTTTGGGGCTGAGTTAATGGTGATTGTTTGCCCAGGATAAACCATCCCATTCTTCCTGGGAGATGCTTCCAACAGAAGATTTAAGAGTCTTTATTTTCCTCTCAAGCACTGAGAAGCCAGATGGAAACCAGGCCAAAAACCTTTACCAGAGGCTTTTGATTTAACCATGCTACTGATGCATCTCAGTTTTAGCCTGTGTTTAGGAAGGATACTAAATCCTGACAGCTTTTTGGCTCTTCGATGAGTTTAAGATAGCAACTTGTCCAGGTAAAGTAAATTTTTGCCCAAATAGAGGTGGCAAAGAGAAACTAGAAAATACAACTCATTGGACATGGCAAAAATGAAAGTTGTTGTGAAAATTTCATTTTGTTATTAAATAGAAATTATAATTTTTGAAAATCATAAGGAAGTTTTCCAAGTTTTTACCTTATGCTGGCTTTAGCACCAACTTTCATATACAGATGACATGTACACAGTACGGTTATGTAAGCAGATTCCCAGATATTCCACCACATCCCCCCTATACAGTGTAAAAGTAAAGTTAGAAATTAATTGCTTTTGCATAAATTTTCCTGAAGGAAGTTATTCGCTTGCAAGCAATGCTTTTAATCTAAATACAGATTTTCTTTTGGAAGAAATCCGGTATTTATTGTGAAAGAAGTTTACAAAAATATTTTCATATTTTCATATCCTAACTGGAGTTAACAAACTTAACCAGAATTTAATTTTATTGCCAGTCTTAGTTTCCTTATTGAAAGTGTGTCCCAGTGTGGAAGTGCAAACAAAATATTTGGTTTTCAGTACTTTCCAGTACTTTCAGTACTTGCAATTTTTAATTACAAAATTCATATAAGATCTTCCCTCAATTACTTTGCAGCAGATGCACAATGAATTTAATTCATAAAAATGACTACTTGGCTAAGTAGAATGTCTAAGGAATGTGTTGGAGGTTTTGAATTTCTATCAGCTATCCACAACCTAAATAATTCTGTGCTGGTGTGCACAGTTTGAACGAGAAGAACTGCACAAATACATAACAGACTTCAGAAACAATGAAACCAATCACTTACTTATATCTTATTTTATAAACTTATTTAGTCTACAAGATAATGAAAAAATTTATATTTTATAAATTTTTAAAATATTGTATAAATTTCTATTTATAATTACGCTGTTATTAAGTGTCAAAAGCTACAGTTGAATAATAAGATTTTTCTTCATTTAGTAGAACTATTAAAAAGTATGCTTGGATATTTTAATATTAAAAAACTTAAATTACTTTCTAAAAGTTATAGTTTTGTTACTCTGCTGCAATGTTCAACACTGGCAAAATCATTACAAATCCAATACTAAAACGATGGCTACTACAGTTATACACATCCCTCTCACGTAGCTGTTTCAAAGCACTTTCCAAAAAAAGAGTTTAACACAACTCTGGTTAGAGGAAAGTTTAATTTTAACCATCTCAAAATGAGGCAGAAGTTTGCCCCAGGTTGAACCAGAACAGGGAAGAGAATCCATCAGTCTTGGCTCTCCATCTTTTCTTTACATTTATGAATCTACATTATTTTATTGAAAAACATATTTAAAAAGAAGGTCTGTCCTACAATGACGGAATTAGCACTAAAAAGTTCAAGAGGTAACACAGAGCCCTAAATGATTTGTACCATCTCTAAAACTTCTGTGGTTCCCAAACTGAAGTTGTGCCCAACTTAGGACAGCACAAGCTAAAAGAGAGATACAGTCCTTTATATCCGTGTGACCACAAGTAAGAGATTTACCAGTGGAAAGAAATGTTACAGCTGCTTCAGCTGGAAGTGAATTTTCGTGCATATTTGCTCTGTTTTCAGAAATCACTACCCATCAGTGAGCCATTGAAATTCTTCTGAAGAACGGGAAGAGCCCAAACATTTCCTTCACGTCAAAAAACAAGAGGGCTTCTATCCCTGGCAATTAAAAAATGGAAGTGCACGTCCTGACATGAGTTTTAATTACTGTATGGGGGCAACTGACCTTTTTCCAGACAGTTCAGGGGCGACTGCATGAAGGGCCCATTTCCCATGGAACCAGCCTCCAAAGATTTCATCAGACAAAATGATAATGAGCTACTGCAGTTGAAATGAGCTGATTAGTTTTTCCCCCCAGCTGCTGTTCAATTAATGAACCACTTTTAAAAATTTTGAAATGAAGTTCATGAATTATCTATTTTTATTTTCTTAAATTGAAAACTGATAAATGAATTCAGCCTCTTGGTGACACAAACAAAAATAGTTCGAATTTCAGATCTTAGAGAAGTGTTAGCAATTTGAAAAAAAAAAGGGAGTTTTAAAAGCAGTGTGAATATTTAGCAGCAAATATTCCTAAAGAACTGTTAAAATACAGATGATTGAAGTAGCAGCCAAAAAAGGGATGCAAATGACTCTTAAATGAAAGGTTATAGAGCACAAGAGGTGTTTAATCCAAATAACAAACTGTTGTTGTCAATGAAAGATCTGATACAAACCGATTTAGATAATGCAGAAAAATGAACACACAATTTGACAGCTACCCTGGATTTACGGAATCATGGGATTAAATGCTTTCCACTTATTCAAAGAGGATTAGTCAGGATACATTTATTTATTTAAAGCAGATCTTTTACAGAACTAAAGAGTTTACAAATGATATGGAGTGATGGAAAATAGAAAATCCATATCAGCTTTAGCTTCTATCATTCAGCCACAGATGGGAAACTGCTTACTACCAAATACACAAGATAGTGCATTAGCAAAATAATAATAATATTAATAAATCTGGTGCAGCCCTAAACTATTTAGTCCAGGAAGGAGAACATTAAAATACTTGCACAGTCCATTTGTAGAGAAAGCCAATACAATGTGAACACTCAATGAAACATCCAGGATAATGCTTGTGGAACTGCTACAGCTACAGTCAGGATGAGATGAGAGATATTAACCAGATGAGATTGGAAAGCAGGATTCCTGCATGCAAGTCCAAGAACTGCTGAAGGCTCACTACAGGGCACTGATTAAGTCACTTCACTTTTCAGTTCCCATCTCTGTTAAGCAGAGAAGATTTTTACCTGAAAAGCACAAAAGTTTTAATTAAATGTCTGATAAGTGATTTAGTCTCATACTAAAAGCTTCTCCTCATGAGCAAAATAATAACAGCAATTTTGTCTGAAAGTTTCTACTTGTGCCAGAATCATGTCAGAGCCCAATTTTCATCACTGCTGAAGGGTATTTATCAGCTCTGGCAGGGCTTTGTGCTGGTTCTGGGATTCCTTTTTCATCACCAAGGTGCTGAAAGTCAAAATCTTATGTTTAGGTTTTTTTTGGTAAGAAAATCTATACATTAGAGGCCAAACAAGTCAGAAATGCCTCTAAATACGACAATAAATTGAAAATAAACAACGCAGTGTAACTGGGTCACTGGAGTGTTTGCAGATTCACAAGTGAAATTTGCACTGTAATTGTCAGTTTCTGAACTCAGTGTATTTAATATCCTTAATGTTATCCTTATGTTTCTGTGGTTTGTGCACTCCTGCTCCTTCTTCAAAAGGAAATCACCTTCCTGGATACCAGTTCCTGTCATAAATATGAACAGGTTGCACAATTACAGCTCATAACAATATTTGTGTAGCTGGGGAATGTTGCTTCCCTTCAGAACACCCACCATCCATATGCTTCTTTTCCTACCAAACCCCAAGCATGCAAGAACTGTCCAAAGAATCAAGAAGGTACAAAAGGAAGTAGCTACCACACCTCCTGTCTACCCTCAGCACATGACTGGTACCAAAGATACTGCCTTGAAGACAGAAATATGACATTTTTGACCTAAAATTAAAACTGATCAACATGAGAGCCTTCCCCAAATGAACTACACGCAGTTTCAGCTGCCATGATGTACCTGATTTAATTTGCATCACATGAAATGATCCAGATAATGACAGTGACCCCTGTGCCTGTTCATTTCATTTCCCCAAACTGCTGGGCCTATCATTAACCAAGGCAAGATAAGATAACAGATGGCTGTGAATTAATCCTATCTTCAAATATCAAATGCAAAAAAGTGTCTCAATTAAGACAAATTAATTTAGATTCAGCATTCTAGAAATAAGTTGAAATAGATTTTGTGTCCACTTCAGGGTACAATAATGAGTTCATAAATGAGCTCACACTTTCTTACTGATGGGGATGTCGATAAAGCAAAAGCTGTAAAACTTTCCAAATGTGTTACTTCAATCATTTTGCTCAGAATTGAAAAAGCAGATGTGAATGGGCCTGTAGCTTCATTTAAATATTGATCCTAGCTTTCTGACTACATGCAAACAAACAAGACTTGACAATGTAGCCACTGTTTTAGGCAAATGATGACCTCATCACCATTATTCTGAATTTTCTGCCACTCAAGCAGACTTGTGAACTCAGCCCAATCTTGAGGATCCCTGTTATAAACACTAATTTTTTTTTAATAACTCTCTAGGGAACTTGTATATCTATTTATGTGATATATATACATATATATATATTACTTTCTTGGAATATTTGCCAGATGAAGAGAGAGAGAAGCAGGGGCATTGAGAGCAACAGTAGGAATGCAAGACTGAAATGGTGAGGAAGCCACCTGCTTTGACATGGCTGCGTCTGTGCCTTATTGTTTCATTGCTGAACTCTTACTGAAACTATGAATTCCAGTCCTTTGAGCTGTCTGTGGTAGACAATGCTTCATCGAGGAGCTAAGTGCCTCCAGGTCACCAGCGAAACACCAAACACTGAAAAGCAGCAGTGAAGTACTTCAGAAAAGGACAGGTAGACACATACACTCACAAAGCTCCTCTTGTGAAGATGCATCCTATGCCAGCAAACAAATGCTGCTTCTTTTCTTCTCTCTAAAGCTCGGAACACTCACAAAGTGCGAAATATTCTAAATGATACACATCCAAGATGCATGAATCCTACTTACACTCTTCTTGACGGGTAAAAGTGTCATAAGGAATCGTCAGCACTTGCGAATAAGTGGTCAAGTACCTCGTTTGGTGAACAGCACTCCCGTTTCTCCTCCAAATATTCGTAAGTGCCACCAATGCTGCAGACATCCTGGCTGCACAGATTATAACTAGGAATCCAAGCTTTCATTCCAGAGCGATTCAGAACGCAGCAAACCACCATCACCAGCTGAATATAAGGATATCTAACTCTGCCAATGAATCACAGATTTCACAATCTGAAAACTGTACCTTGTGACACATTGAGGTAACACAGACACTCTGCTGTCTTTCACTTTCTGGTTAAACTGCTGCGGTCATTGCAGGCATCATCCCCCCAGATTTCTCTGAAGAGTCTGATTCTCTTGGATATGAGATACTGCTGCCAATATGAAATAGGCATAAAGGACCTCTCAAGGCTCTGTCCATGTCTCCATAATACATGGAAGCAGTAAAGACAAGACAACTAGAACACTGTGTAAAATTCCAGGATGAGGGCTATGACAGACAGGAATGCTTTTCTGCCCCAGTTAAACTACGAGATTTTGACTGGGATTTTTATTCTTATTACTTTCAACACAACTGGTCTTCACTGAAGCCACTCTTATCTGTTATTTCATTCTCCGTATCATTCCTCTTTCCCCTGCTGCAGTTTTATTGACTACTTTCATCTTATCCTGGATTCCCTCTCTTGTTTTTCACTCTGGTTTTACAGTTTACTCTGATTTAAATTTTTCACTCAATTTACTCCGAATTGTAAAATCACTCTGATTTTACAATTCACCACTTCTCTCCACCCAGATCATTCAATTCTTCACATTTTTATTACCAAATTCCTTTAGATGTTACTCAAAGAATTCTGTAATCAGTCATGGGAAAACATTGATTTCAGCTGGACTCAATAACAGTGTTCTTATCAATATCTATTTTGCTTAGCACAAGATCAATTTTCCACCTCAAGGGAAAAACAGATCTAAATGTTCACCCAACCATGCAAATATTGTACGTATTTCATTAGAACTCTCTGGAACTCTCATCACATTATGGCAATGGATGCTATGAACTTAAATTACAAAGGCAGTCAGAATAAAATAATTAATATTCAAAGAGGATGTGAGTTAACAGTATAAGAAATAAACAGTCACCCACAACCAGATGAGGATCCTCCTCTTTTCCATGTGGTGCATGTTGGCGTTTTTCCAGACGGATGCTATGTGAGAGCCCAGTGAGCGAGTTGTATTTGTTATCAGCAATTATCTGATCACAATTGACACACAAGATCTAGTCTTGAAACTGAAGAACCCACTACACAGTCACAGAAAGCAGTATTAAGTTGGTTAATCATCTGATTTCTCTCTTCCCCCACCAAAAAGAAATAAAAATGCCTCTTTACGTATTTTCTGGTGAAAGTAAAGAAAACCCTCCAAACTTTTTCAAAACGAAGACATCTTCAAATCTTTAACACAATGGAGCAGCTGCTACTGAGTTTCCTTGATGGGTATATTCTGTCATTAGGGAAATCAGAGGCCCTGCTAAATACCTTTTTTGTTTGGTTGTTTGTCAGCTCAAATACTGATTAGGTTCTCTGACAACCACATTGTTTGTTGGCAAAAACACAGGGAGAAAAACCTTCAGTTGCAACTTGCATTCTGTAGAAGCAGTGGATACACTCAGAGATATTTTGTTAAACTCATTTACAGTAGGAGATTTCACCATTATTTAAAAAGACAATGTAGAAAAGCCCAACGTAGATGATTCTTTCAGTATCACTGTGCAAAAATAATATAAAATCTATAAAAATACTAAATCTAAAGCTTCCCAATTTTACTCAGGAAATACTAAGTTTGCAATTAAAGTATATTTTGAGTAAAACAATACTGAGTTCTGAGACTAAGCACAGTATTGAAAAAGATGAGTCAGAGTATGAGCTACTTGACAAAAGAAACTTCAACAAAGAAGAGTTTGTGACAGAAGGGTAAGGGCCCTTTTTTATCTTACCATAGCCTTGGATATAAATCAGAGCTGACCAGAACAATAGTATTTACATGGCAAGCTGTGAAAGCCTAAAGAGAGATTTCTCTACCTTCATCTGGAAAAACCCACATCCAAACACGCCATCTGCCATGGCCTGCCCAAAGCCACTGCGTCCTTGAGTGCCGTGGACATCCACAGGCACAACCAGCCTGCAATTATCTTGGACCTTGCTCTGCTGATATCCACTCAGCGTAGAGTGGGACGTGTGTGGGGACGTATTGTGCGCGCTTGCACACAGTCACATTCTAGACTATTATTTTTAAACTGCAATCCCCCAAATTACCAGGCTTCGGATCATGGAATATATAAATTTTACTGATAGTTATAATAGAAAATATGCAAAATTATCTGGGCAGCATTGTTTTAATTGTAACTAGGAATGTATTCTACATAACATCATAAATACTAAATATGCTCCCAATGAAATGTTGAAATTTCTAATGGCAGAATTCTGACAGTGTCTGCAGCTTGTTAAGACTTTTAAAAAGACATTAAAATTCATCTCTGGAAAGAAAGGAAGGAGAGAATATCAATTTAATGCTGAAAAGGGGCCCTCTTATCTACTTAATTTATGTGTTATTCTGTGCCAGCCAGTGATCATAAATACGTGTCTATACAGTCTGTCCCTTGGCAGGGTGGGTGAATAACAGTTGTGCCACTACAACTTCTTGTGAAAGAAATATGTGGTTTACAAACTTCATTATAGAAAGCATTGAAGCATGTTTCAAAAGAGGGACTCTAAAGTGGGAAGAAGGCAGGATATGATGTTAGCTGAAAATTTCATAAAACAAGGTTCTGAAGTCAGAAGGAGTTGTGTTTGTCATTTAACATACACCAGAGAAAATGGAGATAAATAAACAGGGAAAAAAAGAGCTGCAAGAAGAGCTCAGAACCTCAAAACCTAAAGCCATTGACAGCAGGGAAACACAAGATTGCAAACACGAGATTGGTTGAAGGTGGTGTGGACATCACTGATACAGAAAGAGTCAGGGAATGTAATGGCATTTTGGTTAGACTGATAAAGGAAGAATCGGGAACAGAAAAAGAAAGCTGAGAATACTTCACGACTTTCTCAAATTCACTGTGTATTTTCAAACTCAGTATAGGAATGGTTTCAAGCACATGTCCTCAGTTTAATTGCAGGGCTTCTTCCAAGTGGAGTACACCCATCACATCAATCTCCCCTCTTCCTCTTGGAGGTGAGATCTCTACAGTGATTTAATGTACCACAGATGCAACATGTATCTAGGTTTTGGAGCTAAAAAACAAATGCTTAACCATTTTTGCCACCCAGTTTCTCCTTTAAAACCTACAGTTGTAATCTTATTTTTTAAGATTTTTTTTTTATTTTCAGTGTTTCTGAGAAGCACCTGAACTACACTACCTAGAAAACTGCATCTTGAATTTATCCATAGCAGTAAAATGGGGATGGCAGCAACGGCAGCATTTTCAGGAGCCTCAGTCCTGACCTAAGAGTAGGATACGGTCTTTTTCAGGTCAATATTTGACCCGTTTGTGAACCTCAGCAGGAGTCCACAGCAGCGGCCATTACAAGGGTAATTCCAGGTGCACAACATCGGCCTGGTTCACACTAATATAGTGTACTTCATAGTGAGCAAGGAATAATTTTTGGGTAGTCAGGACAATAAGGTACAAAGCAAGAAGAAAAATTTTTCAGGAGATCTGTTCTTCCGATTTCGTTTAGGAGACAATACATGTGTTGTGTGGAGAGTCTGAGCAAGAACAAACCAAATAATCCATCTGCACTCCTTACATTACCTCTGTCTGAAGAATTACACTCAGTAAAAGTGTTGAAAAGCAGCTAAAGATGTCAAAAACATTTACAGGCTAAACAGATCCCAGCTCAGATAACTCCATTTCAAGTAATCTAAATTCATCCCCATTATCACTTAAGTGAGCATTACGGCTGTTAGCAAACCCTACACAAATATTCAGATTTTTGTTTTTCCTGTCATGCTGAAGGTTATCTCCCCAGTTGCTCTGAAAAATCAGGTGACAACCATTTCCCATGATGCTTTAAGGGCTGTCAAACTGTCCATCAAACTGTCACCTGACCAATCGTTCCCATGGTTCTTTTAGACTTCTCGTATGATAAATTGAAAGGCACTATTATCTGCCTGTTGTGAAGAGGAACTGCTTAGGCTTTGATAAGATATCACTAGTCCCAGGTGAGAGGAAGCTGACAGCACATCAAGACAAGAAAACACATGGAAACAGTGAACACAGGAGCAAAAGGTTTACAAACATCTGTTGTCATTATTTATTACCCCTTTCCTTGGTTTTAGCTCTATGCTTGTTCTATGTCAGTTTAAAAAGAGACTTTCCTTTCTTCCCAGCCAGTCTTAACTGCTGCTATTTTTAAACCAGCTAGTTGCAGAGCAAGAAATATTTAAAACATGAAAGATGTCTTTAATAAAAGGTTGCACTAGCTACCTTTTCTGATACATGTTGCTTTTACCATCATTATATTTGAAGTTTCATATGATTCTCATGGTGCAATTATGTCATAAGAAAATGAGAAACCCTGTAAGATATGAAGATATTTTAAGCTCCACAGCTATTTTTCTCATTGATACCTTGAGACCAATCCACAGTTTCCTTGCTGATATATCAGGTCTGTCCTTGTACAAGTATCCAAAGTTACCTGAAGATACCACAGAGCCCAAACAATATCTTGTTATTTATTGTGGGCTGTCAATAAAAAGAAGCTGGTTGCTAACATCACCACCTTGTGTACAAATATTTGTTTGCATGCAATTTTAAATGATTTTAGGCAGTGCTGCAATTTCATTAGCCCGCACTGCAAAACCTCTGTCGCACAAAAGAACATTTAAATAATTTTATTGCTAAAAATATACTTGAGTCCTTAATTAATTATTTTAATTTGTTTTACTATAATCTTATGTTCATCTAAGTTAAGATTGACAGCAATCCTCTACACCCCGTGGACAAACCCTATTCACTGGAGTAAACTGTCAAAAATGCACAAAACAGGGTTTTAGTGGTGGTAAATATACCTCCAAAGCTACTAATAAAGGTAAGGTTCATAATTAAAAGTACATTCAGCTAATCTCAAAGCCCTTTTTTCCAATTAAAGACTCCATTGAGAAATAATGGATTATTACATTTTGATGTACTTTCAACTTCCTCACATTTTAAATATACAACCGATTTTAAAAGTGAAAACTCACTTTATCCATGGCTACAAAGAGGAAAAATCAATAAACATGATAAGATGCTCCCTTCATGAGCCAGGTAAAAAAAGGTGCAGATATGGCAACCACTGTACTCCATAATACCAAGCTGATTTAGACAGGATGGTTTCTTTTATCCCTTTTCATGCAGAAAATCAGTTAGTGTCAAGTGTGGTAGCCAGGGAAGAAAAACAAGAATGAAATAACAGGGCATTTTCCCACTCTCAAATGAAAAATTCTACTGAGCTAAAATATTCTCTCGGCTATTGCTGACCTGCTGGCTCACACAGCAGCGCTCTCTGGGCACTTTTCAATAAGAAAAGCACATGGTCCCTTTCTCCAGGTCATTATAATGGAAAGATGTGGGAATATTGAAAAGAAAGAGACAGTATACACTGAGTGCTTGAGGTGGTGGCTGACTATTTGGATAATCATGTTACATTAAACCCATATTCCTTCTGTTTTCTCTAGTCCTTGAAGGAAGAAGCACAATTGCAGAGAAGGAAGGGACCTTTCATGTGGTATCAGGAAAATAGTATTGCATGTAGAGACTGGAGAAAGACTGATTCGCTCTGCATATGAGAAGCTGATAACTGGGCTATAGAGGGAAAGCTGGGTTTGATTGGGCAACAGCAGGCAAAAAGGGCAGGGTACAGCCATACAGGGCTCAGCACATGGATAGAAGGCTTCAGGGTGGTATAGGACAAAACCGTGGAGGGTTACAAAGACAGGCACAACAGCTGGATAATGCCAAAAGTGGTTCTGCACAGCCAGGTAAGACTTCAGGTTAAGTGCTGACGTGTCTAGGAAGCTCCACTGAGGAAGAAGCTAAAAATGAACACACTGCTCACTACAGTGTTCTGGTACTCAATAGTGCATTTAGCATCGATCCTGCAGTAACAGAACTCCCTGACAGAGGCAGAAAGTCTTCTGCAAACAGAACATTCTAAATTGCTTAGATAATGTCGTAGTCAGCCTTAAGCTGCAAAACGAAAATACTCTGGCCATTAGGGTTCTAGATTTTTCTCCACTGACCATTTAGGGTTTGAAGACAGAAAACAAACATATGGAACACACAAGTCTGCAGCTTTATATTAATAAATTAATTATGTTTACAGTGAAGAATTATTAAAGGAGATTAATACATGTTTTTTTGGTTATACTTTGCTCACAGCTTGCTGCATTTACCTTCTGATGGGGAGTTTTGTCTGCACAGACTGTAAATGAAGAACAGGACTGTGAAAAAGCATCTGATCCTGAGCAGCTCCATATTTTCTGCCTCATCCACTCTGAGAGAGTCCCAGTATTCCAGTCTTGCACCTATTTAAATATGCAGCCCTTCGCGGTATCCAACGCATGCTTAACAAACCATGAAAAAACATTATCTAATCTCTGTTGTTTATTCTATCCCCTCTTTAGAAGTTCTTTTAAAAAATATAGAAAGAGTTACCAATACAATTAAAAATGGAACTGATTTGCTGTCCTAATGACAATAACTGCATTTTCCAACACTGTTGACATAGCACAGGTTACTGCCTGGGAGCCGCCAGAATATAAAAAAAGGAAGTTAAAAGAGGAGAGAGATGAGCACAGAGAGGTAGAAGGGCAAAGACTGTAATGATTGAGAAAAGGTTGGCTCTCTCTCAGCCTGAGAGACAGGAAGTGGCACAGAAGAGACAGTAACTGATTATGGAAGACTGATTATATAAGAAAATTTCATGGAACACTTTCTTCAAAGGTCAACCTAAGGAATTTAGGTGCAGTCACAGAGGAATACTTAAAGAACTAAATTTCACCAGGAGTCCCTACACAGATACCCACCCTAAGCCAGGAGGAGACCAACGCTCTCTGTCAGAGGTGGTTTCACAATGGCTCAAGAGGACGAGACCGTAGCTTTAACCAAGGGCTCAGACAGCAGAGCACTGCACCACTGGGTAACCCAGAGTATAAACTTACAGGTGTTAGCTGGGCTTTGCTCACTACTTACTCTTTAATTTTTATTTTGCAGTAAGTGCAAGGCAGATTGCTTTTGTCTCCTTGGACAGGAGGCTACCTTGACTGACCTCATACTCTCTGTGGATAGTAAAGCCTGTAATGTGGTCAGACATCTCAAAACAGTTGACACAGCCTGATTTGGTATTTCCAGTATTTTTTTCCAATATTTCTTCGTGTGAGCACATTTCTACTTTGATGGATTCCTCTGGGTTTACAAAACCTTCTGGACTTCTGCAAGACCCTGTGTACAGATAACACAGTACAGTAGAATGTCAGCCTTATCATGGCAGTAGGCCAAAAATCTTGCAAGAGAAATAGTAACATCACTGAAAATACACGAGAATAAGAACTGCCATCCTAAGTAACCTAAACCCCTCAGTGTTACTATTTTTGAAAGGCTCTCTCCTTTTGGACCTTGGCCCTGCCTATGTGTACAAGTAAGTGAATGGAGGCAAATGTAATAGGACTACTCATGCATAAAGCTGGTCACATGCATTAACGCTGGCAGGAACAAGGACTTTCTTTTCATACTTACACTAGAGGATAGTAAAAGAAATGCTGCTCAAAGAAATCCATCAACTAATTCAAACTCTAAGCTAGCTACTTCAGAACCTTGTACAATGGCCACACTCAATGGGTCCATTGAAGACCTGGAGACGAAGTAAAAACAGGTTTCTTTTTGAAGAACATTACGGGATCAATATAGTGCCGTGGATATTAGGAAAAGTCACTTTAATAAAAAGGAAATTGCACATAATGTAACAAAACAATTGCTATTTGGAAGGCCCTGAAGAAATGGAACAATGTAATATGATATTTCTTAACTTCATTTCCCATCCATTGCAGAAATCATAACAATAAAGTTTTCTACATAAGCAACTTTATGAGCTGAAAGAAGAGAATGTATAATTCCTTTCCTTGGACTAAGCCAAAAGAAATGAAGAAAAAAATTGATTCTTCTCTGTTAGCCTCCTGTGTAAAATTTTTCTCCTTATCATCTCATCTAGTCATATCTTTCTGCAGTTTGAATTACCCTCTTTTCCTCAATCTGGTAAGGCAGTGAAAGGATGTTTGTTCTGCTAATTAACTTTATTACCCTGATAACTCCCTGCAGCCTTTGACGAAAACAATTACCGTTCCTCCTTTTTTTTTTTTTCCCCCTGGCAAAAAAAAAAAAAGGAGAAAAAAAAAAAAAAAAAAAAAAAGACGACTATTAATTAGAAACGAGGCCCCGGTCCCTGCCATGTTAGCCTGCCACGTTCTCAGACCCTCGAGCGGGATAGCATTACATTGTCAGTAGTAATTTAGCTCTCATCTGTCTCTGCTAATTATTGTCACATTCATCAAATTCATCAACAAAAGTGCTCTCAGAAGGATTGCATATTTGCAGTTAATACAGCATAAACTGGTATTACCCATCACCACATTTGTGATGATGAGAGGGACACAACTTATTCATCCCTAATTAGAGCAAGCTGGGTAATTAATTATACATTCCGCCTTATTACTTCTGAGTTCCCAGATATTGTTTGTCTAAAAAGGGGGAGAGAGAGGAAGAGAGAGAAGCCTGAAAATTAAAAAAAAAAAAAAAA
>VZRR01002598.1:74565-130690 GCA_013398015.1 Oreocharis arfaki
AAAAAAAAAAGAGAAAAAAAAGAAGGGGGGAGAGAGAGGAGAGAGAGAGAGAAATGTGTGATGTGTTTTGTCACATGTGCTATGCCATAATTCCCACCTGACAAACTAGCTGAATCAGTAGAAAATTGCAAGTTGTCAGCAGCAGAATAAACTGCTGTAATAGCTGATTAATGATCAACACCTGTGACAGGTGCTACATGGGACTGTAAACTTGGTGTGATTAACAGTCACCGGACGAATAAATATTAGTGACAGTCAGTGGAGAGCGAGTTTGTGTGTTTTAACAAATCTCACACATTACAGTTATTGATATTTCCAGTGTAGGCACTTTCTTTTTTGGTAATTATCTGACAACACTGGAAGTGTTTTTTAATCCAGTATGTTTACAGCATTTGTCTTTATTTCAGAGTTCAAAATGATGTTTTGACAAGATGACCTCGCAGAGTTCACAACTTCAGACAAATTGAGAATAGTCACAAATAGTTTATTACACGTCCAGCTCACAGCAACACTCCCAAATATTCTTTTGAGGAGCTCAAATATACCCACATATAAGCCTACAGAGATAAAACCATAAATATTGTATAAGTTTACGTATTTTTGGAGCTACGTTTTCAAAGCTGGGAATTCTAAGAGTCAACTCAGTTTTGTTTCTTATGTCAGTGGTTATGACATACACCTCACTCCTGCAGGTAATAACTATTTCTTTTATTTTACTATCAAAGATGCATGAATTTCTTCTGAAGGACAACTTCATTCTCATTAATTTAGACTTAGAAAATTCCTGTTACAATGGGGCATGAAAGTTACCCATTCGTGTGATTGCTCTATGCTCAGCACAGTAGTATTTAATCAATTCCCAGATACAACTAGAGCTATGTCAGGATACTCTTTGGATAGCATAAACCACATTTTTCATCTTTGTGCATGGTTACAGATATGCTGATTAGGTAAAATATATATTCTTGTGCAAAAAGACATGTATTAGAAAGTGAAAAGGCATGAGCACAGACTCAGAGTTGCCAGTAACTGCAGATTTTTCCAGCAATCCAATGTTATTCTCAAACTCTAAACATGATATAACTACACTGTCTTCCTCTACCAAGTTCTTTACTGGGCCAAAAAAAGAGAAACAAATCACAAGTCATAATCTCAGAGTTTCCCCCATGCATGTGAAAGAATCTAATTTTTGGTCAGATATATCTGATATATCAATCTGTCCACGTGACAGTTCAGCTGTGTTATGTACTTGGTCTGTTAGAAAAATAAAGCTCGGTATTTTCCTCAGAACAACTTCTTGGTATAGCCAGGAGTAATTAAATAAATGTCATTTAATGTATCCTACCTGCCAAGCTTTACCTATATCATGTAGCATATTAGGAGATATGGAAAGGAGTAAAAGGCAAAGAAATTAGTGCTCATATAACTTCCTTGAGAGAAATAATAATATATATCCTTGCCTACAGCACAAAATATTCCAGTCATTTGAACCTTTAATGGAAAACCCTGAACATGGAACTGGCCTGTTGATTCTCCTCCCAGATTCACAATCCTGCATCCGTAACAGCCAACTGGATTTTCTCTTCCATTCCATGTTTTCTAACAACATCAGAAAAGAAAGCTTTCATTCCTTGGTCTGATTGATTACGAACCTGCTTTTAGGCATGAACTGTTGCATGAACTCTCTTCTTTCAGATGTGGGCAACTGTAGGGAAGGGTTTCAAAAAGGGTGGCTTTTAGGTCACCTGCTCCCCATATGAAACAACTTCCCATGAACTTCCCTGTGATTCTTTTACAGTTAAAATAAGGACAGTGGAGGAACTTAGAGAGAAAACAACACGAGTACTATCTCCACAAGCCCCAACACTTGAATAATAGTTTAAATACATCTAATACTTGTCCTTTAATAATGAAAAGAAGGCGGAAATATCATCCAGTCTGCTCTTGAGGAAAACATTATTTCTGTTTTTACCAATGTGTCCTTCAATTCCCCATTTTCATTTATTCCTGCACCAGAAATATAAAAGTCTCGAGCAACCCATTTACAAAAAAAGCAGAGAGATGAAAATATATTTTGTGGATAACAGTTTGCTAGGTATAATACTTTTGTTTTCTGATTTATCTCCACTGTAGCAACCTGAAACATAGAAGTAATAGCTTGAAAGCTTTATGCAAAACATATGTAAATTTGTTATGCTTTAGTACAGATACATCTGAATAGGCAGCAGTGCAGTGAGCCAACAGCCTCGGAAGGAGGCCAAGCCCACATCCAGATGCCACTGATAGAGAGACGCTGTGTGGCATCAATGCTCCCAGCTGCCAGGCTCACCAGGCTTTTTTACAGCATTTGACTGCAGGAGACCTTGCAAAGCTCTCCTCTGATAAATCGTAATAACACACAGAAACAATTCCAGTGAGTATAAAAAAATCTAACAATAAAAAAATCTTAAATATTTTCCTACAAGCAATCGCTATCTGGAAATTGCATCACTTTATTGAACCAAAGACAGAGCAAATAAGAGACTCAAAATTAATGCTGAATTTAACAACTTTTAAAGGTGATTTTGCGTCTTTCAATACTTTATTTTATGAAATTGAATCCATTACCAGTTCCATATACACAGACATAAGTTCAGTCTTTAAAATGAAGGGTGGATGTAAAACTCAGTGAAGAGATCAGTTTGCTCCAATTTGATGTGCTTTGGAAAAAATTTTAATTTGAAAAAAATATTCAAAAAAAGGAAAGAAAAATGGAAACTATCAAAAGACAATAGTGTGGTAAATTAATCAGACCTCAGACCACGAGAAAAGAAGTTACTAATTCCCCTGTAAGTTACAAACCTTATTATTTGTCTTCACTTAATATGTTGCAAATCTGATTTAGCAAGTAATTCTCACCCACTCTTTAAAGTAGAATAAGTTAAAAGAAACCTAAGCAAGTTTCGCCAGGAAAGCAGCCATAGATGAACTATTGGACTCAATTTAACTAAAATTAATTTGGGATTACAGTCCATTATCATAGTCACTCATACTGTTCAGGCTATGAATCAAACATAAATAAACTTCAAGACAGATATCCCTTTGTTTCGCAATAGTTCACCAAAATTTTTAGAGTAGCAGATTTCATAAGAGAATTTCAGCTTATTCACCGACCCGTAGAACGTATGTTACCAAATTGCATGTGGAAATGAATGCGTGTCTGAAGCAAATCCTTTATCTTCTAAATCACACAAGAGCAAAAGAAAGAATTACTCCCCAAAATTACAGAAGCTCTTGACCCAGATCTACAGTATTTGCAAAGTTGTCCTTTCATTCATTCCCAAATGTGAAGAAAATCCTTTGTCAGAGAATGTTGGTGTCACAAATAAAGCTTAGAAATTAGTTAGAAATATTACTTGTTTTTTGTAGCTATTTCTAGCATAACAGAGTAAGGACCACCAGCATTAAATCAGAACAGTACGAACAAGCATAGCTCTCATTCTCTTTTGTTCATGTCACTGTCTTTACCACTTTAAAAAAGAAATAAAAATTAATGATTGTTGAACTGTATTCTGGGACATCTTGGCTTTTTGTGCTTCTTCCTATACTGTCAACTATGAAATTTTTAGCATCTCAGCATCACATCCACACATGACTTCCAAGATATTAACTTGATTTCTTTGTACAACTCCTTTTCAGAAGTCATTTGCAAAGCATCTGCATCCTCTAAAGGAAGAAAAAAATACGCAATTCACCTGATGAAGATAGAAAATTGTAATTACAGACCATCCAACAATTTTGATAATTTCAGCAAGACAGCTTGCTGAAAACTATGTCTTTTAGTTTAGAAAATCACACAGAGCTGCTCTATAGTGGTGTCTGTGGTGCAGAACTGCACAGGGGAGAATCGGGAAGAAAAACCAGCAGTTTTGGTACAGGCTCCCCTGTTTGCAAGACTTTACTGATGCTCCTTATGGGCTGAAACCCCTGCAGGTGGGAGCTCACCGGTCCCCTTCATTATCAGCAGCAACCTTTCAAGTACCTGTACACAAAGAAGTTCACACCTTTTGCTTTTCAGAAAATCTGAATGAGTAGATACACCCACGCTCCACAGCAAGTAAACATTTCAGGAATACATGATGCCACTGTGGAAAGGTAGCCAAGGGAATACCTCCGGGGCAGAAACTTGGCCAAACTTCTGAATTTGTGAGATGGCTGTCTACTTTTTCCACAGAACCTTTCCTTTAGGCATCTGAAACTTCTTGAACAACCTAATAGTTTCCATCTTAAGAGTAATATTATTTCTGCAAAGGAATAAAAATCTAGGCAAATAGCATTTTTTTTCTATTTGTGATTTTTCCATAAGAAAGGATGGTTCCACATACATTAATGTTCAATTTAAGGACTCTTAACTAACTTAAGAGATGAAGTCCAATATATTATCTAATTTTTGAATGAGTGGTCATTCCCAAGATAAAATCCAATTTTAGCATGTTTTAGTATTTTTCCTTATATTTTTCATTTGCACATATGCTGCCTATAACCCTTCAAAGTTGAGCAGTCAAAGATTTTCAAACAGAAGGATCAGCATTTCCCCCAGATGTCCTTATTAAAGAGATGCAAATATATTTTCTTTAACAGCAGCATTAATTTCTCTACAAGCTTCAGTGTGTCATCATTGATGCATCACTCAAAAAAAGACCTGCACACACGAAATGCTCATCGACGGCGTCAGCAGTTAAACACGTGAGGGATAACGCAGCAGGCACGGCTTTCATGACATGGCACTGCTAAAATTCCTGGTGACTCCTTTCAGGATTACTGAAATGGCAACTGCATGTCTCACTTTGGGAAAAATACAGGACAGAGTAAGCGAATATATCTAATCTTAGTTACTCCAACATGCCCTGAATGAAGTCACTGACTTTAGTGAAGTCATTCTGGGCTTTCATCCACACATTTGGCATTCTCCTACACAGGAACAGCCTAAGGAGGCAAACAACCTCCTTATGATAAATACTCTCCAAATGATATTTTATTTCTACTCTGTAATTCTTCACACAACTTTATTATTTCAATACCAGGATGAGGAAAACATTGTTTATAAAATGGAACTTTCCAGAAGTGAGTCCTGTTGAACACTGAAGGAAAAGTCATCTGAGAGAATCATTAACGACTTTGAAAAACTAACTTAATCATTACAAATATTGATTCTGCTACCATTTTAATGAAAAGCAGTACATGAATCGATGGAAGCTAAGATAGACAAAATAAAATATTACTTATCTGACATATGGTCAGTGTTTATATTTAGGAGATGACACACAAACACAAGACAAAATCAAATTGCAAATGTAGAAAAGGCACCCTAAAAAATCAGTAAGGTGAATCAGGCAAAAATACAGCTTTTTGCTGTCTTAAAGCGTGTTCCTCACCTATTCTCTTGACCATAGCACCTTCTCAGAATGACATTCAAATATACGGAAATGCAAAAAAAGAATAAAAATTCTATGTATGCCTACACATTTACATGCCTCTCCACAAATACTCTTTACCACTAACTTTTTCCCCCTGCTTAATTAAGCTGTAAGCTGTGCAGGATAAGTGTTCTATTCTTTCTCATTACACATTTCTTGAGTAAGTAGCACTTGGACTTCATTTTGAGTAAGGATTCTTCAAAGCTTTGTTGTATAATAACATAAGAATATGGATGCAGTATTTACATAGTTTCCCTAATATAGGTCCAGCATCAGATTTTAACCTCATTTGCAATCACACTGTAAAAGGGACACATGTCAAAGAAACAAGCAAACCCATCTTACTTGGATTATAATTAGATTTTGCTAATTGCTGAATATTTGTTTAAAAATCTCTAATATACACAAACCAAGAAGTTAGAGTCTGATGCATGCTTTGATGCATAAAATGTTTTAGGATTAAGACTTGCAAAACTTTGCAAACATTAGAAGCCAAATTGTGTCCACTTGTTATACAGGAGCACAGGGAGGCCAAGAGGAGACAAAGAAATGGACACAACATGGAAAGTTGTCCCCAGGCCAGCCCTTGCCCCCCTCTGGGCAGACGGGAGACAGAGGGAAGTGTTAGAAAACTTCTGCACAGAAATTATTGCTTATCAAAGAGAAATCCATTTATTCTGTCACTCGAGGTACTTGAAGTCCTCCAAGTACTTTTTGTGTTTCAGAAACAGAGGATTACAAACACGTTTTGGACTGCATTTCACAGGGTGCTTAATGTGAATGGTTTTCATTTTCATAGGAACTCTCTTTAGGGTTGCCACAACCATTAACACCAAATTTTGAACATAATACTGGAACAGGTTTACAGCATTTAAAGGAAAGTTCCTGTTTACGTAGAATTTGCCTGACAAAATATTAACGGTAAAACTTTGGTAGGAAAAAAATGCTCCATTTTAAGTACTAGAATACAATTACAATATCATATGATTTAACAAATTATTTAACACTTGAAGACATCCTGGAATGTTTAATGGAAAATATAGATCCAAAAATGAGAACCAAATACTCTCATTTAAAAAAATAAAATATCTCTCTTTATTGTTGCATCCTCTATTTTCTGGAATAACTTGGAAAGAAACATGCTACGTTTTGTTAGAATGCTCTTCAATAGCTTTCAAAATTGAGTATTTGATTTGAAAGTAGACAAAGATATGTTGAAATCAAGTTTAGACAATATATGCTTTGTGAACGTGACCTAAAGTTGTGTTTTCTGAGGGTAATTCCACATAATGGTTCTCAATTGCATTATTCATTGACTTACTAAAAACCAAAACTAAAATGTGAGTAAAAATATTCACTGAGGAATACATAAGAAGTCAGCCAAATCACCTGTACCAGCATTTTTCTCTATCCAAAAAATTCCAGGTTTTCCCCATGGAAGTACACAGTCACAGGAAATTTATAATGATGCTTGAAAGCAAACGAATGGATGACCAGCAGCAGCAGCTCCTCATGCTCCAGGCCTCCTAGAAGAAAAGTCAATCTCCTGGGACACTGAACAGCCACAGTCACGGAGCACCTGGGATCAGGCACAAACTCCAGGGAAATCCCTCTCCACCCCCAGCCATTCCCAGCCTGGCCTTGGCTTCCAGGGCAAGCTCCAGCCAGTTTTGCTTGCTGGCTTGATAAGTGCCTGCTTCCAGGAAGGGAATTTTATTTTAAAAATCTTGTTTTATTATAGCTGGCATCAATCTCACAGTTTTATATAAGCAGATATTTAACAGATACATGCTTCAGATTTGTTGAAATTTCCTGAGAATTCCTCATTTGCGATAGTAAAATTATAAAATGCTAAGTGATACCATTGCAGAGATCAGAAATTCATATGAATGGGGAAGAATACTGAGAAAAAATTTTTTTTCTTTTATCTGGAGAGACAGAGAAGAGAGGAAAAGTTTGGATCTGCATTTAGGTTTCCCAAGGATTCATATAGGAGCAGCTCTAAGGATAAAAATGATTGCCATGCAAATTTTATATCTTAAAATTATGATACAGAAAATATGATGTCATAATAATGTAAAATAGGTGATTACTTTGAGTCAACTATACAGCTTGCCCACAATAAAAGGGTACAGCTATACTTACATCTGAAATAGTTCTCTATGTGATTTAGAGAAACAAATAAAATGTAAATATATAATCTTTAGTTTTAGCTTTAATTTGATGAACATGCGGTCAATGCATGCGCATGTTCCAGATTAATCTTTAAAACAGGGGGTTTGTTTCTCATTCTCCAATGCTTAGACCACCAATAGTTACACAGAAGCAAGTACGGATGGGATTTATTTTAAAAATTAGTACTTAGATTTTAGTAATATTCATATTTTTACCCTGCCATACAAATGAATTTAAAATAATTTATTTATTAAGTGAAGCCGCTGAATATTTATTCACATTCTAGCTAAGGGAATCAGTAAAAATGTTAAACATAAAACATATGCAATTTTAAGATTGCATTGTACTTCTGAAACATTTTGGAAAGAATATTAGGAATATCTTTTCCAATGAAGACCTAACAGCGATGTTTTGAAGAGTGACAGTGTGATCAGTCAAGGAATCTGATTTTTGAATTCTTGTCCAAACAAGTCCAATCTACATATCATTATTGCCTTCTAAAAAGAGAATTCAATGGGAGCTATGTCTCTAAAAACTGAAGAACTAAGCAGTACAAGGTACTATTCTAAAACTTTTAAATTTTAATGACATACATTATTTTTTCAAGGGAACAGAGTCCACAGTTTCATTATTTTCCTTCTTAAACTAGGGAGAAAAGAGCTGATAGGGAGTGGGGCACATACATTAACATGATGTTGGTTTAAAAGGTCATCCTGAACTCAAGTTCAGCCCTTGAGCCCATGAGCAACTCCTGGAGGTGCTGAGTGCACTCCTCATTCTTCAGGAAGCCAAAGGCAGAGGGAGGGGCTGCACGCACGGCAAGATCTTTGAAGGCAAAATTGACACCTAACCCAGTTAAAAATTATATTTATTACATTAATTTTGGTTTGAAAGCCTAATGATTTAGTTTTCCGTAGTGCATAGTTTGCAAGTGCTGAAAAAATGTCTGTATCTTCTCAGCTTCTCTAAGGAGAAAGAGCACAATACCATCATGAAACATAATTTATGCAACCTCTAAGCCAGGGGTACAAGGTAAGGGCTGCCTGGGTCCAGCCATGGCAGGCTCTTTATGAATATCAGTGGCTCATGAATATAAACAGTTACAGAAAAATAAAATTTATAAAACCTAGACCTGGGAACAAAAATCTCAGAGATCAACAACTCGGAAAGAATCTAGTGTCGCATTCCTAAGAATGTCAGATTAAACTAACATGTGCCAGTCAATATTGGTACACTGTGACCCTTGATGCCTCCTAAGCAAAACTATTAAGTCCAACATTTTCTCCTGTAAGCACTTATCTGTAAGGATGGCTAACATGTCCTCTAAAGCAGATATTGAAACTGATTGGACAATAGGTAGATACCAGACAGGGGCCTGGGGGCCGACCTCTAGAAATAGGGGGAGAAAATCTTAATCTGCAACACAATGCAGCTCTCTTGAAACCCTATCATTTTCACTTCCCATGTGTCTGCTGCCTGACTGTGAATGGATTTGAAAAGGAATGGTTAGTGCTGAAAATTGGATCAGAGCTAACATTCTCTCATTTTTATCAGCAGCTGCCAAAGGTCATCTGACATAATAGCTGATGAATTCAAGCCCAGTGGATTTCATTTGCAATTTTCAATTTACTGAGGCCTCCAAACCCCACAGTGATAAAAGCTTCCCCTATCGTGGCCTGTCACAAACATCAAGAAACTGCACAAACCCACAAGAAAGAAATAGGAGAAAGCTGTGCATCATCACAGTTACAGATAAGGAGAACAGGAAGAAACAGTATCATGTAGAAAGGTGTGGAGCGGCATGTGTGGTTGAGTTTCTAAATGCCAATTGTAATGAAAAGACTATGAAGAGCAATCAAATAACTTCTGCAGAATAACATCGTGGTTCCCCTCCCCGCCTTCAGTTTCAAAATTGCCTTCTAATCTCTTGCTTGACATCCTGAAGATAAAAGTGAAAGTGAAAAAAAACTGTTTATTTAGACATGGAAAGTATTGTACCGTTGATATATTTACTGTAGTTTTGATTTACAAATTCCTGCTATTAAGAGACCTATTATCAGAGAAACTATGTCAGCACCAAAGAAGGAATGCTTTTGTTCGCTGGCAGATGGACTGCAGATCTTTACTTCTGATCCACAGGGAACACAAACGAGCCCCAGTCCATGGGTGCTGGAGGTTTCAGAGCCTACTCATCCACATCCATACATTCAGAGACTTTTCCATATGTGACTATGTTCACCCTAGATCTTTGCCACATCGACATTGTAAGAAGTTTGCATGGGATCCTGTTCCAAGTGATCAGGGAAAATAACTAAATAAATCCCAAAGCCATTCATACTGGAAGAAACATCTTTTGCTAAATGGCCAAGTAGCTCTCATTCTCTGACTGTCCATGACTACACGATGAAATAATATGTACAGAAACAAAAACTACAGTTTCATCTGTAAATGCAAAAAAAAAATGAATTCCAGAGCCTAACCCTCAATTTCAAAGTACCAACTCAATCCCAAATGCAGTAGCAGCATTTGCGGTTACCATCTACCATGGTTATGGACTTTCCTTTCAACTCTACTACCTGTTGCAGTGGTTCAAACTCAAGTTTCTCCTTTCAGTAATCTCAACTAAGACAAATAAACAGGAAACACAAACACTGCCAGCTGGATTCTACTTGGACTCAAAGCCAAGGATGAAAATAACTCAAAGATAGTTTCTACAGTGAAAAGCCCTTGGTTAGTGCAAAACATAAAATCAGAGGAACGCCAAGTACAGACATTATACAGTGAATAATGGCACATTATTCTGTGCTTGGAATAGTTCAGCTTGTCTTTTGACAAGTTATAAAGACCCCAAAAAGAGAATTGCTTATGATGATTCTCTGTTGACTAGATGTAGATAAATAAGTTTCACAGAATCACAGAATAAGCTGAGTTGGAAGGAACCCACCAGGATCATCGAGCCCAACTCTCTGCCCTGCACAGGACTATGGTAATAAGCAGTTCATCTGAGCATTGGCAGGTGAGTTAATATAACTGTTAATGTCAAAAGAACATTTACAAAGGTATTTTTCCTTATTGAGCCTGATGATGATAGTTTCTTTACCTTTTCAGGAAGGTAGTAACAAAGAAAAAAAAAGCATGTGTAGATACAGGCAGCACTTCCAGGGAGAGGGAGAGAATTGCCAAGGTACTCCACCAAAGAGCTGCTTCCTTCAGGTGTGCACAGAGCGGCCACACATCGGAGCACCACTGAAAAACTTTCTACCACTAATACTATCATTTATTTTCAATGTCTAAAAATGACATGTACTTCTCTCTACAAATAAAAACAAGCCCAAATACACCATAAATAGAATTACATCTTGGACAGAACAAAAGTGGTAAAGATGAAATAAGGGTTGTAAAGAAAATGCCATGGCTGTCGAGAGACAAGGGCACGCATTTTAATATTCTGTTTCCAATGAGTCCTTGCTTTGCTTTCCTTTCCTTTCCTTTTTATATGAAGAAAGCAGGCAGTCTTGGCCCTCCCAGGAAAAACAAAGCAATGTGCTTTCAAGCTAGGACTGGCTTTTCCTTACACCTGGTGCCAGCAGATAAATTAATACCTGGAATTAATACTCATGCCAACAGCTTTGCTAACATTTACAGTACCATCAGGTAAAAAATATTGTTGTCTAACTATTCCACTCAGCATTGACTCAAAATGGTCCATATTACATTATAGTCTGCTGACTCTTCTAGAGGGCTGCAAGCCTTCCATGTGTCTGTTCACTCATTAGTCCTGTCTTCTACCACTGTAAAAGTCTAGGTGTAAGAATCAGGAAGTCCTGGGATCTAACACTGTCCCTGGCATGGCATATATGCAGCCTTGGCTAAATCACTTCAGCTAAGAGCTTCAATATGCTCTCTGCAAACTGCGAATAAAGTCATCAGTGCAGGAGTAGAATTAATGCTCGAACAACTGATGAAGTCATATAGGGGCTAAGTATCTCTGAGCATTCATTCATCAGTGATTTCTAGTGATCACAAGCAGAGGCAGTTTCTGGTTTCTTCTCCTTGGATTCATTCATGTCTCAAGTTCCAGAATGGCTTCACGTCTCTTTTGAAAGCAGGACACAGCTGGCATGAAGATAATTCTTTGGGAAAAAGAGCCCTGTATTGGTGGAGTGAAGTCTCACCTGCTGAGTCATCATTAGAGAGAAAAGACAATGAGGGAGAAGACTGAAAATATGCAACCTTATTCATCATCACCAAGTTCTCAGCTGCTAACTGGCAAGTTCATACATGAAAGCCTAAGAAAAAACACTTGACACTGGAAAATCAGATGCTTCTACCATGCAGAAATAGCAAAGATATGTTATAGAAAAAAAAGGTATTAGAAGCACTTTTATACAGACGATAAAAATGTGAACATTAAATGAGAAGTGGCAAGTTAAAATGTACTTTTCATAGTCAGCCATTGTGTTATGACCACAAGCTACAGCTGAGCCAATTAGAACATTTACTGACATTAAAACAATGTAGATTAATACATGGCTGAGGAGCTAGTCTGGCATAACTGAACGCATTACTTGACAATACAACCAAAGTCTATTTATAGGAATTCCATTTGTATTAGAAAGATCATGTTTAAAATGATGTGCTTTAATTCACCCTTACATCAACCTTTTCATTTTAACCAGCAAATTATTATTTCAAAGCATTTATCATCCTTCTATTTTAAATAAATCTGAAAAAAAATTTGGGGTTATAATTTGCTTAAATTCTGCTACTTTATAGAGACATGGTAAACTTTATTTATGAATAATAACTGATACTACATACTCTGCAGTGTCATTTCTGTTCATTTCCCATCATCTGAAGATGATCTGCAGTATCTGCAAGAAACAATACTTGCTTCAATAGATTGGGAGAGAAATAACAGGTTTGATCATGATTTAGAAATAATGAAGTACAATAAAACAGGTCCAATCCAGCATCTGAGCATCCTCACTTCTAATGAAGCAAATGAAAACTGCAAAAACTCAGTATTATCTTGCAGGATCTGGCCCTGGACACTTACAAACATGCTGTGGAAAGTCAGTCTGACTTCAGGAGAGTGAAATTGGAAAGAAAACAATTTTCTTGCACCTCTGCCTTGCTTGATTCAATTATCAGTGTCTGATCTTGTAAGGCATCAAGCACCCTCCTGTGAGTTCCTCCAATCCCACTGAAATCATCACTGGAGCTGAGGGTACTCACGGCCAGGCAGGACCGGACCCTAAGAGAGCAGGAAGCCACAGGTAGGCATGGGCTGGCCTGAGCCAACCATCACTAAACAGTGAGACCAGAGAGATCCAGGGATCTGGGATTGTATGGAAAACGCTCCATGACCGGGGAACATTTGTTGCAGTAAAATTTAAGCTGGCTCTGTCACTGCTTATTTTACTGTTATCATGGCAATACAGTTCTAGTCTTATAACTCAGGGCTCTTCTTCAACCCCCAAGTCGAAAATGGCTTTGGAAAAATGAGTTTAGCTGTGTCAGGTTAGCCCTTCTATCACAGAATGCATCAGAAAAATGTGCACAAATCATCTCTTGCAATTCACAAATGCATTTCATGATCTGTTCCTCTTCCCCGGCAAACAGGATAAACAACACCATGACACAGCCTCCACCACAGCCTTTAACCGGACTTTGATATTACTTGATATTTAATTACTTTGATAATTGATACTAATGTTTCAGTAAAAACACACTATGCTAAAATTAAATATATATTCTGCACTGTATCTTCAGTCTTGCAGAAAAAGTGCTGCTGAAGGCACAACCCATACCAATTAATTTTTGGAATGAAATCAATATGTGCTCCTGTTCACAACACTGACATTAGAAATTACAAACCTCCAAATGAAGAACTTAAAAATGTTACTAATGTATCACCTAATCAATAATAGTTATCTAAAGTAAACTACACCAGTTTCTTTACATCGAAATAAAAAATGACTTGAGAGGCAAGACTGAATGTAGGCAAACGTGACTCAGTGTAGGAGCCTGAAGGAGGCTGTCCAGTTTTCTCTGTAATACTTTGAATAATATTTACTTGAACAGTACATATCTACTAAGTATAAAGAAATTCAGTTTAGATCATTTTTATTAAATACTCAGGTTTTGCTTATGCAGTTATTTAACGGTGAGGTTTGGCATCATAAAAATAGCATACCAAATTATAAGCAGAATTAAAAATTATATACTGTGATATATCAAGGAAAGCCCCTATTTTCATTTTTCTTCACTATCTCAGTTTTATCTTGTAATAATTTACTGTATACTGGTGTGTATTGTGTTAAACATCAAAAATAAATAAGCAATAGTTTCTCAAAAAGAAGTCTTCAATATACTTCTTTTAATGCTATCAAAAAGGATAATTTCACACAGCATAGAGTCCATTCTTGAGTCACATCTTGAAGACAAAATATGAGTTGCTTAAGTTCCATATAAGTTAGATCAATAAAAATATAGCAACTTCTTAAATGTATGTGATTAATATTAGTAAATGACAACATTTCATAACGCTCCACAGAAGTTGGAGACTATAATAATTTTACTGATGAAGAAGCTGAGGCTGCAAGGAAAATAAAGTGTTCAGTATCCCTTTACAAATCCTTAACTGCAAAGTCTGAAAAGTAACAATCAAGTATATCATTAGGATATCCTTCTTCTAAATTACAATTATAGCTGCAAATTTTAACGAGAAAGCCCAATTATATTTTTTCCCACCAATATAGTTTCCTTCTATTACTAAAAGTTATGCTAGAATGAAAACAACTAGATAAAGAATATAGCAAATGATTCACATCTCTAAAAGCTTAACAAAAGTTTAGCCCTTGTGAAAGGTCCATATATTTCCAGGGGGGCAACATTAATTTTTCATTTAACAAAGCTTTGCCATCACTTATGGAAAAAATTAGACAATCAGGATTTATAATAAGACAGAAGTTTGTTTGGAAAAATTAAGGTTTTATTTGGTTTGGTTTCTTTATGGTTTTGTTTGTTTGTTTGTTTGTTTGTTTTTTCCACCAGAGGCCCTTCAGGGATTCATTTGTACAAGAAAGTGAGATGTTCTTGCTGAACTCTAGTGGAGACTTCCAAATTACCTTTGGATTTTCTTTTCCCTTTTTTCCAAAGGTTCAATTATTATGATTATTTCAAAATATATAAGTCTTTAGTTTCTGTTTTACTCCACCATAATGGTAAATAGTATCATGATAAAAAATTGAAAACACTGCAAGTATCTTTGAAATTTTTTGTTCCAACTTTGCCCATGAGCTTTTGAAACCATTGAAGCACTGAAAGAGTATACCAGATCTCACAGGGGTTATTAATACAAATTTTAAGTTAATTTATTATCCTATCCTAACCATTATGGGACAATCACTACTATAGATATGACAGAAAACTTTTTTAACAGTCAACTCCCAAGAGTTCAAAATGTAGGGAAATGCCAATGCTGAGATTATCCAGTTCATCCGGTGAAAAAATAAAGGATTATGAAATTATCTTCTACTAAGTGTACCAAGACGTGTTGAAAAATGCTGACTATTAGGACCTGAATGAAATACAATGAAAGTTGTTTAGAAAAGCTGACAAAAGCCACAGAATCCTGTAAGTGGCACATCTATTTTGTTTATCTGTATTCATATTGCTGACATGAAGCACATGTCATTGTACCTATACATAATTGCATAAATCATGAAAAACTACTACTAACCTTATAATCATGATATTTAAACATTACAGCTGCTTTCTCATTCCCACAATATAATGACTAACTGCCACTAACAACTGATCATTATCATGAGGCTGGGGCAGCTACAGCCATGAATCCAATTCAATAGTGCCCAAAGAGGGTAAAGTCCTAATCTTATTGAAATTATTAGAAATAAATCAGGGAAATTAGTCTCAGTGGAAAGAATGGAGTTAAAAGTACTAAAGATGCAAAGGAGGACTTCCTAAACACCTAGTATGTGTCAAAAGATAGTGGCCCAGTGACAAATAGGGGAAAAGTTTCCCTCTCTTTGAAAAAATGAAGTTGGTCAGTGTAGTTCAGGATTCTCTTTACACAAGCAATGCTAAACTCTGCATTTATGACTCAGATCCTCAGGAGGCGGAGACAAAAACTGACCACATTTTGATGGCTGTAGAGCTTAGGTTTTCCAAAAGAGCTAAACAAGAAGAGATAAATGATGAACAAAATCTGAAATGTAATTAGCCAGTTCACAGCTAAAGTTATCCCACTGAAATACCTGTCTGATGAGTCTGTCATCAATCACATTTTAGGCTCCATTTGTCTTTGCCAGAATATAAACTGTTTCCTAAAGTTTACCCACAGCTGTTGAACACAGATGCCGAATCAGTTTTAGGAGGACCCTGCCAAACAGTGGAAGCTCAGAGGACGTGCTCTGTCAGAAATATCCTTGTACTCTTGCCTTGCTCCTCTGCTTCTCCCTACATCTTGGGCACAGCAGGCTGAGCACAGCAGGCCCCAGGCTGACCCAGCCTGTCCTTAGGTACATCTCTTCATTCATGAGGAGAATTTTTTTTTTTTTCTGGCATATCTTCTGTAAACAGTCCATCAGAAAAAGTGATCTTTCCCATAGGAAACTACTTCTGAATAATGATTTGTTCAACACATAAGACTCCATCTACTTTCCTGTTTGTGGGCACTGACAAAGTACAATGCCTTGCACAGAACAGTGACAGGAGACCTGCCATCCTTCTTGAATTATGATCTGCATCTACCATCTTTGTCACATGGAGTAGTGACCTATTGCAACAAGGAGCTTTGAAATAAAAGCTTACTTATAAATCCATTTCTCTAAGAGCATGGAATTCTAAGAGCCCTTATTCTGCATTTCATTAGTGAGCTTTACTTATTCATTCCACGGAAAATACAGCCTATTTTGGCTTAACTTTTTCTCTGTCCTCTCCCTTTAAAAGATATGTTCCATATAATGTTTATCTTTGATCAGACTTATTCAGCAGATAGTAGCAGCTTTTGTTTTCAAAAAGTGACCAGAGAATTGGTTTTCTATCAAGTGTGTAGTTAAGACACCTCATACAGCTCTGTTTTTCTGTACTTCTCTCATTCTCTGCCAACTGGTACCTCAGTTTTATTGGTATCCAATAATAAGCCCGATTACAGCTAGCCCTAGGAGACATGACAAAAAGAGAGTCCTCATCTTGCATTAATTGCTCGTATTGAAACTATGCCACATCTCTCGAAGCTAGATGTTGCTTAGTATCCCTTTGATATGATAATGACATGCTTCTTAGCAGATGAATATGCAAATTAAAAGCAGTAATTTGGTGGCATGCACCTGCTGACACTGCACTACTATGCTTATGTGCTCCTCTGTAACACTGCAGCTACACAAAAGCATCACAGAGGTAAAATTAAATTCTAATGTCGTATATATTAAACAGATGCTTCCACTTTTCTTTGTATGTCTACTTTTTACAGAATTTGCTATTGGAATCTCAGCTCTCCCTTCATGCAATTAGTGGACATTTATGTGTCATACACAGAAATGTACTTGGAGCTATTTAAGGGCTCTGTTTTTAAAGAAATGGTTTACATGAACTGCACTCTCAAAGAGATTTTTTTTCCCCCTTCATAGCAGAGAGGCAGAGGATTTTAATCTTGATGCACAAAAGACCTTCATTCATAAAAGAAATGCATACTTGAGCACGGCAGCTTGCAACAGAAAATTTCTGTGGTAAAGATACTGCAGAGTATACACTTGTTCAAAATTTGTGATACTGATTATGAAAATTTTCCAATAAGTTCTGTGAATTCACTGTGTGTGTTAATCACACGGAGCCAGATCTGCCCTCAGGTGTGTCCTTGAAGGTTTTTATGCATGAAAAAGGTGTTGAGTGTGAAAGTGGAGTTTGGTTCCACATTGCCAAGATGCTCAGAATCCCTATGAAGCTGATGGTGCCAACAGGCTTGGTTCAGGAGGGCACAGCTACCAACGCTGGGCTGCCCCAACTCCTGCTGAAATTGTTTATTATTCCCTGGATATGGACTAAGTGACCCATTGGAGCAGCTCATAAGAGAACAAGTCATCATTTCCAAATGAGATAAGCTATGAATGCTCTGATGTTATCAGGCTCAGTGGAGTCTGTTTACAAACAGGCAACAGAAGGAAGTGAACTGATATTTCATAGGATTGTAATAGATTAGAGGAGATTAAGGAAAATTCTTTTATTTGTGAATTTATATAACTCAGGAAATACATACTGTGCATTTTCCAGAAAAGAAAACAAAAAGCTAAGTTCCATAAACTCAGAAACTTTGGCTTTTGGAGAGCTCTTAGTCATTAATCGGGTGCCTCCACAGGTGAAGGTCTAAATTTCTCTAAAGTTCTCTGCATCCAAGGTAGGCTGTGAGTCTGTGCCTGTTTTCAGGCAAGGGGGCAGCCCATACCTCACGGCTGTCTTTTACTCCATGCCATGGAACGGCTATTTGGATGTGGAAAAGAACACTCTCCCTGTCTCTTTGAAAGAGAACAGTTTGATCCCAGAAGAGATGTTTTTTCTCCTGTTCATATTTTATTTAAAAAAAAAAAAAAAAAAAAAAAAAAAAAAAGTAAAGGGAAAGGAATGGGAANTGAGTTAATGGCAAGGCATGTGAACGATTAAAAGTCAGTATTATTTTATTCCCTTCACTCAAGTCCAGACTTCACTACAACCTGTTTCACTATTCACCTTACAATTTGAGTGTTTTCCGTGTAATATATGTTGTAATTAAAAAATAAATAACTTTACTTGATCTCTACTGTCAGTGAAGACAACTTCTCTTTCAAGCCATCCATTGTGCATATAATACATGTATTAGTTTCCTTTGAATAGGACTATGAGAAAGACTCAAAATATGAGGAATTTAAACAGGAAGAAATTGAGTGTTTGAAAATCATTCACTAAATGACAAAGAGTTACAAATTCAGCATTTTTTACACATAAGAATGATGGAAACAATGCTGGCCCTACTGGAGCTCTTATGTCAGTACTGGGCTGATCCTTGGGTAATGGGATCTCTCTACACCCCATGAAGAGAGAAGATATTGCAGATGGATATTTCTGATGAACACTAGAATAAGACAAACTCACTTCAAGTAATGCAGTTCATGGAGAAACACAAGTGAGGTATGAAGGAATTTATGTGAAAAGAGATTTAAAAATATAGATGGGTTACTCCTTTATTTATATTTTTGAGAGTTTTGTATGGTACAGCCTTTCATACACCACGTCAAGGGGACTTCTGCTGATGGCCACTGTGCAGGAGTGCTGCACTATCCTATCTAACAGTCATTGCTGTTTCTTTGCCATTCACTCATAATATTCTCTGGTTTCATTTCCAAAGTTGTCTCTCACAATGAATATTCATTAACAAATCATCTTTCTTGCTATATTTAAACTAATACCTTTTTCAGCACACTTCTATTCTTCTTGAGATTTATTTAGATCTACAGCATATTTATGTACTGCATTCTACTGGTTCATTCTACCTTGTCATGGTAGTCTTAATTTTCTTTCACAATATTATTGAATTTTACCTCATCTTCAAATAACACTGAAGTAACTCTTCAGGGTCTTAAAGTAAATTCCATCTTGTTCAAACAGTCTTTACTCCCTTTTTCCTTATGATAATGCTGACTAATCTGTTTGTCAAGCAATTTGCAAACCATATTACATTTTCTGAGTTATTAAATTCTGAAGAGCAAATTCTATGATGAAGAATTCCATGCAGAAAAACTTGTGTCACCCATCAAGTCTGTAACTACAATTTTTTTATTTCTAGTAAAGTAGCATACCTTTACCAAAGTTGAATGAGTTTCGTTTCAAAGGCGGCAGAGGAAAAAAAAACCACACACACACACACACAAGGAAAAAAAAAAAAAAAGAAAAAAAAAAGGCATTTGGACAAAGCAAATAAATTAAAAATGAAAAATAGGGAAAGTCTCTGAATGTTCAGCAGTTTTCACCTTTCACCACCTTTCCAGTGATGGTTCGTTAACTTTTTCTAAAATTTACTTATCCTACTCCTTCCCTTCTACCAGAAATGCGTAAAAAGTGGTTCGTATATTTACACACACTCGGATGTTTATGCATATTCCCACAGTAGTTGTGTTGTAGTTCTCTCTTACTATATTTTCAGTGTGTTTGGATCTATTTTGCCCAGAAAATGTTATTGCATTCTAATACAGCATCACTCCTTGCTTCCCAAATATCCACTTGTACTCTTAAAGCCCTCCAATTTGTATCCTTTAACAAATTTTTAATTCCATTTATAGAGCACATGCCATTTCCTCAGCAGCAGGGGGCATTAGAATTAACAGAAACAATAACTAAACCAAATACATCATTATGCCAAGGAAAGGCTTCAATAAAAACATTGAATTTATAGTTAACAGTTCAGCATAATTAGAACACAGACATGAGGGCAGTACCCTCATCCCCAAAGCTTCAGAAATCATTGATGAAAACATTCCTTATGGATATACCACTTGAAGCAGAATCTCTGCTACACAGAGCTTTTAAAGATCTTCTGGGAGGTTTAACGTTGGATCCACCGGCACCCAAGATAAAGAGACCCTCAGAATCAAGTTTTCATACTGATAATTTGCCACAAAAATAAATCTCATAGCAGTGGCTTAGGCAGTCTGCTTCTGTGCCTCTAAAGAGGAAAAGCACAACCAAACCAGACCTGGGACAATGGGCACAGAGCGAACCAAGTCTGCTGCTAAACAAAAACAGTGACAGGCTCAAGCAGCTACTGCTGGAACCCTTTGTAATGCTGTTGTAAAATCTGTAAAATTCCCTGAGACTTCAGTTATATCCTACTGCCAGGGGCTCAGGGTTCCAAGATAAAACACAAAACACTGTAGCAGTGGATCTAAGAGACTAAAAGGCCTCTTGCCACACTGGGGTGTAAGGCCAGCAAGGACCATACTGGACACAAAAATTAAGACACTTCTCTTTTCCAAAGTCACCTGACAGCCTAAGGTGAACTAACAAAATCTTTTCTTTTCAATCAGAACACTTCCTTAGGTGCATTATTTTGAAGATGTCCTTCAGAATATTTATAATTGCCCTGGGCTCATCTACAGGGGCAAAGTACAGTTCCATACGCTTGGAGATAAGCAGGATAACCATGGGCTCCTTTCAACCAGTAATGGAATTTCACACTAAGCAAGAGTAACTTCAAAATATTCACATGACTGCAGTAGAAACAGCTTATGTTACTCAAGAAATCAATCTTAGGAGTCTAAGAGCCTTGCAATGTAATAACACTACTTGGTTTCAGCCCCTTCTCTGTAGATCTTTTTTGCAGTAAAATGAAAACAGTAAGAATGTCAGATTGCCATTATCTGTCAGGAATTTGAGCAGGAAAACAAAACAGGTTTAGTGCAATGATGAACAGTTGTGACAAATCATCAGCATTTTCTCTAGATCCTCATCTCAAAGCAGTTTCATATTTCATCTTTAGACTCTGCATTCCCTCTTACAGGAAGCAAAAAAAATCATCCAGTATTTTACACTATGTTACATTTACACAATTTAAACACCACCTCTCCAGAACAAGTGAAAAAGTTTCAACTTTTTTTGTACACCTAAATCTGACACCAAAGTCTTCGGTTCAAAGTAATTCATACTAGCAATTATCAATGATTTATTTTACAGAAGTGCTGAAGGCTTCAGCCACGTCATGCTACCTTTGACCTGCAAGCTGCACAAGGACATAGCAGGAGAACTGGTAGGTATTGTTGAAAAATACAGCTGTCCAAAACCTGAGCATCAGAGGGGCAGCTTACAATTTAATGGAAGAAAGAGAAGGGGTACAGCTTGAGCTTTTGCTAGTAAGAAATCGTATTTAAAGAGTTTTAAATAAGCATTCCTTTTTCTTTCCCCATATTGTTTTACTCTCTATTGACAAAAAAAAAAAAAAAAAAAAAATTGCTTTGAGAGATGCATTTGCCTCTGTCATATATTTTTTTTCCTAAATAGCAGTCTAGTGGGATTTGTGGGATTCTAGCTCCACTGAATGCTTCAGTGTTTTAGCCATGAGCCCACACTGCAGTGCAATCAGTTACAAACAATTCCCTTAAAAGCAGAGAAGTCCATGCTCCTGCACTGAATACCAGTATCAGGCATCCCTTATTTCTCCCCCTCCCTGGGCAGAAAGCTCAGTCTAAACACCAAAGCTACCTTCTCAGTCAGCCTGGGAGTTTACGAGCAAGGCTTCGGATGAAAGTTCCGTAGGGAACAGTTGGGATCTCTGGTCCCTCTGCCTAAGAGCTTTGGGTAAAATATGATAAAAGTATGTTTTCATGTACTTAGCAGAAAAAAAACAGAAAAAGAAGAAACAGCAGAAAAAAATACTCTCCATTTTTTGACAAGGACAAGTAACGACCTTACCAAGTGAATGATGCTGCTCAATTAATTTCTGAACTCCCCTTCTCAGAAACAGTGGGGAAGATTGCTTTTTCTTCTGCTTATACTTTAAAAAACCCAATATTGTTCAAAATGTTTTAACCAGGATGTAGGTAATTTTTAGGTTTATCTATATCTAACCGTGTTCTGAATGCAAAACATTCTAAAATGTCACATTAAAACTTTCATCCAGCAAAACACAGAAAAATCTGCTGTAGTTGTACTTTTAAACACTGCAGCATACATGTGTCCTAGGCCTGATTTTCCTCCTGACTTTCCTCTTTACGTACATCCAAGTAATAAAAATATCTGTATCTATTAACACAAAAGAAGCTTCTTTTATATAAACCATGCTTAAGTGAGAGAAGAACTCAGGCCTCATGCTTTTATTCTTGCAGCAGTAATACTGAACAGCATTTCCCCTTGTTACACACACAGGACATGTATTTTCCACGTAAACATATGTAAAGCCATTGTGGGTGCAGACCCCTCGATTTAGAAATATTAGTATCTTATTAAGTAACCATACTGATGAAGAGAAAGTTTATAATGGTAAAACATACTGCATTAAGACCATTAAACATCAATTAATGTAAACAGCTTAGTCTCAGAGCTGTCACTGAATCACTGAATGCACAATGACACAGTGTTACTAATTCACTGTCAGTACAAAGCTGTGTACAAATAATCCTCCGGGCTATTTCCTACTGAAAAAAAATGAGAGCAAAAAGTGTGTGACCGCTCAGTTGACAGTAGAGCGTTTGTCCAGCATTATGTCAGATTCTGTTATTCATCTTTCCTTTTTCCTTTTTTTTTGGCACTCTCTGCTCAAACTAATTGATGGTGGTTCCACTGAAATATCATAGCCTTGTGATTTCTTCTCAGATTTACTGACCTCTATTTAGCTTTGGGTTTCACATTTTAAAGAGGAAAAATTAGACAAACATCCTTCACAGTTTAGCCCACCCACGTATCCCTGGGCCAGCAATTCTTCAAGTGTGTGGGGTCACCACACATGAGCTCCACCTGACTGATTTTTACCTGGTGCGTGACCTTCAATTGAAAATTCCAACAGCATGCAACTTGTCTTTGGCAAATGAATTGTAAGTACGCCAGCTGCCAGATGTCTTCATTTTAAAACACCTTCAAAACTGCTTTCTGGCATTGATCCATAGGCAAAACAAGCTAAGCTGTCGCTGTAATTTTGATTCTGTGTGCAGAAAGGGGAGGAAACGTAAGATGTGTTGCTTTACATCTCTAAGAACGGTACAAGGCAGTGGGAAAAAAACCAACAACAGCTCATTACTCATGCGACACATATTTTCGGGAAGAGTTTTTCCAGTACACAGAGCATATCCAAAATTTACATAAATATTCACCCTAATGAAATACTCGTTTGAAGTAACATAGTTCTGAACAAAAGGATTGCCTCTGTACCATGGAAATTAACGCCTGTGTCTCCAAATGTGGGCTAGCCAACATCTTTTGCCTAAGGTTTACAAAAACTGTTTGGCAAAGGCACTGGAAGGTAGAGGTCTTAATTAAATCTGTGCACAAGACCTGGGATCACATGTTTTCAATTACTTTTGTTCTTTCCTGTTTTTCTGGCTTTGTTTCCTTTCAGAATCTGAAATTCATCCCAGGGACATGAAAACTTTCTGTGTTATTGGCAGATCTTTCGACCAAATCTGCACATACTTCTTTTTACTTGGCACCAAACCAAACACATTCTCCTGTCACAAAAAATGACAATTTCCATTCACTTTCCTTCGAATACCTAGATTCACCATATTCCGTATGTTGGCTCACCCACACTACTTCAGAACCTAAAATGAGTCAGAATCTCTCCTTTCAGTGACAAATAAAAGACCTCTTCCTACGTATAACCCCTCCACTTTCTGCCATCAGACTATTAACTAGTAGCTCACTTAGCAGCTGTCCAATCACATATACATACATATAGTTAGCTTAGCAATTACATGTATATTTAGGTTTTCTACTGTGTATACACTGCTATAATTCCACCTATTGCTACAAGCAGAAAAGCCAAGCTAAAGAGTGAAGACACTGAAGACTCACACTTGGAAAGCGACGCTTTATATGGTAATTAACAGCTCTGACTGCCACATCTCCCAATGCATTTTTTAAGGAGCCTACTACATGAGAGTGCTGGGTCCTGGCTGGCATTGTGTAGGAAACTGCTTTGATACATACAACAAGGATCTGCCATCTACAGCTGACAAAAGAGGAGTGCACAGAAACACAATCAGAAGAAGCAGCTCAGAAATCCCTTGTCCTGTGAAGTTGGAGAGAACCTATTTACAGTAACTACTCTGGGCTCCGCAGTTCATATACATACACTGTCATGTGCCTGAGCTCTGGGCAGAGGTCACTCTGCCTGGCAATATTCAGAGAGCAAACACTTTCAGCACACAGCCTTTCTACAGTGGCATTGAAAAGATAGAATATATCTGTCATGCCTGAGTTTCCCTTCAGTCCTAAAGCTACAGATATGACAAACTGAAAGAAAACCAAGCCAAACTAAAACCTCCAAACCAAAACCAAGAGGGCAGATTATGGAATCCTGTGTGCACTACACCTTGAAACACTCCAGGTATTGCAGAATAAAAAACTTCTTTTTCACAGTTGACTGATCTATTGAATGCACATACTATGTATTAGCATCCCAAAGAAACAGCTAATCCAATTGATTATTTTTTTTGTTGAACATAATTTTAAAACCAGAGCTTAGAGACAATGTCTAATACTGCAGAATAAAATACAGCTTTTCAGAAAGACTGCCGGAAACACATGGCACCACTGGGAACTAAAACTACATTTGGCACAAAGAATCCAAAATAAGATGTGACAAGTATTTCTCTGGCTTTTCAAAGAATTAAAAAGTGAAGACAGGCCAATAAGTGGCTGAATAGGCATTTTCATTCCAGCTGTTAGCTGACATAAAAAATATACATAGAAACAAAAGAAAAATAATTAAAAAAACAAAACAAAAGAAAAAACCCAAACAACCTCAGACTTTTATTTTCAGATTGAGTTGCAGAAGTTTTGCTGTCATTGTAATCTAAAAGGCCATTTTGTGATGGTTTTCCACTTTCAGTGTCCTTAAATAACTGTCTAGCTCTTCTGAAGGATGAGGGGACAGGTACTCTGGAATGGCAACTGGTATCTGATGTTCTATCTCAGACCTCCTAAGATTTGCTGCACTGAGGATTTATGGGAACTTCAAATCACCCATTGGTTCCAAAATGTTATCATGTATTCATATTTCTTTCTCTGAACACACAAGCACTGAGCTTCCCTGTCCAGCAATGAGCCATCCATCATGATAGCTCATGGGTCTAAAAAGAAATTAAAAACAGAAGGCCATTTATAAATGTGTTTTTGCACTATTTTTCCCAAAGTACACAGTTCTGCTATGAATATTTACAGGAACTGGCAGCAATTCTGAACTCCTACAACATCAGGTTGAACTTCCACAACATCTGCCTTCTAAGAGGCAGGAAGATATATTTTGAAGTCCAGATGGTATTTTTTGTGATCATCTTTGCCATCTTGAAAAGCTTCCAGATGAAAAAACTTCATTAAATTTCATAGAAGTATTTCATTAAATTTCATAGAAGTATTTCATTAAATCCAAGCTTCATGGCTATGCTCCATTCTCTCCAGATTTTGGGAAAAGACTCTCTTTCTTGACTGATACGAGAAACCTCCTCTCACTCCAATACTAGGAAGTATAGACCCCTCCAGAGGGCCATTTTCCACTCCCTGGAAAAATGTGAATGGTTGCAGGTGGAATGAGAACTCTGTGGCCACAGTTGCTAATGTGTAAGGGAGAGCAACATCAGTTGCTTCCGAGCACCGTGCAAACTGGTCTGGGACTTTGAAACTGAATTCCCCATGTCCTTGGGTGATACCTTGTCTGTGAAGATGATGACCTTCCCACAGAATTGATAGCTGGTCATGCCAAACTGTGAGCTTTCTCAACCATATGAACTTTACAGGTTTGTTTCTTCTCTTGCCTGCCAGGTTTGCTTATCTTTTATAGTTACTGCTAGAAAGAATAGGATCAGGCAGATGCCAGTGCTTTTGGTGCTTCTCATAATCTCATTTGAGGTGATGGCCAGTTTCATTTGGATAATTACAAGTCCTACAAGTGTATCCACAACTGTTGTCTCTACCACCAAAGTCACCTATCCCAGGAAGCAGAATAGAGAAGGTCCCTGATGGCTCACGCTGTTTCTTTGACTCGCACAGAAGATCCTGGAACCCTCTGGATATTGTGGTTTATCTGAAGAAGACATTGTTTTGTTCAAGGAGAGGGCTGCTGCCAGAAACCTTAAATACTGCTCTGGCCTTCACATACTCTTCCCCCTCCCACTGTTAACCTCAGCTCCCTCGACAAAAGCAGGATCATGTGTGAGGATGTCCCTACTGACAGATGTTTCCCAAACCTGTAATGGTGACTTCATGAATCTTCAGGTAAACAATTTCAGTGACTTTTCATCCTAACTGCTAGAAAGATCCTCCTTCTTTCTTTCTAACCAAAAAACTTTCTTGCTGTGGTTTATTATTTCTTATTTTTGGTCTTTTCAGTGACAAGCAGCACAGAAGAATTGTTTCACAACTTGCTGATTATAATCCATTACATTATTCTCTCACAACAGCATGATATCATTCAGTCTGCAAGTCATCACACTCACTACCTCATTTTCTGAAAAACTTCTGTCTAACTTTAAGAAAAATAAATATTTAAATCCTTGTTGCACCAGTGCCTATCTAACATCCTGGATCCAGCCATGGTGCCCGAAGAAAAGTTGAATACTGGGATGTGACATATGAGAAAAATGGCTCATTGGGTGTGCTGAGCCCACTTATTTTCTGAGACTAATAGGGGGACAGGGAAAATGAGAATAGCTTTTTCTAAAAACATGATTTTTGTGCAAAAGAAGGATATCAAATGCAAAAGACAATATAGAGTTCCTATTTACAGAAACTACCAGCAGTTCAGGTTCTTGCAGGATAAGAATGGAAGTGCCACAAGCCAGCACAGTGCCACCAGTTCTGAACAGCTGAAAACACAATCTAATTCTTTTTTCTCTTGGTTTAACACAGAACCCTCAGTAACCACAATCATACCAAGTAATATAACAGTAAGTAATGAATGATGATTGAACTTCAGAAAAATACAATAATTTATTTTAAAGCAACATGGATTAGAGGGGAAATTCACATATTTCTTCTAACATGTTACTTACATTGAAGACATAAAATTTACTTGAATACAAGATATTTCAGATTTAGAGTTCAGTATGGGAGATAGTTCAGCCTGTTTCTAGTAAAGTCACTCTGATGGCTAATTACTCTTTATGTTAAAAATTCATATCTCATTTCCAGACTGAATTTGGCACGTCAGCATCCATCCAGTGGATCCTGTTATGCCTTTTGTCTCCTGGATTAAAGGGCTGCTTCCTATCAGAAATCTCTTCTTCAGAAAGCAACAATTAAATCCAGATGTGCTGATGCACTGAGATTTACTCAGGACCTGAACACTCAACTGCATTTATGTAACCACACCTACTGTCAAAGCTATCAATGTTTTATCTGAGTACATGTAGAGTAGCAAGAGGAGTAAAACTACTCTCAGAAGTCAATTTTATTGTGCGTGCTCCCAAAGAAATGCAAAAAAAGAATACCACATAAATAGCTTAGAAAGTCTGAATTATGTTTTCCAATTCCCTCTCTAACCCTGCATCTGAATGGCCACATTATGTCAAAATCAGACTGAAAATTCTCAGCAGAAAAGTTGAATGGATAAATACTACTTGCAGAGGGAAAGACACACTTCCGACAGTTTCTCACAGTATGTAGCAAGTGTAGGGCTTTTGTTTGTGCAAAATATTACAGTAAGTGGAAATAAAAATTATAAATTGTAAACCCCATTGCATTATCTCCTCTATATGAATGGTGAACCTTCCCTATGAAAAAATTTAACAATCTATTAATATTTCATACTTTTCTGAATAGAATGGAGAGGATGCTAAGAAACTACACAAAGGAAATATATATTGAGATTTTCAGGCATAAAATATTGTCCTGCTAGAAGCAAATAACATTTCATCTTAGTAATTATTATATATTTTCAGATGTACATATTTTTCTCACCTGTGTCTCTAGGCTTTGGATCCTGGAAGTGCCTCAAAGATCCAATACAAATACAAATACTTTCCACTCAGTTTGTCAAACAGTGGGATTTTCTACACCATTTTTCCCAGCCACACTGACATTACAGCACATATCATAAGGAAGATAAAGCTTCCTGAAGCTTAGGAAGATACAATACAATTAGTGATCCCATTCACGATGGATGTAAATCAGCATAGTTTCACAGAAGGTAATGGAGGTAGTCTGCTCTACCCTCTCAAACAACTTAAATATCACAGATCATTACGGTTTAAACGGACTGCAGTTTAAACCAACAAATGCTTTTGTAAAATACAGACAGTTGCTTGAGAAATTATATTTTGGCTTATATTCAAGTTATATTTGACAGTATTAACAGATGTTACAAAGCCTGATTTGCAGAACAAAACCCATGAGCCTGCTCTGCCATCATCAGCAGCATCAGTTCCCACAGGAGCACTTCAGCAGGTTAGCAAACCAACCTCGAAGTTCTGTGCACCACGGCACAGTCAAGATCCAATGCCAGTAAATTCAGCTCTAATGAGAGCCAGGCACAACTTAGTCAATGGTCAGCAATGCCCCAAAAGTATTTCATTTACTTGTTTTTCCTCAGCATATTTTGTTCCACTGCCTGTCTATAGCAGTTTGAGAGTAACCAAGGACTATACATTGCTGGAGTAGGCAAATATGAACCTCATTATTCTTCACTTGTATCTTTTTTTCTTAGAACAAGTGAAACAATAGTTTTGGTAACTGTTACAAAAATACATTCCTAAATGCTCCGCAGTTATGAGGGTTTTTCTCCTGAACTTTCTCTGAAACAAAAAGCTCTCAAGTTTTCCTTCTCTTGGCCAAATTTTGTCACATTCATTTCACATGCCACTTAAAATCTCATTCTTCAGTCCTTTCCCTTTTAACCACTGCTTTCCCTACTAATGGGGCCTTGCATCCCTATATTTGTCCTGCAGCAAGTGTGCAATCAACACCGTATTTTTCAGTGTATTTATCTGCCAGGTAAGTAACATAAATAATCCATTTTCCAATAGATGAATCACATTTCTCAGATGCATAGCCAGGTTGCGCTTGAAGAAAACAGATTACTTAGCACGCTAACTTCTCCAAGGCAACACATAAGTACTTCCTTAAGACTGTAAATAAAATGATAGCCCAAAAATAAGAGTTTGGGTCTATTATTTGGGTCTTTGTCGATTACTGCTCTCTCATAGCTTGCTGGTGAAGATGGTCACCCCAAGCAAAACTTCTGTCATGATCTATTAATAGAGAATAAGGATTAATGAAGGATTATGTCATAATGAGTATGCCTGCCTGCAGAGTTGCTTCAAGCCTTGTCCTTTACTGCCAAAATACAGTTCTCATTTCCAACAAACAAAGTCTATCTGAGAGAAAGCACAGAGCCCCTTTAGAACTGGAAAGTCCTGTGCATAATAATGAATGACTAACTCTTCTTTTGCCAAAGAGCTTCAGCACTTTCCATGTCATAGGTCAAAGCAGTGATTCAGAGGGGCCTGATCCTTATCTAAGCTTCTGCTACAAAATTAGAATGTGCTGTATCCTTATTAAAGAAATGTTTGTTCCACCATCAATGAAATGAAAAGAAAGCACTTCAATGCAGTTTTGCAAACCACAGCAATAACCCGCTGGAGTTAACTGTTTTATTACAAATATTTAATTAGTCTGTATGTTAAAGATCCAGCATTTGCAAAGACAAAATTAGTAGTGTAGTCGTAACCTATCTGGATTTGCTTGTATTTGAGAGAGTATTTTATCAAATGGATTGAAACTAGTAGCCTTCATGTTGAAAACATTAAAAAAAAAAAGCAATTCACACTTTCACGGAAGCTACTTCAGCTCCAAGAACATGAGCAATAAGAGGAAAATTGGATTTTCTCTAAATAAATGATTTAAATATTTCTTCATTTTTACACAAAAAGCTGCCTATCTCTTCTCAGTGGATACTGCATAAACAGAATTTATATACATAAAAATATTGACCATACTATGCACAACTATTACAATAACATGCACAGCTATTGCAGTAATTATCTATCTGATAAACAAGTAATTTTTCTCTATTAAAGTTTTAGCTGCTAAACTTAATGGTTGAATTTAACTAGCCTGAATAAAATTCGTGAATGGAAACTACTTTTTAAAACGTGTAAAGCAATACTGAAAGCTGTCTTTTAATATACAGTAGTGATTTAAATAATTAATTAGAAGTCAGGTAACGCTAAGAAAAAAAATGAGAGAAAAAATTAGACCATTACATCACAGTCACTGCAAAGAGAAAAACCAAATTACAATTTCATTTGTGCTTGTTAGACAGTTAAACAACAGCAAAAAGTAAACGAAGCTATACCTGATCTAAGTTAAATTTCAAATAGAATGTAACCAGAGGCTATATTAGGATTGAAAAGCAGAATACTAATCCCTAAAATTAGAAAATTGATCAACTGGGATATGCATCAGAGAGATTCATCAAAGCCTTGCAACAGCCTATCTCCATTTACTGTTTAGATACAGCTAATCTACATCATTAAATTGACCATTCAGCTGCTGAAAATCTGCCATGTAGGTCCCGACTTTTCATAGAGGCTTTTAAATATGTATTCGGTAACTACAAAGTACTGAATATATTTTCAGTCTTTTTATACTAAGATTTACAACTAATGACCTTAAGCAATGTCATGCATGTAAAACAAAATTATGAGACCACCCTGGTTTGAGCAGCATTAAGGTATAGAATCATACTTCATTCTCATTCAAATTTAGTAGGATAGAACAAAAAAAATCCATAGTAATATAGCTAAACCTATTTCATAGTTTTACTTTGTAAAACATGCCTCTTCACTTGTATTTTGCTATTACAGGCTCAATATAAGTAGACAATTATCTAAGCTTAATGCCAAGAACGATAATGCATTGAGCACATGCAAAATCCTTGTGCAACATCAACTACAGCCCGCAGGGATAAAACATTTATCAGTTGCTCCTTAGAGCACTGGTGGCTCGAAAATTTGGCTGCCCATGCCGACATTTAGTGAAATCATAGTTTGAGCCTCATTCAGAGCCCGACGCAGCAAAGCCCGATACCAGGATGACTCTGCTGGCAACCTGCCTGCCCGTACCCACACGCACTGCGGGCTACTTTCTGTCCCAGCACTCGCCATGAAAGAAGTCCTTTTACTGAACTGCAGTAGTTGGCACAGTGCCCCTTTCACGGCCCAAGCTAACCGTCATCTTGGATGTAACAAATTAGTACATTCTCAGAATAATAATAAGTATGGACATGAAAACACCATTGTTTTTACTTGGAAATGAAGTAACTACATTTTAGCTGGGTGACTTTTTCAGTTTGGCACCACAGGCAAAAATAAATCTTATAAAAAGAACGGACAATTACAGGAGAGACGAGACACAGGCTTTTGCTGTGGGTTCAGAAGTAAAAGAGCTGCTTCACATAGTGCCTGAAGATAAAAGTACTGTAAAATAAAATTTTGAACTACAACTTGTTCCTTTGAAAAGGAATTGTTGCAGGGTTTTTCTACTTGATCTACAACTGATAGAGAATTTTTTTTTGCCTGTAAAATACTGAACTGCTTAAGTAAGCTCTGTTCACATTACAGTGAAATATTTTACAAAATACACTGAAAACATTAAAGCAATGCATGCACTAGACTCAAGCTAAGCATGGAAGGAGGTTTATGTAGTTTCCAATATTAAAACACAAACTTCAGTAATGTGAAATTTATCTTTACCTGCAAATAAATATTTCTGAAGCATTGCACACCTGCAATTTTATCTGGGCCCTGTGACTGTAATAAAAATGCATTTTCTCCTCAAGCTCTGCACATTTCATTGCACATCAGATCTTATAAGAACAGTATCACAGAACACATTTTTTAATGTAATTTTAAACTGCTGATAAAAGAAAATTCCCACCATTGTTCTCAGCACAGACATCCTAGGCCAAGTTTTCTGAAAAGTACAGATAATTAAAACTTTCCTGTATCATAGCCCAATAGAGTCACAGCTTCCTTGCCAAACTATGATATGAAACATTAATAGGGATTTGAATAACAAGTGCATCCCTTACTGTGTAACTCCTTAGCAGCAGATAAGACTAAATTAGTGTGAAGTGCTGACAAGTATGAGAGATTAAAACAAATATTTCTTGTAAATATGCTAAATATATTTCCATTTTTTGTCATGTTCAGCCTGTGAAGCAAAAAATCCAATATATATCACATATATTTCAAAAATACTGAGTTTGAAACAGTTTAAATAATTCAAGGTATTTTATGCAAAAAATGTAACAATTTTACTAAACTTTCTGGTTCAAATGAGTCCAAGAATATCTCATTATAAATGGAGACAGTCCTGAAAAAGCAATCAAGCATGACTAAAAAGATCACTCTTTTACACAAAAAAATAGCCTTCTTATTTTACCCTTTGTTGGAAAGACATTTGGCCAGCCACAGGGGAAATACATAATCTACTTTTATATTCAAATAATATATTTCAAAATTCTATGCATACAAGGACCTTAAAACAATTCTGGGTGGAATATATAAGACATGGGTTTATGTGATCCTAATAACTGAATTGCTGACATGGGCTGACAATTACTTGGGGGGCTTTATTTGTTTGTTTCTGGTACTCTAAAGCATGTGTACGAGTATTCTTTCTGTTATTTCTAATGTGACTTTGAAGCAAAAAACCAGTGGAGAGACATTGAAATAAAATATGTAGTGAGCCCCTGGCTAGAAAAACAGAAGTATTACCTATAAGGAGCATGCATATTTTCATGGAGAGGATGGCTATTACAGCTACCTTAATGCTGAAGCTGCTCTGATCAGAGCAGCATTCCAGCACAAATGTCGCATACGAAAAGTACATCTTTTTATCTAAAATATACAAACCTCATTCTTAGTGCATCCTTTTATTTTTTATGTTTGCGTAAGATATTCAAACAAAGAGTATTGATGGTGATTTGCTTTCAGAGTCCGGAGGACTAATGTAACGTCTTAATTTTTAAGGACACTAATGTGTCAGTGCTTCTGGAGGAAATTGCTTTTCAAGGCAATACTGCCGGGGAAGAGTCAGGGAGGAGAGATGCAATTGATGTTTTTCACTTTAAACAAGATGACTGTTATTCAGTTTCTCAATACCCAGGATTATGAAGATCAGAGTACTCTACACCCCAGAAGAGGAAAAGCTTAGAGCAATTACAGTTCCCTTCTAAGTACTGTAGTACTCACTGTAGGTTTTCAACAAATAAGCAATCTACACACATCTTTTTTGCTTCAGAACTGTGTGAGATTCCTCCTCCTGAACCTCACAATTATAAAATGAAACAGGGAATTAAATTAATATAACATCACCGTTTCAGCCCTGAATTTTACCACTCATGAAGAGTTAAACTTTTCTCCTATTAGCTGCATGTGTTCCCCACTTATGCCTTTGCCGAGGGGCAGCGATGTTACAATATCAGGGCAAAGGACTGATGAGTGAAATGTCAGTGTGACTTGCACTTTCAAGCTTCCTCTGGGCCCTTTCAGCTTATACAGCAGAGCAGGATGAATATTTGTGCTAACTACACATTTCGGTACAAAGAGCTCAATTCAGGGGAAAAAAAATCTCATCCCATTTACGGCGACTGTGCACTTTACAAAATACGATTATAAATGGTTTATTCATTCATAGGGAAGAGTCTCTACAACTGTTGTACAACTGCAACTGTTGTTGCAAATAACCTGCCCCCTTGCAGGGATCCATGAGCCAGATCCAAAGCCCAGTGAGGGAAAGGAAAAACTTGCACTGACTTCATCCCTTGGGCTCCAGTCTCCTTCGCATTTAAAAACCAAGAACTGTGTGACCAAGCTGGTGATGCAGAGTTGTACAGAAAACCACTACTGAGGCTCAAACACCTGAGCTAAAGCTGCAAATGAGAGCATTGTCTGGATTTACAAGTCAGCATGAAGCTGAATAAAAACGACTCTTGGACATTTTACCACTAGGTAATAGTTTTAAAATAGCACCTACTGGCTTATGAAGACAACTTTGTATGGATCACACTTAAAAAGTGCCATATTTTTGGTTCATTCTTTTTCTACCCCAGTATTTGACAAGCATTAAAAATTTCTCACAGAAGAAAAAGAGTGATCTTTTTAGTCTCTCCCAGAAAAGCAAACTAGTGTAGCTGTACCTCCACAACAGTTAATAGCCTAAGCAGCTAATTAATGATGCACTTATGAGTGCAACCTGCTATTCATGGAAATTACACAAGCAGTTGAGCCCATACTTGCTGCACGCAAACACTTAATTGCCCAATGTGCTAAAAATCTTATTCAGAGTTAAAAAAATTTTCATACCTAACTATTGCTGTAAGTTTAATAGACCTTTGGGACCTACAGACCCAATCCCCCTGTGAATGATGTGGCCATAAGCCATATTCATGGCTTTTATTTTATTCCAGTTACACAATAATGATGAGACAAGTTTTTATACAAACCTAGCAAAACTGATTTTGTTATAATTGAAGAAAACTATTCTGACATTTATGTCTTAAGGCTATCTGAAGATTAAAGATGCATAAAACTGATATTTATTATAATTAAAGAAGACCTAGTATTCTAGTTAGTGATAGTGTCATAGTGTCTAGACCTAATCTGTGTTATCGAAAGAACTTGAGTTTAACCCAGAATGTTTAATCCAAATAATATAATTTGCAATGCTAATCTTATTCCAAGATTTATCCTAGTGCTAAAGTCCTGATCTAAAGATAGAGCAATCTTGCTAACGTTGCTTTTAGTAAAAGAACATGTGCAAACCTTTAAATTTGACATTAGGTGTAATGGCTACAATGTCTGAACACCTTGTCTGCAGGGGTAGTATAAGATGTTTAATTTTGAACCTTTCACACATCCAAAATTTAGCTTCCCATCATCCCAAGAAGTATCAGAGAAACAAGTACTAGCTCTCCACTAAGGGTAGAAAGAAAAAGGCAATCTTTCCACAGAAAAAGAGAGCCTGTCTCAATTCTAGCTACTTGAAAACATATCCAAAACTGCATCCTTATAAACAAAGTATTAAAAAAAATCTTTTAAAAAAATTCTAAAGTTGGTTGATTAATGTATCCATTGCAAAAATATAATTTCTGTGATGTTATACTTGGCATATTGACCATCTCACAGGTCTTGATCACCTCAAGATTATCAGAATAATCAGGAACCAGATACAAACAGGAACTGGATATACAACTCAGCTGGTCAAAATTCATAGAGTGACAGGAAACAAGGCTGAAGCTACCTTGCTTCAGGGTAAGCTGTTTTGTTGGGGTTTTTTTTTTGAATAATGACACTTTCTATGTTTTATGATAAAAAACATCATTTTGCCAACTTGAACTGAAAAACTTCTCCTTCACCCAGTGACCTCAGGTCTCAGTATCTTTTCCTACTTTTGTGTTAATTTAGACAAGAAACAGAAACGAACACATCCTTTGGACAGAAACCCTCTCACGCCTGCTGTGTCTCATGGACTGAACTCATTGCTTTGTCCCTGCTTAGCTCTCTGTGTTACAAGTGGGGGGTCTACATTTTGTCAGGGGCTGGGGTAAGGATCATCTCCTGCTCCAGCATCCCAGGTGTTAGAGTCGATCCTATTAACCATCAGCCTGCTGTGGGGCCGCCTGGGCAGGCGAAAGCTCGGAGGGGTGTCAGCAGAGACCCAGCAGAGACCTTTCCTCCAAGAAGCCGCCCAGGAGTGCAGGTCCCTGGACGAATCCTCACATCAGAGCTGAGCATGTCAAGGAGAGCCCAAACCCAGCATGCAGCACTGTGCATGAGAAGTACACGACTGGGAATAGCCCTTTCAGAGAGACAAACACCCAGCAGGGACCTGTCACACAAGTCCATGTGACCGTTCACATAATGAGACAGGTAAAGATGGAGATCTTTGATGCAGAATTGAGATCTGAGAACTTTGTTTCTATTCTGTGATTAAAATATGCATCAGGCAACTGAAGATAGACACTAGAGATAACATCAAAAAAAGCATTTAATAATAATGAAGTTAAGTGATGAGCTTAAAGAAAATGAACTATAGGAAGCATGGAAAGGCACACCACACATACAAACTTAGCTCCACATTCCACTGATACAAAGCTATGTCTATGCTTATACGGCTTTATCTGGGTAATTCCTGACGAATCTGGTATCAGTCTTTTTATTTTCTTATTATTATAATGTTTCTTTTAATACCAGTAATGGTGAACAGAACTGAAATAAAGATGTGGGCGCATGGTTAAGGCTGTACGTGACTCTTGTGTCTGTCCACATGAGGTCCTTGCCTCCACACCCAGTTCCCAGAGGCTCAGGGACTTGGATTTACAGCTTTCCCCAGTCCCCTACAAATTCTTCCTCCTGTTGCCTTGAAGGCATCACTGAATGCTGCTGCTCCTCCCCTGCCACCTGACAACCTCTGGGCAAGAGGCAGGATTTTGGTTCTACACTGGTGATCTCTGCTGTCCCCTCCTGCCATCTTTGGGATCTCCTACTCCTTGAGCCTGTAGCTCACAAGGGAAATTTCTGCCCCCCATCCTTCCCATAGGACTCACTTCACCCCATCCTCTGAGGGCAAATCACAAAATTACAAAAAAAGGCAAAACTTTCAACACTCACTGTCTCCTTCATACTTCATCCAACAGAAAAAGTGACCTACTAAAAAAATTTAAAATCTACTAAAAGTTTTGAATTCATATTTTCTCAACATATTTGGATTTTCCACCTTTAGAAAACTTTATTTTAAAAAACCCCAAATAAACCCAGCAGTATGGCTGCACTTAATTCTGAAAAAGTGTTAAATATCCATGTTGACAAACAGCTTTTGTTACAACCACTAAGTGAAAAATAACTTCTTTGCTCTGCTCACTTCTGAGGCATAGGGAAAGATGAAAATTGTGAAAAACAACCAAAACAAACAAAAATACACAGGTACTATTCTTTCTTAAATCTATCCATTGGAGATTCAATTCCAAACCAAACTCACACACATTCCTGACTGCAGGCTAAGGGAACAGGCCTGGGTTCCCTGATTCACCAGGTTGTGCTTGCCACAGGCACTGGTGGGCAGAGCTGTATGATCTCTGTTTGCAATTCCCATGGCTGGCAGCATCTGAGAGCAGTTCAATTCCTTCCCTCCCTGGTACCCCAAAGTTCAGAGCAGCCTTGGGATGGCTCATTATCCACATTCCTAACTAAAAATGCACCGAACAGAATCCAAACATCGCTTTTTAATTCTGTACTTGAACAAATCTCACATTTGTAGCAGCAAAACACCAGAAGGAAGACCACAACCTTTTCCTCTAGTTACTTTGGTATATGAAATAATGCAAAAGGATTCAGTGTTATGCCACTGACACCAAATTCATGTCAGGTTAACTCCCCTCTCAGATTTCAGAAAATCACTCTCCGGTCCCGAGCATTGCATAGGGTTAAAGAAGGTCGAATAATTTGCTTATCATCTTGCATGTCCCTTCAAGTAAAATGACTCTGCAATTGGATTTGCCTTTTGTATTTTATAGCAGGTTATTTGGACATTATCAGCATTCTGCCTAATTTATAAATATAAAGCAAAAATGCCCACAAAAAAGTGCCTGCTCATACGTACTGACACAACGTTTGATGTGTTTCCACTCCAGAGAAGGAAAGAATTGGTTTTCAAAAACTTTATTTGTAGTGCTGAATGGTCAGGAAGACTTCAGGCCAACGTAGACAGATTTGAAAAATGTATTTGCAAGGGGAAGTGCTTTTGGGTATCACTGCTGTGAAGTTTTCATAAGAAAAATCTGTGGGCAGATACTCTGTAGTGTAAATACGTGCAATTAGTTTTTGCTCCAGGACAGCACTGAAAAAATTAACACGTAGAGACCAGTTTCTTTTTTACTTTTTTTAGGGTAAACAGTCACACACAGAGTAGCTTAACTGTCTGCTCCTTCACTAGGTGCACACGAGGTCACATTCCAACAAAAACCTAAGAAAATGTTAGTAGCACTTTTCTGGGTTTGTAATTGCAGGTAGTATTGCAATAAATCGACTTGGAGTGTGAATATTTTTCTTTTTAAAAAAACCAAAAGCACTCACATTGTGCTGCCTGTGCTGACTCATCCAGTTGGCTTGGCATATTCTCCATATCAGCCTCATACCTTTTTAAAATAAACAAAACAAAAATTAATGGGAGATCTTCTAGTTAGTGACTGGTTACATACACTGCTTTCTAGCAATATCACCTTGTACTTTTTTCATGTCTTTCATAGAAGGATCTCAAAGTAATAGATTGCAATTACACCTCATCCTTCCTAAGAAGCAGAGAAATTGGAGCAGCAGATGCTCTGCAACCTTAAGAAAAAAAATCTCTTTGCAGGTTACTTACAGAAAGCAGGGATAAAACATAAGGTTTGACCCTCTCTTTCTTTTTCTAAGAGTACAGCTGTAGAGCCTTCTGATGAAGGAAGAAGGGATGTTTCTCACAAATTTAGGATTTCTTCAGATATTAGTGTTAGTTGGGAAAATCTTATTTCTTAACCCTTAAATTATGGATAATTAATTCCTCTTTTCCTCCTCCCTAATTTTCCATCAGCACCACCCATTTAGTAACAGATAATTCTGTGCCTTTCTTCTTTTGACTACCATTGCTGCAATGCTGAAGAGAATGAGTGAGGGGAGGAGTAAAGTAGAGAGTCAGGAATGAAAAGGGAGGGTTTGCATGGGGGGAGAAGGAGATGAAGAACAAGCAGAGGTCAAAGCAAAGAAGAATGAAAACAGGAAAAAACAAAGAACAAGAAAGCAAGAGGAACAGAGAACAGCCTTACAAACTTCTGTGAGACTTGGAAATGTCCTGGGGAAATGACTCGAATGTCCCTTAATCTTTCTGTCACACACCACACCACGTATCCTTCACATCACCTACCCCCAGCAGGCTCAAGGAGCTTCAGGATGGGAATATTTTCCCTCTGGGACTGTAATAAAAACTCCTGGACAGGACCTAGCACAGCTGAGCTCCAGTCATAATTTCAGATCTCTGGATACAGTAAAGTACAAACATACAATATTTATGTTCCAATAGCAGTACAAACATCTAAAGAGAACATGAGCAGCCCAGCCTGATTGCTCTGGGTGAAAGAGGACCAGTGATATTCGTAAGAGAGCAGTGGCCAAGAGCTCCGCTCATATTCAATTCTGTGAAGTTCTTCACTGCCAGATGTAGCCCAGACCACTCTTCCCTGACGGAAGTTACTAGGGGAAGTCTGCAAAGATTACAGTATTTTTGCTTGCTTCTTAGATCAAAGGAGATAAAGGCCCAAGCCTCCTCATAGCAAAGGAAAAAAATTGTCCTGCTGACATAAGCTTCTAAAAAATTAGAGGAAGAAAAGGGGTGGATTTATGCTCAGAGAAAACACAAGGACTAAGCCATTTTTTTTCTATTGTTGGGTTTGCCACTCCCTGATTAAAGCATTACAGAAAATATCAAAAAATTGTCAGGCAATTTCCAGCCTTATTTATGCAAATTGACAAAAGTCCCATCCACTCAACAGCTCTACAGTTTATTCTAATTAAAAATCTAAATTTAATGCCTGATTTTCTGGCCATCTTGTGAAGTAGAACACCTCTGAATATCGGGCAATGAATATCTCTTGTCAGGCTTGCAAAATCAATGGACATTTAAAAAAAAAATCCTTTCTTATTCCACTCTGATAAAAGTGGAGATGGTATGAATCAAGGATTGTATGTTCATGAAATAACAACATGTTAGTACTGATGCCTTCATTCCTGACAGCTTGAGCTGTGTGTGTCTCAGCTCTGATCCAGTACAGCCATTCTTCGGCTTTATCCTTTGGAGATTTGTCTAAAAAATATCCCCGTGGACAGAGAGAATTTCTATAACACTGGATTCATCACTCCCTTCTGGTTTTAAAGTGGCATAGACAAATAGGGGGTTTGGAACTCTTCCTCAAAGAGGTTCAGAAATGTGTGTTAGTGACATACATTTTGATTTTGTCCATGCTCTGCACCAGGCTCATTGAAAAAGACTGCCATATATGTTCAAGGCTATTCAGGATAGAACTTGGCATGTGAGAAATCAAAGTCCCAAGCCTCTGGAGAACAGAGCCAGGCTCGCAGGTGGAGATGCTCATAGATCACACCTTCTGTGGATCAGCATGGAAGCAGTGTGAAACTCAAACTGATCAGTAACCGCTGTATGCCTGTAATTCTGTTTTAAAAAGGAAATTTAAAAGCACTCACGTTTTAGAAGGATCGCATCCCTTCCAACCCTAACTATTCTGTGATTCTATTCAAAGGTCAGAATATAATGTTGTGGGTAAGGTGCATGTTCAGCAGACATAGATTGAAATGTTTATGTAACTAAAGAGATAAAATGATCCTACTATGCCTCTCTTCAATTTTCCAGAATGCTCTATCCAGCTTCACAGTTCCAGCCTCGTTCCGACCTAGCAACGAGCTCCTTTACAGCAGTTAAGTTTTGCATTGTTCAATGTAGGGTATTTCTTGTCAGCAAAAAACAGTCTATCCTTGAATTACCAAGGAAATTTATACCCTGTGGCATGATCCTGAGCCTTTTTTCTTTTGATCTCAGAACAGTCCAACCTTTTGTTTCACCATCTTCATGAAACAGCTGTTTTCACTGCTCTCTTTCCAGCTGATAGGAGCCCACAGCAAGCAGACAATCTCCTCACCCTCTGTGCACAGGAGGAATAAATATGGGTTTAAAATTCCTGGTCAGTCTGCCTTGCTTCAGCTCAGGAGGTCCCATTAACCGGACAGCTCCCAGTCCGCAAAACACAACACACATAATTATGTCTTTGCATATCAGACCTGATTAATGCCTCATTCAAGGTACAATGTAAACCACATGGCAAACCACAAAATATATTGTAATGAAGCTAATGGAATGCCTAACTATTATTTTTCTGTTTCCAAAACTCTTCTGAATCCAAATCTCTGCTTGAACTATCAAAAGACTTTCTTTTAAAAGCAAGTCAACAAATAGCTTGTTTTTACTATTTCAGATACAAAGTTATCTTTAAAAAACCAAAAAAAAAAAATCACAGCACTTAAAAATAGAAGTCATACTTACAGGGGTTTTTTTTTTCCTTGGGAAAGGCGAATTAAACTATTAAAGGACACCTTGTTAAGTAATTATATAGCAACATCACTGTGCAATTAAATAGCCATCAGTCCCTGCAGCTGAGAAATTTCAGGTAATTATTCAAAGATAATTTAATAGGAGAATTACTGTATTCAAGAAAGCATTAGCTAGTAATCTACCTCAATTAAAGCAGCCAATTAATTTCAGCACCTTGATAATAATTGTCTTCTGCAAAACTATCCTCCCCTACACACACACAAATCCTAAATTTCAAAATAATGATACAAAAAGTGAATTTGGTGCATTTGAACTTCCTCAGATAACTATCCACTCCCAGACAATTTAGAATGCTTGTATACATCATGTTATCAGTGAGTATTACTCTGACTGGTTTAGTGTTCAGCCTCAGTTTTACCGTGACTACCGATGCACCCATATGTTTGTGAACTAAAATGGTGAGGGGTAGGAAGGAAACCTGCACAAAAGCAATAAGTATTTGTATGCTCATACCGAAAAAGAACATAAAAAAAGCTGCATAATGACTGAAAATGCATTTCATTGTGATGAAATGTCTTCAGGGAACGATGGGCCTCTCTCAGTGCTTCTCTTGGTTGTGCTACTGTACGTACAGTGCAGACAGAAGTCATTAATCACACACAAACAGATTTTGTGCAGAAACAAAACCTGCATGTGCCACACAGCACTTAGTTACACTGCAAAATATTTTTTCAAGGTCAGTACACACCGCCATGCGTTGATACGATGGTGAACATCAACAACTTGTGAATCCTGCAACTTCATGTTTAAGAGTTTGGATTCCTTGAACAGAGACATCAGCAAAATTACTGGACACAAGGAGGACACAGATAATTTGCAGAAAGGCACAAAGGGCAGTTTGGCATACAGCACTTACACAGATTCAGTAGTTGCTGAGGTCCTAGATTTTTCACACTTTTTAAAAAATCAAGATTTGTAACAATCAAGGAATAGTTCCTTTAAAAATATCCCATCATGCAGACGTTCTCTGGTTTAATTACCATTTTCTGTCTCTCCTATTTAATTTGTCTTTAAATAGAAAATAAATTATGGTTGTAAATAAAAGAAAAACCTGTGTGATTCAGATCTTCATATATTCCTCAGATATCCTGGAGGTTCTCTTCCTTCCCCCTTAAATCATGGCATTGCTGGTAGACTGAATAAGTGTCCTTTTATCTAAGACTTCATAATATGCATAAACAAATGCAAACCTCAGTCCTGGCAATCTTGAATTTGGATTCATTTAAGAAAAACACAGAACTGTATAGATGTTCAGTGAATTCATCCATTGTCTTTAAGGGAAGGAAAAAAAAAAAGAAACCCAAATGTAAATTCCTCCAAACACCACATTTGGAATAAATTGTCTCAGAGCTATTGATCACTAATAGATTTTTGTGACAAACATGTACAGTAAAGCTCTTGTTGAAATCAGTCCACGTGGTCCTTAGAGCCATTACTTGCTAAACAGCTGAAAGTCACATAAAATCTTTCAGGCTGGGGACCCTGCCCCAAGTCTTTGTTTTGCTTCAGTGTTTATTTCAACAGGTTTTCAGAGTTTCCCTAAATGACTTGTCAGTGGTAAGTTTCCATTTAATTCAAGAGTACTCAGCATTACCTTATGCATTACCCCTGTCCCAGAATTTAGAGAGGTATTCAATAAGTCCTTGCCCATTGTGCAACTATTTTTAGCCTATCTTATGTCTTAATATTTGTCCATGAAATAATCATTGCAAAAAATTAGCTGAGCTACTTCAAATGGTACCAAAATTTCCTCAAAGTCACGACAGATTTATGTATTCAATATATCCCTAAACTTTTACTTGTAATATTCAGATTTCAGCTCTTTGTTATCTCAAGTATCTTTTCTGCTTAAGGCAATAGAGAAAGAAAAAAACCTCAAAAGTAATACACCACCAAAACCCAAACCACAGACAGATCCATTACATACATATCTCTATCTCAAAATCTGTGTATCATTCTCCACAGTGACATTCAACAAGGTACTTCAGAGCATATCTCTCTTAAATCACATTGATTAAAATAGGATTAATCATATCTAAAGCCAGACTCATCCTTAAGTATCTTGCCTTAGAGGAAAACAAAGATAGGTATTTCACTGACCACTGGTTTTCTCACCTCCTCATCTAGTGACAGATACAAGAGGCGGTATTAGGCACCATTGGTGCAGGCTCTTAAGCCTTTGCAGGTGGTTGTGATCCCTGTGATGGAAAAATCTAATTTTTCTTCACTGTTGTAAAGAGGGTTGAGAAAGGATGTAGCACCACAGAGATTAGGCAAGAGCCCTAAAAGGCTCCCAGTGAAGTTGGTAGTAGTGATGAGCTGAACAGCAGGTAACTGGGGACCCCTGCTCCCCTTTTTCTCTTTCTCACACAACATACAATGATATTTCATACCAAGCTGAACAAATAGACACAAAAACTACCATATATTGATAGGATTAGAATCAGAACATATAAGGAAGCTGCATCGTAAGTTATACAACCTGAATAAGTAATTGACAATATTTACCATTGAGAGCTACAATTCTCTTGGCATCCAGAGTCAAATTATATGTGTATTAATCCCCCAATCACAAATTTACTCTCTGAACAATATAATCCGGGTGATTAGGGAAAGTGGAGATTCATCCAAAATAACCACGAGATACCTAGAGGATTTAATTTGCTCCATCACGGTGCCACTTGCTGTTCTAATTATCATTTCATCTGGAGTTACCTGTAATTTTCTTTTAGTGCCAAAAAAATTGTACATTTTGTTTTCTTAACATTTAGTAGGAGTCTGCTATTAATCAGTCATTTTTCAACATTTAGAAAATTGTTCCAGGGATTTAGTACACATTTTATTAATGGACCATCCATGGCAGCATTATCTGCATAAAAGAGTCAGTAATTGATTAATAAAATATTAAATAATTTTAGTGTTAATAGGGGCCCCCTGAGAAGCTTCATCATCATCAGTCAACAGGCCAAATTCACAGACTCAATTAAGCACTCTGATAAATTGGAATCACTGAGATTCTTCTTTAGGACTGTATATTATTTTACTACCTGTTTTGCATGAGGAAAGAGGGAAAAATAAGCTGAATCAGACATACACTGAGGTTTGTGACTGTTAAGCAAATTTGGTTTAGCCAGGATTCAATACCTGGGGTTTGTTTTCTGCAACTACTTCTAGAAGGCAAGAAAAAGGGCACGTTCACCTTAATATGACAGAAACAAAAGGCGAGAATTTTAATCAAATAAAAATGTCACCCATCGCTGTGGTTTTCAAGTAAAAAACAACTCAAAGCTGTAGGCTCAAAGGTTGAAATACCCTCTAAGCATCCCACTTTTGCCTAAAAGCTCCCACAGGAAGTTTTCTCCTTCATTCAAGTTGACTTTTGGAGAGATGGATGGAGGGGCAGCAGGTGGTTCACAGAGGGACAGCACAGGCCCTCAGTGTGCAGTAGAAGGTTCTGGTCCTTCTGAACAAGTGGGGTTTGGCAAGGACTTCACACAGAACCCTTTCTAAGCCACAATATTCATTCACGTGCAAACCACCACCATCATGCACCATTTCACACCCCCGGTGAGCAAACCCCACAGCATGGATTTCTCTTGCAGTCAAGATTCAGGGCTTGGCACAGGTGAATTGACCAAGATCAGCCACAGGACAAAGGGCTCAGCAGACAAAGAACAACAACCTTGAGGCAAAAGAAGGGAGAAGGAAGGGCTTAAAAAACACAGCAGTTTTATGAGAGGGAAAGACAAGTATTGGATCTGATCCACATTCTCTGCTTTGACTCAAGTAAAAGCTTATCCAACTTTGTATCCTCTCTGAGGGTGACCAGGAAGCTTAGGTGCCCTATATAAACCCTGCTGTGCTGTTTCCCCAAAAACCTTTCAGCAATTCTCCACTTGACATCTCCGCACTCTCTAACAGGAAGGGGTGTTCTCCACATCACTGCATACGAATATACAAACAAGCAGAGACCAGAAGGAAAACAGTAAAATAGCAAAAAAAAAAAAAACCAAAAAAAAACCAACTTCAGTGAGTAAAATGTACAGGACAGTGTGCAAGCACAGCAAACTGAAAATTAATTGCAGAAATTATTCACAGAATTGTTCCAATAGAGTTAGGAAACTCATAAGCTGATTGCAATTAAAGGTGTGTAAAACAGGTGATAATGAGTAAACCAGCTACTATAAACACTATCGTCTTTACTGAAGAAGTTTAAAATAGCTCTCAAACATTTTCCAAACTGTAATTTGGAGAGCTAAGCATGCTTATATTAGAAAACAGACTTCTCTGATATGGAAATGAGGGGAATAAAACATAACCAAAAGGATAATAGTCCATAAAGAGAGGTATTGTCTTAAATTGTAAGTCTTCATGGCAGCAGTCACCTGTATATGATCATGAACCCTTCTGCACTTTTGATCCTCTCCTTTAGGAAAAAAAAAAAAAAGTCTTTTTCAGAAAATCAGATGTTCAGATTAAAATTCCCCCTGAAGCTGGGGATGCAGGGAGCCCACCACCAGTAAGGCTGTGACTGATGGCTCCCACTCACTCCATAGGGGAGAGTGACACCTAATGCAGCTCCCAAATCCTAGATCCTACACAGGGAAAGCACACATTTTTAAAGATCTTACCTGAATACTGATTCATCTGAGAGTGATGGAGGGATTTTATTGCAACAGCAGTTGTGAATCTAAGAACTACTGAAGACAAAACAAACATCTCTGCCTCCCTGCTGTCAGTCAGGCACACCAAAACGAGTAGCATAAACACCCCCATTACAGGAAACAAATTTTTGTATGCTTATGTTATTTTTGTATGTTGATGTTATTATTGTTACTGTCACCACGAAAACTTAGTCATACAATAAGAAAATCAAATCCATTACATTCAGTCACCACAGAATTATAAAATGAGTAAAATTCAACTTAATAACTCTAGGAAAAATCATTTTCTCTTGAGATTAGATGACAATCATCTTAATGTCTTATTAAATAAATAATATTCTATGGTGAAAAAGAAATGGGACTCCATCCATTTTGTAAGCTACTGTCTCTGCAGATCTTGAACTGCTGTTTGTAAGAAACATGGAACAGAAATGAACAACAGAATATGCTTTGCCAAGTTATCAAAAACACTTACACTAAAAAGCCCTATAAAATCTAATCCTGACATCAGTAGGTTACAACTTTGCATGTCCCCAGGGCACTAAAATAATACTCTTTAGAACAGCAGGTGGACTATTTTAGACTTCAGCTTTCCAGTTCTAACAAGGCTTTTTAATTTTTTTTTTTCCCTGGGAATTAAGGATGCTAATCACAATCTCCAAATGTGCATTGCCGGGTTGTAAAAATATTAGACCACAAACTGACATGGCAGCAATGTATTATGCTGCTGTGAAGGAGTCCTAAATAGGAGAAAAACTCAAGATTCCAGGCTTGCCATCACAAAGGTCAACATAATTGGCCACATACAGCAAAATCAACCCCCATGTCTTCCCCTAGCCAAGGCGACTGCTGAGGAAGCCCTGTCTTCCCACTGGGATAAATGAAGTCTAAAGCAGGAGGAGCTGGAGGTTTGGAAATTTTAAAAGTAAAAATGTAAGGAACCCTAAAAATGACATTAAAATTTATCCTTAAAGGTATTTTGTGATGAGTTAATGCCAATTTGGTCTTAATTTTTAAGTCTTAATTATACCAAATGTTTGATGTTACTTTTCAGTATTGATGTCTAAAAATTGTAAAGCATTAGAGAGTAAAATATTTAATAATATTACTCTGCATTTCAGTAAATACTTATTCGCCTCTTTAAATATATAGTCTCCATTTTAATAAGACAGAGATCAAAGGTATTCGAATAACTCTTATCCTCTTAGACGTTAGCTCCACATGTTGATTCCATGGAGCTTGAGTAGGGTGCTGCATATGCTGTGGATAACTTCTTCCACATGGAAGAAACTTATCCCACCTGGATCTCAGCTTAAATTTAGCCCTGTTAAATTTAAGATTCTGTGGCATCCCATCCTTACTCAGGGTCTTCACAGGAGAAATTAGCTTCGTTCTGGTGATTAGAATTTTTGTGGCAATGACATAATGTTGTCACCTCTAATTTCAAGAAAATAGACCTCATGATCCAATGATCCTTACAATTTTGTACCACTTAAGTTCTGAATTATTCTTTCCAATGTATCTAGCTATACAGGTTAGTAGAAAAAGGTTTTAAACCCCTCACCATCTGTAGATTTATGTATATATAAAACAAAAGTCAAGATAAAACACCTGAGTAGCAAAAAGAGCAGCACAGTAAGAAGTGCCTTTCCTGTCAGACTGATTTCAGGAAAATCAAAATTTTAATTAAATTCCAGGGAACATGAAGGAAAAAAAGCCAAAAAAAAAATACCCAAAGAAACCAAAAACATGTTTTTTTTGAAGGAGAGAAAGTAAAAGTCTGAAATTTAAGAGAGGAGAAAAATGAATGAGACTAAAAGGACTTACATTTTTCTGAGCAATTTCACTTGGTGGCTCAAAACTTATCCAAATGAAAAATATATACTCAAAGTAGAGTAACCTTAAAAAAATCCCAACGCCACCACCATCACATACCCAAATACCACACAGACAAAAATACTGAAACCTGCTATAAATAGTTTGTTTGCAAAGCTAAAAATTTACAAGCCAAATGACACAATTTTACTGAAGTAGCCTCCTAAGTTCCAGAAACTGCAATAAGCGACTGTCCCTCAGATGCACAACGACTGAGGCTTCCATACAGGTAATATGAACTATCTGCCAAAGAGTAAATCATGCCACTCTGGCTTAAATTGTTCTCAAAGTGATCACTGAACCTATTTCTGATGAAACCACACATGCATTTCATCAAAATATTGGAGAGTTATGACATCGTTTTTGAACTACAAAGAAATCTTTACACAGATGCATATTTTCACAGTGTTGAAAATACCACCATTGTACAGGAACTGTGAGCATGGAGGAGCTCAAAGCACCACTGTAAAATCAACCTGCTGGTGAACTATTTCAATGGAGATAAGAAAGTAAGGAAAGCACTACAACCTCTATGGAGGAGGCATTTGCTGATTGATTTCTGTGTTAAACTGAATTATTTCAAAATGGATTGGACAAGTAAACAGTTTGCTAGAGCAAAATGAACCAGACTGTTAATGGAGGGTATTTACACACATAAAGATACATGTTGTCTCTATAAGCATGCATCCCATCCTAATATAAAATACATCTTTAATTAATACAGTAATCGGCCTTCTGAGAACTACTGTCAACCAGCAGAATCCATTGCTGCCTGACTCTGTTGTACAACACCCACAGCAAGCTTGTACTACTGAATGAAATAAATACACTAAAAGTGTATAATCTAAATGATAGCTCATTGACTAATACACAACTGCACTAATAAAGTTTGATTATAAATTAATATGGTCATGGTCATTTCATACCTCCCTTGTATGGTATCCTAAGCACTGGACACATACTGGGGGTTTGGTGGGATCAGACACGGTGTGATTGAGTGGGTCATCTCTAGTCCTTTCTCTAGTCCTCCTGAATCCTTTCTGCAGAATTCACGGGAATTCTGTGTTTAGCTGCAGCTCTGGGACAAGAGGTGGTCAGGTATAAACTGTCTTCAGCTGCAGGTTGGCTAGGTTGGATAGGGACCAAAGCACATGCAGTCGAAATAGAAACCAATAGGGAAGTCAGTTGCTGGGCTGTATTCAATGTATTTCTTTCTCACTGAGCTTTAGATTTGTTGCACCACCAGTTAATTAAGATAAGCATTTAGGTATAATGAGCTGGTGTTCTCTTGGTGTCGCAGTTTAACCCCACACAGCAGCTAAGCACCATACAGCTTCTCACTCCCCTTTTCCTGGTGGGATGGCAGAGAGAATTGGAAGTGAGAAAACTTGTGAGTTGAGATAAAAGCAGTTAAATAAGTTTAAAAAGAGAAAAAAAAAACCCCATCATCATCATCCATCATAATTTATTGTTAATAATAATAACAACAACGAAAAAGGTGTGGAACAAAGAGAAAGGAAAATAAAACCCCCAATCCCCAAGTGATGGAAACAGAAACACTGGGTCACCACCACCTGATGGATGCACAGCTTGTCACTGAGCAGCAGCCCCCTGCCAAACTCCCGTTTACTGCTGAGCATGATGCCACAGGGGCTGGGGTATCCCTTGGGTCAGTTGGGATCAGGTGTCCTGGCTGTGTTGCCTCCCAAACTCTTGTGCACCCCAAGCCTGCTCGCTGGTGGGATGGGGTGAGGAGCAGGAGAAGCCTTGGCTCTGCGCACGCCCTACTCAGCCATAAAACACCCCTGTATCATCAAACACTGTTTCCAGCACAATCCAAAACTCAATCCCATGCCAGCTACCATGAAGAATCTATCCCAGGCAAAACAATCACACTGCCTGGTGCAGTCTCCAAGTCAGAAACCACAGTTACAAGTTTCAAGAGAAAAGCTTGTAGGATCAAATGTTCACTAATCCTTGAGATCTATGTCTCAAGATTTTCCTGTGGATTCTTCAGGAGTCTCTACAGAGACTAATGAGAATGGAGGAGGGAAACAGTAACAAACACCATAAAAAGTATAAAATACCTTTGACACAACAAACTGGTACAAAAGAGTAAACAAAGACTAAAAAGTTGACTACCAAACACAACCTTGCCAATGAAAAAGCACATTCCACAACTTCTTTAGAATAGATGCTGGATTTATAACTTGTCCCAAAATTATGCATTTGAGGCAAAACAGTAAAGACTAGTCTTAGATTTTCTTCTGAGTCATAAAAGGTCACATAAGTAGATTTGGTTTAACCTAGGCTAAGACTCTTGCTGTCTGTAGCTTCTCGCAATTGCAAGAAGAGATCCAGCTTTATTGTGAACTGAATATTTGACAAAAAAAATTTCTTTTTAAAACTGCCATAGCTCAGTAAATGGATCCTCCAACAAAGACAAAATTTACTTTGATTGTGTTTAGGCAAACTCAAAAAGAAAGTTTAATTCTACTCAATTCTACAGGTTCAACTCAGATCAGTCTTTCGCAGGTATCAGAGAGTTTTTTAAAATATAAACAAAATTAAAGATCCAGTGGTACTGCAAACATTTCAGCCTCGCATAGGCCACCAGATCTCAGGTTCATCAAGACAACAGAACCTCTTGAAGTCTCTTGCATCCCATGCCTTCGAAATCAAATGCTGATTCTCTGCTTTGAGCTTAGTAAAGCAGCAGTGGTGAAAATAACCACCCTGAAAAGGAAAATCCGTGTATGATCTCTCCCAGAAGACGAAGGGTGAAGGATCTCATTGTGCAGCTGGATCTGAAGTGCTGTCAGTAGTAACTACAACTGTGAACACCAGTAGCAAAGCTCTAACCTGGCTCTGCCTTAGGCAGATACACGAGGAACCAGAAAACATCCTAAGGAGCTTATTTTCTCCCACAGCACATTCAAACAGCGGCACAGAAGATCTCTGACAAATTAAGTCTTGCATTAATTATGAGTAAGATAGGTCACTTGATGTGAGAACACGGTCCATTCCCCAGCCTTGATGGGGTAACACAGCTGCAAAGTGGGTAAATGCAGTGAGATATAAAATGCCATTTAAACAGGCAATGAGGGGCTTTTAGGATGCTGCTACAGGCTGGCTTTAACCAAAGCACTCCTGTTGGCATAAAAGCCCTGGACCAGCCATGCAGATGACAAGTCCTTTTCTGCACACCTTGGGAGAGTTATCTGCTTGTAAAAGCCTCCCATGTCAAAGAGGTTGAAGGAAACACGTGGTACAAAAAGCTTATGAAAAGTAGGGAGGGAGAGGAAACAAGGAAAGCAATGGAATAAAACCAAGATCCCCACTCATCTTACGTGGTAAAGAAATAAATGTCTTTTCTAAATTACGTGCAGACTTGTTTCCATTTTCATAATCTTTACTGGGGTTTTTTTTGGAAGCTACAGAAAATGAGCATAAGAGACAAAAAAGTACTTCGCCCTGCAGGAATACAAAAATTGTAAAAGCACAGGCAGCACTACAGAGGAGCAGTGCCATTCACTCACAAAGAATTTTGTGCATGTAGATGGCTGATTAATTGCTGGCCTGCCTAGACGAAGCTGCAACGAGCCAGATACTGTCAGCATGCCATCTGTTACCATGGAAATGCACAATGTTCCTGTTTCTGACAAACCCTTGAATACTGGATAGATTGTGCCATATGTAAATAAGGCAAATTAGTTTTCCTATATCTTCCAGACAAGGTTAGACTAAAAGAAAATATATCTGTTTATATACTGTAACCTCCAAGATGTGAACTAGGCAAAGCTTCCTTCTTTTCTTTTTTTTTTTTTTCATAAAAATCTCATTCAATTTGTGGTTAGAACTGAAACAGTGTGGACTAGCACTAAGCAGCATAAAATTAATTCCCAACCAGCAATGTTTACAAAAGCAGTACTTAAAAATATGCATATTCTCTATGCATGCTACATTCACCACGATTGTTGGGATTTTATTCTCAATTTTTTTCGTTTCTCCCCAATTGAGACAATGTTATTGAAACAATACATAGAAATAAACAGGGAACTTTCTCATTCATGCAGTGGTATTTGTTGTAGTTTGGACCATTTAATCAGATTTTTTTTTAAGAGATTCTAAAGATTTTAAACATGGAAAAATGTATTTACTCACTTGATTAATAGTAGCTCACTGATAGCTGAGGCACTTCAGCTTAGCTTCACTAAAGTCAAAGGAACTGTAGTAATTTGCACATGCTCAAGGTCTAGTGATAAGAGTTTTACAAACTAAAGCTTAACCAGTTACTCCAAAAATTGTGTTACCATGTCATGAAGATTAAAAGATTCAGCACTGAAAGTCTTTGAGTAGTGTCTTGATTTTACAACTGTGCGTTAAACTAAAAGCAAAGAGTTCCAAACCAGCGAGAAGCGTGTTCAGCACACTCTCTGGGAGCACAACACACCCTCCAGGGCGGCTGTGAGCATCAGGATGTGTGTTACCTGTACAGATCCCCGAACACGAGCACTCTGCAGAACACCCCTGGCCCACTGTGGCTTTATACTGAGACACATCTCTTCCCAGAAGGGTAAGGTTGGTATAACTATAATCTCCTTCAGTATAAGGTTTGTGGAATTAAATTACCACCATCCATTCTGCCTCTTGCCAGTTAGCTGTGTAAAATGAGTTGATAAAAAGGAGCATGTCCACAACATCCCCCCAGGGATAGATATCCCCTGGGGTAGATTGGACCCCTTCTGAACATTAAATAAATTCAAGTCAAAATTGTTTTAAGACAGTGGACAGGCATGCAGTGGTTGTAAGACTGGAGTAGCACCATGGCATGCCCTCAGGCACTTTCATTTTACGGACTTACATTATTACTCAGATTTTCTGTTTTTACTAATCACTTTTATGGGGTAACATGACATTCTGATATACTGCAGATGGAACTGTCTAAACTGGGATACAGAAATAACACAGGTCCTACAGTTTTTAATTTGCTACGTTGTTAATGCAGGCTTTAGGGGTTCTTTACTCCCCTTGCCAAATTCCTTGTGTGGCTTTCAGCATGGAGACTGATAAATGGCATAACGATAGCTGAGCAAAATGAGCAGGCAGCTGTATATCAATATTTCCCTGATGTGCAAATTAATCAGTAGCTCCAGTAACAATAAGGTTATCATGTTCATGTTAAATGCATTGTGCATTTTAATATATTCTTTATACAGCCCTTTTGTTGCTGTGCAACTTTGCACTGCTATGAAATATTACTTCTAAAAACCAAGCAACTACCTATCAATCTCCAATATAAATTTGCTCGGAACATAATGATCAAGTTTGAACAAACACACTTTATTCCACACAGTGACACAGAACCTGAGTCCCCAACAGTCCAGAACTCCACCAGACCAAAACTTGTTAAACCGAAGTATGGCCCAAAAATAGTAAAAGTTCACGTAAAACGCAGTCTAGAAGTTAACAAGCCCCATTTTTGCAGAATCAAATTAAGATTCATCACTCTTCACAATAGCATTTGTGGGATCTGTGCCAGTTGGTTCTCTTACATTGGCTTCTTCCCACAGCAGCATCAATGCCTTGGAATTCTGCCCTTCTCTTCCTCCCTGAGTGTTTTGAATGGAAGAACATACAGGGGACGTGATACTCATCAATTTAAATCATGCTGCCTGCCCAGGTACCAGAATGAAATTCAGAATTTGAAGAAAGGAAGATTGATAGGGAGTGTGAACATGTAGAGTCATTCCAGAAAAAAAAATATAGTTATAGGTAAGTAATATTATTCCTTCTTTGAATGGCTTCTAAGCAGTCCTACTTTTGAAACAGTGTGAAAGCATTCCATGATAGTTTCTCATCTAAGAAAACTGACAATGGCACGCTATTGAATCAGCAAGCAGAGTTCTGGTTTGCCAAATTGAGCAGCTGAATGAGGTACTACGTGCTTGTGTTTTGTCAATGCGAGAGCAGTGTTCAAATCTTGGAGATAATTCAATAAGAACAAGTCTAGATCCCACCATGTAAGTCATCTTTGCCCTGTGAAATATGATTTGATGTAGAAACAGAAGAGAAACATTAATTTGCACTTCTTTATACAGTCTAACCAACTTCACTGTAATCTAATTTTTTGCAAAACACATAAGAATATTGACTTTCAAAATTCTGACCTTGTTTACTTAATTTTGTAAGATTTTACAGTACTTGAAATTCCTGTGAAAATTCACTTTGTTTAATATGAATGAAGTCTGGAAATCACAGACAGAACACTGATTTATGAAAATGTCAGTTATAGATTCATACAATTATATAACATTCAACTTTTGGGAATTCATCAAGCATAGATTTCCAGAATTTATCCTGATAGGTTAAATTCCTCCTGAATTAACAAGCTTTTCTGATTGATAATTTCAGATGAATTAAGTAAAGGGTCTGGATGGAGATCTGATATTTTTCCTGGGCCAGCAATGGACAGTCAGGTTGGGAGAGTATAATCAGCATATCCCTGGTCAGCCAAGTCTCACTCATCCTCCCGATGATCAGTAGATCCTCCTCTACCAGTCCTTTCCACAGGAGCACACTTAAAACCAAATTCAGGGAATGAACCTTATTTCCCCTCAACATCCCTGGATGCAGGAGGTTTGGATCCCACTCTGCTTAAGGAAGAGGTGCATAAGACAAGTGCATTAAATTATTGAATCTCAGTGAGACTAAATAAGGTCATGAAACACCAGAAGCCAGTTTTCTCTCTTGTGACTATAATATCTTAGGTTTCCTCTAATAATGTCTGCTGGAATAAAGATAAATTCTTGTCAATAGAGCTCTGGGATATTCCCTGCATGTGGAGGATCTGACTCACCTCCCTTATGCTCTTTGATTTGCAGCACTTTCTGGCATTTGGTAATTAATATCTAAGGACAAACCACACTTTTCACATGCAGATTTTACAGCATGACATGAGACTATGAAGAGTCACCTCCTTTGACAAAACTATACTAAAACTCGAGAGGAGATAAAATAAGTTCTCTGAAATGCTCTCAGAGATTGTTCTATTGGATGCACCAGAAAAATGCTTTGGAAAAGATTCAGAAACACTGTTGACCCCAGAGCACCAGTGGAAGAGGAGACAACTTGCACCAAAGCCCGGTGTGCTGCAAGGCCACACCTCTGTCCTCGACGTCATCTTTATCCCAGCTGTTTGACAGCTTCCTCCAACAGCAGCCTTTGTGGGGTTCACATGCCCATGTCTCCCCACTCTTCAGACAGACAACCTCTGTCTAGAGAAGAGGCTGGTATGACAATCAGTGGCATTGAAAGGGAATCCAAGTAGCATTTGGATTTCATGTAGACTGGGACAAAATGGCTTTTAACCTGCCTTTTGCACATTGTGGTAAAGCATAAGAGAAATAATTTTCATTTCAAGGTATCACTTCATTTTCTATCATGTCTTAATACTGATCCCATGCACAATGCTGACAGACTAAGATTATTTTTGTAATTTTGTTACAGAAAGAACTCAGGAGACACAAGGCAAATTTTACTGCCCAAAGATAAGATAAATCAATGAAGTCTTTCTTTTCAAGGACTCCAGTTTTTCCCAGCTGTTTACTCCAGGATCCATTCCCTCTTTCATTTGCCTTGTTTCTCATTGGTTACCCTTGTGATTCTGGGTGAAAGATTTTCCTTTGGAGACTTCGATGCATCCACTTTTTCATTATCTTCTAATTCTTTGCTAGGGATAAGTTCAGTTCATGATTTCCAATATTGCCATATTTATTCTCAAGCCTTTGTGCTCTTCCTGATGATTTCTAAAAATCCATGCATGTAGTCTAGCAGATTTTTGTCCCAGATGAAGACAACCAAAATGAATACTCTCTATTCACACACACAAATATCTATTGCTGTGTACGTACTGCTCTTTGGAAAGGATAGTGATGAGCACGTGGCAAGCTGCATAGACAGATCTGCTTGGCCACAGTATCCACCTAAAAGAGTTAAGAATTTTCTATCATTTTTTGCTGTAATCAACTAAATTCA
>VZRR01002599.1:0-36820 GCA_013398015.1 Oreocharis arfaki
AAGGGAGCGCTGCCGTCGCGGTGTGAAGGGGGTGCGTCGGTGTAGTGGAGCCTCGGTCTCCTTTGGCCAAGTCTTTTCTGCAAGGAGAAGGGTTTGATGAAACAAATATTTTAGAGGAGGGATGCCCCTTCTCAGCTAGGCTGATCTTCCTGTCTTCAGATGTGTGGTTCCAGTACGGCGGGTCTGAGTCTTATCCTGTAGTCAGGGCTTGCTCTTTGTAAATGACAGGGAAAAAAGCATTTAGGGAGGAGCAGTTAAATTGTGTTAATTATCTTTGTTTTCAGCTGTGGAATGTCTAAAAAGAGAGCCATAGATGCCTCTGCATGAGAAGATGGGTGACTCCTCTTTTCCCTTTCAATTGCATTGCAGCTTTGAAAAATTAGTATTGTGCAAAGGCCTAGGCTTGACATCAAACTTACCTTCTTGTTAGGCAATTTTATTAGAAGGGTGGTAATTACTCACAGGAATACTGTCCTTGGAAAGCCACCAGGATATGACTCTGGAGGAAAACCACATCTCAGAACTTTCCAAGATGATTTATGGCTGAGCTGTCGCATTTAGGGTGTTTCAACACTGGGAATTGCAGTGAGTGGCACCATCTGTGACTGCACCCAGTGGAACACCAAGCAGGTTTTTGTTTAGTTACAAACAGTGCTCGGGGTTTTGTGTTGTGTGTGTTGAGGTTTCTGTATTTTTTTTTTACCAAGTAGTGAGCTGTATTTCTTCTGGAAGAGTTGTCCCTGCTTCCTTGCCTGCAAGGTATACTCCACCCTCTCTCTCCATGCCAATTTCTTTTAAAAGGCAGGTTTTGCCTTGTTTCTTGATGACTATGTTAGTTTAATTCTTCACTGTGTAGAGAGAAGGGCTGATGTCAGTTGGAATATTTCTTCGTGTCTCCAACAAGATGAGCATTCTCTTTGAACAGTTTGTAACGTCACAGGAGGCAACAAAGGGCAACTTCCTTAGCACCCTGTTCTTTCTTAGGATTTGCAAATATTACCTTTGACACTGCCCTTGAGAAAGAGGTGATGGTTTCCTGGCATTATGGGTCAGAAAGTGTTTAGTTCCCCGTTCTTGCATCAGGCTGATTTCTAGATTGAGTTACCACCCTGGCACACTGCTCACAAGTCCTGTCTTTTTTAAGAGAACTTCCCCTTTCTGAGGGCTGGTTACAAACTACCTGTAGACTTGCCACTGGACTCTGTGGTCTGGGAGTCTCTTCTCCCTGCTTGGGAAACCTGCCACAACTCCATCCTAATTGTAAGGACAGGGTTAGGGAAGGGCTACTGGTGGGATGTTTGTTCTTCGTGGTCTTGCCCAGCTGAGGAATTTCTAGTTTGCTTCTACTTTTGCTTTTTTACTGTGTTTATTCTGAGCTCTTGTTCAAAAGTGCAAGCAAAGCACCAGTCTTCAGTTGGTTTCTTTCTAGTATTATCCTTTAATATTAATGTCTTTCAGTATTTATACTGATTATTGTGTGCTGTTGAGGCAGAAGTGCACTTTGGGCAATCCTTTTAAGTGTATTTCACACTGCAAGCAGTCCATACCCTGTAATCTTCAGACGTTTTGAAGACAATAAATTGAACTCCATTGGAGTGTCTTAATAATGCACTTCTAAGTGCTTGAAAGCATTTTGCTTCCCAGAATATTGCATTTGGAAGCAAATGTAAGCATTCTAGGAAAAGTATGAGAGTCAGGGTTAACTCAGATTCAGGCTTTTTACTTTGTTGATCAGTCCTTAAAGATCATGTGGAGATTTTAAGTCAGGATGTAGGCATAGGTTTCATATTGCTGAACTTGATAAATTTGTCACCATTTTTCCTTGACCATAAGCGATTTCTCCAATTTTTGCTGCTAATGAATGTGTTGTGGCAAGGATTTACTACTGGAAGGTGGTTTTTTCCCCCACATTTTAATTGGATTACTGAGTTTTTCCCTGCTTTGCTCTGGTTTCAAAGATGGTTTGTGTGCAATAAGGTTAATTTAGTTGGTTTTCCCTTTTCATTCTGCTGTACATAGTATTTTAAGAAACTGTGCAAAAAGCAGAGCACTGATTCACCAGGACAGCACTTGTTATTATTTTCATTGGTAATGTGATTACTTAGCCTTGGTATGCCAATTTTCCAATAGTGACCCTTACTGGAAAAGGAAATTAGATGACTCATATCCACAATTCAACTAATTGTGAAGTATTTGAATGTTTAAGGAGGTGGAACAATTCAGAACATCTGTATCAGAGTTACAGAAGAAAATAATGTACTTGGGGCAGCTTCTACCAGGCTTTCTAATTGGAAAGAAAACTTCACATTGTCTGTGTACACAGCTAATTGGGCTGTTTCTGGATTAATTTCTGCCTGTAAGTTACAGCAGATTGTATAAGAGGTACAGTAATGCCTGAGGCAAGGCTGATCCTCCTTAACCAGAAGAGGGAGGCAGAATGTCCATCTTCCTGGGAAGCTTTGGCCGGCAGAGACAGACCAGCCTTGTTGGATGGGGCTGTGCTCATTTGGAGTTTGAGCCATGTGTTGTCTTGTGGCTTCCTTGTCCTTTTGTGATATGGAAAATATCCCTGTCATTCTGGCTGCCTTTGGCTGAAATGTGGCATCTGCAATAGTCTGCTACAGGCCTAGCCTGGCAAAACCAGCGTGTTTCTAACTGTGAAAGATGTGATTATCTTAATTTGCTTTGTCTGGTTTAGATATTTTCAAGCCCATGTTTTCTCCACAGACAAGGTCAAAAATACTGTGATACTGAGCTATACCCCATTTCTCCTCCTCTGCTATCACAATCAGAGACTCCAGTTTACACTTTCTGGTGTATTTGGATACTCCAGGATCTGTAATAGGTTGCAAGGGGTAAGAAAATAAATCATGAAGATTATTACAGAATCACAGAATTGTTGGGGTTGGGAGGAACCTCTGGAGATCATTTCGTTCAACCCTCCTCCAAGGCAGGGTCACCTAGAGCAGGTTACTCAGGAATGTGTCCAGGTGGGTGTGGAATGTTTCCAGAGGGAAGACTCCATGAAAAATGGAAAAAAGCTTATAGAAATGTAAGCAGTCTCTGTCTAATGAGCAAAGGATTTCTTTTCCGGTGCTGGTCCTTTATATTCTGTGATAAATGAGTTAAACTGCATAGAGCCTGTTCTGTGAGGCTCGTGTTCAGGCACAGGCTAATCTCACCAAGGAATGTAAGCTTCTTGCCTGGAAACAACTGAGATTTGGATTTGAAGCCACTTTAAAAAAATGTTCTATGCTTTTTACTAGCCTGAAGAGTAAAAATCAGCTTGCACAGTTAGCCGTGATAACTTGCATTGCAGAGCATTTGTTTTTGTGTTCACTGTGTTCTTGGTGAGGAAGCTGCTTGAAAGGTGGCAGAGGGTGGTGAGTTGTGGTGTCTGAGCTGCTGCTGCAGGCACTGGGCTTAGGTTTCGTTTCCTCAGAAACCAAGCAGGAAGGAGAGGTTGAAAAACGCTGCCCTGGCACGAGAGGCAGAGGTGCATGGCTGGGTTAGTGTGCTCTGCTGACTGCAGAGGGCTGCGTGACAGCAGCAAACAAGACAGCCTGGCCTGAGCATACAGACACAGCAAGATTGATCACTTGGATTTCCTTCAGGAGTTAATTTTCCTGTGGCTGTGTGTTTCATTGACTGTAGGTACATACCAGGGTAGAGTGTTCCCTCCGGCTGTGGGTTTTGCTGTGCCTCTGTGTAACTCTGCCCAGTGTAACTCTGGAAACAGTAAATTTTTAACATACAGCTTGACTCTGGAGAGAGCTTGTGGAAGTGGTTGCAGGGAGGGTAACCCTTAGAGAAGTATCCTATAGCTCAAGAAACAGAGAATCCTTTAAGAACATGTTTAAAAGGCCATGATGGTTATTTGTTAGAATCTGTAAAAGTCTGAGCATGTGGGTTCCAAAGGTAGCTCCAACTCTGTCTTTTCACGTACTGCCATAAAAAAGCCATGGCCTGAGGTGCAGCTGGATATATTTGCCATAGATTGTATTGCAGATGTATTATGGGAGGAGGAGAATACCCTTAAACTGCCCAGCCTTTTAAAACTGCAGCTGTAAGGTCTTCTGTGAAATGAACAAATTAGTTTAATTTCAGGAGATTACCAATTATGTAAAGATTGGCCTTTTGACAAAATATTTTTATTGAAAACATTTTATACCATTCATGTTTCATGTGATACACTTCTGTTTTTATTTGCATGATCTCTGGCTCTCAATTCTGCTGAGAGGTAAACTTAGAAGCCTCTTTTTTTTTTAGGTTGTGAAAGGAACTAGTCATCAAAGTCACTTTTGTGACTCTTTCAGTGAAGGTCTTGTTAATAATCAATGCCATTTAAAAGAAGTAGCAGATGTGTCCTCTGCTGCAGTGGTCTGTTTTCAGTTGTACAGTGTTAGATTTTCCTTGATGATCCTTGTTGTGCTGGATGAGTAATATCCAGAAGAGAGGGGGAATGTGGGGCAGGATGTCAGTTCAGAGCAGTACAGGATAATTAATTTACATAATTCAAATTTGCTCCTGCCCGAACACAGTGTTTGGAAATTTTGTGTATGTGATTATATGTGAGTAATGTGGGTAAAGAAAAAGGTGTGTTTGCTATAAAAGCTGAGTTATAAGGCAAGCAAAGCAGGTGGGTGTAACCTTGTCCAAATTTCCTTTCACTGCAGTTTCAGTGTGTTTGGCAAGTCATATACCAGGTTGCAATTTGCCAGGAAAAAAAGATCCTTTGACTCTTTAGCCAGGTTAGTTTCTAATTAATTGCCTAAAATCTGCTTTCTGGAATTAGTATGGTATTGGCAGTAGCAAATTCATTGTATTTCGGTTTTTGTGGGGAGAATTTTCTTGTGGGACTTAGATTTTTTTTTGTTTTGTTTTTTTTCAGTTAAACTGGGATTATTAATTCAGTTAACCATCTAAGAAGCATCCTTCTCATTGCCAAATTTGAATTTGGGTGGGGATAACATCCTGTGTCCTTGAACTGGATGGTAGGAAGGGAACTGACTCATATCACTTGCCTTAAATATCTGTAATCAACCTACATTCTCTTTTTGCTACTAAAGCAGCATTTAAAATGTATTTACCACCTGTAGAAGCAAATGCCTTTAATTCTGTTTAAGGACAGTTTATATGCTGAGGATCCAATGAACTGAAAATTATCTGGGGGCCTTCATGAAGCTGCAGTGTTGATTCTTGCACTGTTGATGAATGACTTCAGTCCCTCTGAATGCAGCCTTGACTTTTCTCCTTGTTATGTGCATATTTTAGTGCACCAGTTACTTATAGCAATTACTCTCCGTTGTCTACAAAGTGTACAATAATAGATTTCTTGGGAAACTTCACCGGAAAATTGTATTTTTAGTATGTATCACAAAGGGATTTATGTAAATAGACGTATTTAGTACAAGTGCACTCTTTATGGACCAAGAAGAGATGCTTGTATACATATTCCATAAAAACCTGTTGGATCAGGGTGTCAGATGTCTGAGTAAAACCACAAACTCCAGGAAGTTCCCTCCCTGCCACTTTCTCATAAAGGCTGTTTAAGAACATGTTGTGCTAAACATGTCATTTAAAAAAAACAGAGAATTTTAAAAAATAATGTAAATATAATATTAAAAAATGGTAGCTAGCTTTATTTCCAGTAGGTCTTTGTGTATAAAATTAAAGTTTATTATTTTGGGCTTAAAGTAATCCACATCTGCTTCCTATTTGAACAAACAGCTAAAGGCTCCATTCAGTACGTGTTTAGCAAACTTCTTCCCAAAAGACTCTTGCCTTCTCTTTTTCTATAGCACTTTGGCAGTTGCAGGGTTTCTCGGCTTCCCGTGGCATTATTGTTGTTGCTTTAGGTTGTTTCTCACACCAGAGCTGGGTCTCTGGGCTGTGCTCAGCTGTGGACTCCAGGGGATGTAGCTCAGGGCTGTTCATCCTGCAGGTAAACAGAGGGGTTGTTTCGCTGGGGCTCCTGTTGCAAACGGTCCTGTTGGGGGTACCCAGAAAGAATTATGGAAAGTAGTGCTGAGTTTTAGGGGTTTTCATTTGATCTGTGTCCTTGCTAGGGCAGTTTGCAGTCAGTGATGGCTTGAGCTGGTGCTGCTCTGAGAGGTTGAAAGTGAAATCCTTTTCATGACGTTAAGGGGCTATTTGTGAGCAGGACCCCAGGAGAGACACTCTCAAGTGCTAACATGAGTTAACATTTGTCTGAAAGACCTATGCAGACATCACAGTTCCAATCCACACTTCACTGCATTGCAGAGCTTGTAAAATGACTTTGCAGTTACTCAAACCTGCCAGTCTGATGAAACGACCAAGATTTCGTAAAAGTGAAACCGTGCTGTTCAGTCTGAGTCTTGGGCTGCCTGTTGCCTACCACAAGAATCACTTGGAAACTTCCTGATCCTGTAGAGATCCTGTTTTGGGGAGGTGGCCAAGGCTGCACCAGCAATTACTGTGATTGCACCTGGACTGGGAGGCTTAACTGTGGTGTATGTTTTGATTGTGTGCTTGTGCTGAAGCTCCTGGCTGTGCTAAATTAGGCTGGTCGCTCTTGCAAGTGTTTAAATCAGGCTAATGTTTTCCTGTGAGTTTGCTTTCTGAGTAATAGTAAATTATTTTCTTTTAATCTTTAGGGAAGTGGTTCTTATGTTTTAAATTTTTATGCTAAGACATTAAACTGAGGAAGTGTGTTGTTAGTAAAGTTGTAAAAACTAATCCCTCTGAAGGGCTCTTGGGAATTCATTATTGCTTTTAAAAAAATAACTTATTGTTTTCCTGCTAAACTTTAGAGGCAGTATGTGGCATTATTTGACTGTGACTAAAATGTTAGGTAAGCATCTTTGGGGACTTGTTTGGTCATGCCCTATACCTGAGTCAGGGCAAACACAGATATTTACCACTCCATCACATTTCTGGGAACTGGATCCTTTTCTGGAGCAGTAAAGAATGACATTCATATACTTGGTTTTTTATTTTACTTTTAGGAACGGCCTAAATTATCTTCTGAAGTCTTTCCAGACCACCCTGTGTTACAGCCATAACTCACTATTTGCAAATGTTTGTTTTTAAAAGCAGCAGTGCTTTTGAAAAGAACCTCGCCAGTGTGTTTCTTGAAGCATGGAACAAATCTTGGAATACGTTAAAACTTGCACAATAAAAAGGCTGCTTAAACTTAATTTTTCAGAACTAGGTGGTCTCATTGTTCATTTGGATTTTTTTTTCTGTTTTAAGACAAAATTTTTAGTGTTTCCTACTCACATGAGTGCATAGATATGTGAAAACTTTCTTTCTATCAGCTTACAAAATGCCACTGACTTAAGAGATTCAAACTATTAAGGAAAGTTAAAAATACATTGCTGGAACCGAAACTTTGATATTTGAAAATTCTTTAAATAAACTCTACTTTTTTTTTTTTTTCCACCTGAGGTTGTTCAAGATAGAGATCTCCAACATGAACAGCTGCCTTGAGAATTAACTTCCACAAATAGTATTATTTAGCTCCTGGGCTTGATTCTCACATTGTAATATGTCCATTGCATCTGATTCAGTCCTGAAAGGGGTAAAATGGACAAGTAACTCCCTTTGTGTGAGCTGATAGATACATCTGAAGCTGTCTAATTATTCAAAGTAAGGTGCATCTGTGAGACATCCTCATTACATGTACACTTCAGTGCTTTCCAAGGGTGAGAGGATAGGGGTAGAAGTGGCAGTAGGGCAAGGCAGGAGAGAGGTGGTGGTAGGAAAGGACAAGGTGTTGTCTCTCCATTTTTGCTAAACAGAGTAAATCTCTCGATATTTACTTTCCTGTACGTTTTGTGAGGAGTTGCAGTTTGTCCTTGCCGCAGTAAAACCGCTGTTAGGTTAGATTTTGTTTTTTTATGAAATCATTGGCGAAAGTTCCCTTTTCTGTGAAGAGCAAGAAGCAGGAAATGTCAGTGAATGAGCTCAAGCTGTTTGTAACTGTGTGTGCTTTATTTAGACTGTGGTGTATATAATGTGGGAGTCTGGGAACCCGAATTCTGACTGATGCCAGCAGAGCATTCTGAGCTGGTGCTGTGGCTGTGGCCACCCTGATTTCTGCACTCTGACGTTTGTTTGCAGAATTCAGGGGTCAGGTGTGCTTTCGGTTTTGGTTGGCATTTGTTTTCTCATGGTTAACCATTCAGGGGAAGAATCTGTAAGCAACGATCCCCCGCATCTCTTCTTCTTCATTTATGTACAATGCTAACAGTAATTAAATTTTTATTTAATGTGAATACATTTTTTCCAAATATTTCCAGAGTCCTTCAGGCAGATTCGTCAGGTGAAAGCAATCAAATGAAGCAATTTTTGTCTAAAAGAGGAGTTAGCATACTGCAGGAGAGTCTTTATACAGCACCTGGAATGTCTTGTCTCCTGAAAGTTAGAAGGTTCGCTGAGGAAAGTATGTTGAGCACCATTCTGACCTCACTTGACTGTCATCAGTTAGTGGCAGCTTTCCCGCACCTTTTTCAGTAGTGAGATATCACTTAAATGCTCAAGAAGTGCTCAGGCCAGTACTCCTTGGGCAGTAAAAAGACATAATTACAGTAAGGTAGTGACTGACCATGCAGAAATTGCAGAAGAGTATTGCTAGTTTTGATTGTCAATAAAAATAGTTCGAAAAAAAATTCATTTTGGAGAGCTCCAGCGTTGAGAGAGTGTTGATGACATGAATTGCAAGTTCACAGCACTTACTGGTTTTTTTCTGTAAATGTCTCCCTACTGTCTGCGGTTCCAAGGCATTAGTCTGCATGAGCCCAAGCACTGGCAGGAAAATTATCTGCTGTGAAGTAGGTGATAAAAATGCCTGCCGGTAATCAGTTGTTACACTCCTTAGAGAACTGTGAGAAGAACTAACTCCTCTCTGTTATTTTACTTGCTGGGTTGCCTCTGAAAGCTTGTAATTTTGGTCTGCAGCAATCACACAGTGTTTCAGTGGGCAGGACTGGATCACAGTGTTTGCACACACAAACACAACTCTAACGTGTACACCTGACACACCTGCACTTTAAACATGTGTCTCCTTTTAACTCTTCAAAAGATGGGTGCAGGATGTTCTTGTGCCACGGTTGTGTCATTTTGCCAAAGGCACAAGTGATCCAAATGCACAGGGTGTCTCTAACAACTTGGTGAAAATAAGAGCGTGGTGTGTTGGTTTTTTAGCTTTGCTTTTGTTGCATTCCTTTTTAGAGGTAGCAAATATGAGATATGTTGCTTCATTGAGTGGAAAACTTTATTAAAAATAAACAAATGGAGCCCATGACCAGTGTTTTTATCTGTTGATGGCTAGCTTGGCTGCAGATGGGCTTGTGCTGTTTTCTCTCCTCATACCAGAAATGAATTTAGTTGTGAAAGATAAGGGGGCTGTGACAGTTTCCTGCTGTGCTCGGTAATTTACGATGAGTAAATACTTCTCCACTTTATCTCCATTTTTTTTGGTATCTTTGATTTTGCCCAGCCTTTGCTAAAGTTTTAAGAAGTTCACTGTCTCTAGAAGTGAAGAATTTTAGTTGTCTTTGTCAGCCCTAATCTTTCCTTGACACAAGACTTTCTTTCCTTAGCATAGTTCACTTGAAAAAAGGGTTCTTTTTCCTTTACTGGGGAAAAAGCCCGAGGAAGAACCTAGAAGACTCCTTTACTTTGTCTGTGCTATTGTTGCTGGAGAATAACTGTGAGTAATGGAAGTAATGTCAACTTCCCTAGTGACAGAGCTCTTTCAGGGTTGATCCAGAAGTGGAAACAAGAGGAAAGAAAAAACTGTTGGCTGCCCTGCAAGTACCAGAAATTGCAGTTGCCATTTCTTGTCATGCAGTTTCTGAAGGTGTCTGTAGTTTGTCACAGGTGTTCGTGCTTTTTCTTGCAAACACTGGAATAAGGATGGGTAATTCAATGTACAAAACCACTGAGTGCAGTTCTCTCTCTGTCTTCTTCTCTTGAAATTGCATTTGTATTTTGCTTTTTATACCAGGCTTGAAAGAAATGGGATTTTTGGATGGAGCTGAGCTGGCTGTGAACTTACTGTGCTGAAGTGAAGCTAATGCTCATGAGGATGAGAGGACACTTAAAGGCTGAGTGTTTAGGAGTGCATGTTTAGGTCAGCATCTCAAAAACGTTTTGTAAGGGTGCAAATAAATGGGGCAAAACATGCACGTGTTCCTCAACACCTTATTTGCACCTTTCCATCCTGTGGTTGTGTTGCAGTAATCCATTTACTTTCCTGGCAGTGTTTCTGACATGGTTCCTGTGACTTCAGGAGTTCCTGCTTCCTGTTTTACACGTAAATGCTTAGTTGCAGTGTGTGTGGGCAATCCACAGAATCCCATTTAGTACTTCATGCTTGTATCCACAGTGCTGTATTTAGTGCTTCACAAAATCAATGCTCAAGTTAGATGCAGTTTGATAAAATCATTGTTTTGAAAGAGATTTGACTCAAGCTTTTTCTTCTAGTTTTTGCAGAAACAGAATAAAATTGATGCAACCTCTCTATTTTAAATTGAGCCTTTTTTATTAGTCAGTGCTTTTGTTCAGTCAGTGCTCATCTTATTAAGGGTTAAGTTGCTCTAGAAGACACTGAGGTGAGGTCTTGTAAATTTGGACTGGGGTAGAGCATTTTGCAATTCTTTTTGTCAGTGATTTAACCTTCCAGTATCACTAACACTCAAATGCAATTTTCACATTTGGTGGGTGTTTGGTAGCCAAGTGAAAATTGCTGGAGGTTCTGGAGATGTGTGATTTTGTTTATAGCTGTTAAAAGGAAACTGAGCAGGAAAAAAACAAAAGAGAGCTCTGTAGCCAAAATCTCTATCAACAAGCAAAAACAGGATGGATGTGAAAATGGTTCTCTGGTCGTTATTTCAGAGCTGGTTCTTTGTTAAAACTGACTTCCTGCAATTGTTCCCAAAACTGATGCATGGTGTGTTTTTTAAGAAATAAAGAGTGCTGGAGACTTTGGCTTCCATGGAAGAAGGACTTTATTGATTTCAGACAGTAGGAAACAGATCATTTAATTTAGCACTTGAAAGGGAATTGTCACTGGCTTTGCTGTGATACCTTTTCTCCCCCATGTGGTAAATAGATCAGCTTCTAGAGGTGACTGTTTGTCTGCCTCCATCATTTGGTGCTCATGACAGAGTTCAAAGCTGGTGTGATCTTTGGCCTTCCTGTACTAAATTTTGGAATTTTAGGCAGTGTTTCTGTGTCCCATAATGTAGCCTGGCATACTTGCATTGCAGTAAAGTCAGATTTTCAGTTCTTCCTAACTATGTGAAACATGGATTCTAAACCATTTACAGATGCCAGGGAACTTGCCAAGAATGTGTTCAGTGCTGAGATTGCCTTGAGTTTGGGACTGGGAGGTCTTAGGGAATGTGGGAAGAACTTGCTGTCACCCCTAAGGCTGGGGTGCTTCATTTTGGGCATGCTCTGAGCCTGTGTGTTCACTAAAACAACAACAGTGGGAGTCACACTAAAATGAGAGGGACCAAAGACCCCTTGGCAGGGGTGGTTCAGCTTCCTCTGGCTTAGCAGACCCGACCTCCTGCAGCACTGCCTTGCACAGTTGTTTCTTAGTCCAGTAGGTACTGAGAGATTGGAGGTGGAGCAGTGTGTTCGCTACAGGTTTGGTTAAGGAGTGACTCTTACCAATTCTGGTGGTCTCTCTCTTGCAGTTTTGGAACCCTTATTGCCATTGGAATTACTGTTTGTGCAGTGATTGTCATTACTCTTATTCTGTGCTTCACTTGTTCCTGTTGCTGTCTGTACAAAGCATGTCGAAGACCGAGGCGTAAGTAGCTCTAGATTTATTCTCTTTTTCACATCTTTGAAGAGGATTTTTTTTTTTTTTTAATCCCTCCTGGAAAATTGTGCTCCTGTAATAGGTGAAAATACTCTGCTCGGAAGTTGCAATACCTAAATATTAAAAACAAGCATTTAAGCCGCTTCAGAATGTGAAGTGTCAGAGAGATGTTTTGGAATATTTTCCAAGCACTTAGAAGTTCTCTTCCCTCCCGTCACGTGGGGGGTCTGGGAGTCGTTTGGGCTTTTTGTTTGGGGACCACCAGCTCTAATTATGTTCCTCTTCCTTGCCTGTAGCTGTGGTGACCACCACTGCCACCACAACGGTGGTTCACCCTGTGTATCCCCAACAACCAGCAGTGCCACCCAACTACCCAGCAGCTCCATACCAAGGCTACCAGCCCGTGGCTGTCCAGCCCCAGCCGGGAATGCCGGTGGCTCCGTACCCTGCGCAGTACCCTCCCCCTTACCCCATGCAGCCGGCGGGACCCCCAGCTTACCATGAAACTGTGGCAGGTAAGGCAGCACCGAGTGCTTCTTCATCTCTTGAACAGCTCAAGAGACAGGTTGCTCTGGAGAAAATCTCGTGTTGTTTACATGTATTATTTTCTGTGGCTACGTGAATACAAGTGCAGACGAACTACGTGAAAGTGAAGTTATGGTGGATGCTGTTTTTCACCCTGGGGGAAATCTCCCTATCACCGTTTCTATGTTAAGCGTTGCCAGAGGAGGTGTGAGCTGGAGCTGTGCTGGCAAAGTTTGGCAATGTGTGGGACTGTCAGCGGATCCAGCAGAATGTTTTACTAATTCAGCTGACATTTAATATTAAAATCATAGCCAATTAGCATATATGTATATATATATTTATATATGTATGTATACATGAGTTGGATGTTTCCACATTCCCATTCTAATCTAATATTTGCTCGCTCTGTTCTATAAGAGCAGGTAGTGACAGGTCCAGGGGGAATGGATTCAAACTAAAAGACAGTAAATTAGATTAATTATTAGGAAAAAATTGTTTACTGTGAGGTTTGTGAGGCCCTGGCACAGATTGCCCACAGAAACTATGGACACATCTCTGGAAGTGTGCAAGGCCAGTTTGGATGGAGCTCTGAACAACCTGGTCTCATGGAAGGTGTCCCTGCCCATGGCAAAGGAGTTGGAAGAGATGATCTTTAAGGTCCTTTCCAGCTCAGGCCATCCTGTGATGCTGTAAAAGGTGTTTCAGTCTATACACAGATGGTATTTTCTAGTAGTTTGTCACCGTGTTTGTAGGCTGGCGAGTATCTGATGAGCTTCAGAGACGTCTGTTGACAACTTGCAGTTAGAATTATCGGCATCTTTTTTCTTCAGCTTTCCTGCTTTCACAGCATTGTTTTCATGCAGCCTTATTGTTGCAGTGACTAATTCCCACTTCTGCTGGAAATAGCTGTTCCCTGAGCAATTGGCTCCTGGCTGCTCAGAGGGGCCAAAACTAGGCTGTTACCTGTAGGATCTTCAAGCCCTCTTACAAGCCCCACTGTTCATCCTTTTAAGTAACAGGCAAAGTATAATCCTGACTGGTAGATAATGCCCTTAGAAATTAACTTCCAGGACAACTCAAATATAAAATGGCCTTTCATGGTCTGAAGCATTTGCAAACCAGTTAGAAACTGTACGTTAATAATGCACAAACCAGCCCCATGTGTGAAAACACTGACTTGGCAGGACTGGTGACTATTTTTCTGTTACAAAATATGCCAAAGAAGCTGTGGGTTTTATGGGATTATGCTAAAGTGCTTTGGCTTCATCTTTTTCATATGAGGGAGCCAATAAATTAGTCATTTAACTTCTCCTACTCTCTGGTTTCTCAGGCTGTTGCTGGTTTGTTAGTTCTTAAAACAGTTGTTTTGAGTTTTTTTCTGGGAACATACCAAAGCGCTTTCCGTGTTGGCAGCTGAAAATGCCTCTCAGTGAGAGTTCTTTCCTTCATTTCTAGTGTCCACCAAGGAGCAGGCTCTTAATTAGGCCGCGTGCCAGGGGAGAATACCTGCTCTGCCACACAGGAGCCAAACCCACTCACTTTACAAGATCAGCAGAAGATAACCACACTTGCACTTTCCAGGGATCTGATCAGGTGTTGCTTGAACAAAGTTGTGCTGTTTGACAGACTGGAAATGAAGATGCCACTTGGAAGCAGCTTTTCTCAGAACAGTACAAAATAAGGATCTTTTCCGAGGGATACACGTCTGGTATATAAATCAGACTCTTTCATGTGCTCAGTAGTGATGGGATACTCTTTCCCTTTTATTTTGCTTTCTTAATTAATTCTCTGACACTTACCAGGAAAGCATTTTCTCTGGAGGAATCCTAAGATGATTTCTCTAGTACTTTTTCTTTTGCCCAGTGGTTTATTTTTTCTCAGCACACTACCAGATATATGCTGCTGTTTGTGTACCCCCAACTTCCAGTGGCTTTTTTTTTGGACCAGGTCTGTTCCTTTTTTTCAGACTAGGTTCTCCCCTGAAGGCTACTCCTGTACACTCAGCATCTAAAAAGCCCCAAAGCCAACAAGAACAAAGGTTTTTGTGATCTCACTTCTGAAATGCAGATGTTTCATGAGTGAGCACAAGCTGCTTTCACATCCCATCAAGATACTGGCTGAGTTGAACCTCTTAACTGTGTGCTCAAAACAGAAGTTGCCATTTTATCTGTAGAATTCTGAATGTACATTTTACAAATCTGGTTTTTTCTTGTGTTTTGCTTTTGCAGCTGGCGCTGGAGCCCCGTACCCCACCCAGCCCCCTTACAACCCTGCTTACATGGATCCTCAGAAGCCCACCTATTGAAAAGCTCTTCTACTGTGCTTCTGCATACGAAACTTTTCAAAATATAATTTGTTCTGTTTACACCATGCACCTGTGCTATATTTTTCTGGAAGACAACCATCTTTTGTCTAAGTAGAGTGAAAATCAGTTCAGTATCTTCTGTTTTTTTAATGCTCCAAGGAAGGAGTATTTTTCTTGCAGACGTTAATTTATACCTCAAGCAAGTACAAAAAGAGATTTTGCTCTAGATACAATGAGAAAAGCGTGAAGGAGGAGTATTTCAGAAATACAGAACCACAGAAACATTTGCTGTGCAATGGTCTAATCTGAGCATTGTCAAGTACCCAAAGCTGTAGCAATCGTTTGCACAGTACTAAAATGTAAAAACTTAAACTCTAAGAAACTACCTGATACATGTTATGTAAGTTCTGCCTGTTTTGAATCTACTATTGTTAGGTAAGCTACCATTTAATACATTTCATTTACCATTCAAAAGGGAACTTTCCTTTTTTGCAACACGTTTACCTTTGGTAAGGGGTAGCAAACCATGTTTAATTGTCTTTGAACTAGTTCTAAATAGCACGAGTTGGTAATTTCCTTGTTTTCTGTCCCAATTTTAAGGCTTATAAACTGTGCCTCCATTGGGTGTTATAGCTAGAAATAAACAAACTCTCTGCCACTTAATGGACCAAATAGATCAAAAGCTGAAAACCTGAAAATTCTTCATAGAAATTATTGGATGAGTATTTCTTGTTCAGGTATAATTGGACAAGCTTACTTCAGCCATCTGTTGTTGGTGAGTTTGGAATTAAAATCAGCCCCTTAATCACATGCTAAGCAGAAGTACCTTGGCAGCATTCAGTCCTGCCTCATCACGGGGAAGGAATTTATTTTACAGGAGAGATGGGATGTCAGCAGAAGATCAGGGTTTTCAAAAGCTCAGGATTTTCCACTGCCTCTAGTGGGAACTGTAGGTGGCAGGAACCTAAGAATTACAGACCTTTATAAACCCAGTCAGCATTGGAATGACGATGTGCTGGGTGAGGGGACACGGTGGGGATTAAACCTCCTTTTTGTCTTCAACATTCCCTTAAAGCTGAGCAGAGAATGAGAAGTCAGGGGAAGGAAGGATTTGGTCACAGCCAGGTAATGTGTTTTTAAGAAGGTAATGCTTTCAGTCATGAAACATCTGGAGACATCCTCATGGCTGTTACCACTGCTGAGGCTTTAGGCTTTATGAATCTTTTATTGCTCAAACAAATAAGGTGGGGTTTTTTTCACTGTCCTCAACAATTCTGTCTTTTTTGACACTGAAATGCAATTTGTTGTTATTCCTCATAGAACTATGTAGTTCTTTGTATGTATCACTGTGACATAATCAGTGAAATAATTTTGACATATCTTTTACACTGATTTTACTTTTTAAGAGAGGCCATTGAACCACTTGTCCTGTGATTCTACATTTGGGGTAGATTATTGTTTGGTGGCATTGTTTTACCTCACAGAGTGGATGGCAGTTGCTGCTGTCAAAGACAGCCTTGTTCCTCTTCCTGATTTTTTGAATCTTTTTCTGGATTATTCTGATTCTTTTTTTTAGGGAAGTTTTCAGGGCATTTCAGAAGAAACTTGTAGACACATTTTTACACTGGGGTTCATGACAACCTGTGCCCCTCTGTTACACCTCTCTGTTGAAGTTAATAGCATGAAAAGTGCCAAGAGGCACTCGCAGAGCATGTATCCATGTATCCTGTGTCTGTGTGTTCCTCCTCTTCCCTGCCTTGTCAGCTGAGAAATTGGGCAAAACTTCATTGCACTGTTAGGTGTTACATGGGAACAACCAAAAAAGGGTGGGGTCTCCTGTATGGAGGAGGAAGTGTTGCCTTAGAGATCCAGAATGTTTCTGTGTGGGAAGGCACTGAGTAACTGCTGAAATAAATCCCTTGCTGTAGATCCTACCCCTGGTGTGTATTCATGGAGAAGTTGGGCAGAGATTGTTCCAGCACCTTTGTTAGCCTGGGTGGAGCCAGGCCAGGGAGAGCACAGGTGCAGTGTCCATTGTGGGGCTTCCTGAGGTCCTTCCTGTGCCCTGCTCTTGCTGTCACCCCACCTGGTGTGACAAAGGGAGCAGTTGGTGGCAGTCACAGCGTTGTTTTTGGGTTGTGAGAGGGAAGTCTGCAATTCCATGGCAGATTGGCTCAGTCATCCCTGAGGAGATGGGAGGAAAGTAAAGTGGCAGCAATAGAAGACATTCCCAAATGTGAGGTTTTGGTGTGGAAGTTGTACAGACCAAATAGATGCTCCTGAATTGCCACTGCTCTGTGTGTGGTGGTGGGAGATGAGGGGTAGGGTTAAGGAGCCTGAGAATGGACATCTTTCCTTCAGTGGACATGTGCAAATGATAACTATACACAAGTGATCAATCATTAATACACAAGGGACTGCTTTGGCAGTACTATTACTAATTCAGTTACAAAACTTACTGAAAGAAGAGAAAATGGTCCAGTTCACAATTAATCAGACGTTTTCTTATCGTTAGTGCATTAATCATCCTTCCTAGTGAGGTGTAGGACCAAGCTTTATTTGGCTCTTGCCCTGCAGCCTTGTTGGAGTTTGTTTTCAAGTACTGAAGAGAATGGGATGGTTACAGAAAGGATGGAGATGATCCATAAGTTTTCAGTTAAGCACTGCTGATGTGTCAGTCCCAGTAGCTGTTGCCTTCACATCACACTTGTTCTCTACAGTGCTGTAGGGAGGGGGAGGGAGCTAAGACTTTAAATGTTGATATATCTTTTTTTTTTTAAATTCTGTAAGTGCCTTTGTTTCAGAAATGTTCTGTGAAATTAAAGACAGTAGAATATTGAATTTACTAGATAATCATTGTTGCTTTTGTTACATACTGTAACCTCGCTTTGTATGTTGTTTGTAGGTTAAACATAAGTATTCAAGCCAAATGGCATAAACACTATGCACCTTTGTAATAAATGCAGTGTTTGAAGTACACTCTGTCAACTTGGTTTTCTTAGCCTCATTTTGAGTGTTATTTAGGGGTGTACCTGCAAAGCTACATTTTCCTTCATAATTTTTGACAGCTCGTGTTACTGAGTGTACTTGAAGTCACCTGGTATCACAGATACCACTTTTGGTGGTGGAGATTGAAGCCTAACCAAAACCACGGGTCCCAACATAAAGCAAGGACAGTGTAAGCTCCTGAGTGATCCTCTGACAGGATATTGCCAAGCCAAATCCAAAAGGATTGATTCTAAGGAAGTCTGTAATTTCATTAAAGTTTAGTATCTCCTCAACCTGTTTGGACTTGTGTGTTGAGTATTATGCCTCATTCATCAGCTTGAGCAGTTCAACACGAGGTAAGTGATGCTTTCTACTCTGTGTGAAAATGTTTTTGCTGATGTGTTTGTGTCTTTACTTTTGATAAAAATGCTTTAAAAAGGTTGTATTCACGCCCCTGAGGACTCATTAGTCTTTCACTTGAAAATCTTTTCTTTGAGCTGGTCAAGAATACTCTTTTATGTGGCACCTGGCAGCAGGGAATTGATGTTTAGTGTATCAGCATTATTACCTTGAATTGCCAGCTACATTCTGATGTAGCATTTAAAAGAGAAACAAAGGGAGAAACACAAGAGTTTAAACCCCCTGCCCCCCCAAGCACCCAATCAAAACCCCACAACAATTGGGTAGTTTTGTAGTTTTACTTCTTGAATTTGTTGGAGTCTCAGCTGCAGGCTGATAATGTGTTGGGAGATGCATATAGATCATTTCACTTCCATTTTTATTTCACATGTTCTCTTACTTGACTGGGGGCAGCAGATAAAATGTATGCTCCTAAAAACCTAAATCTAGAAAACATATAATTAATATTTGCGCTAGAAATGACACCAGGAAATTGCAGTTATTTGTGATGATTTTGTTGGCACTGCTTTTTAGTTCATCAGTTTCTCTTTTCCCATGACTTTTAGCAGGTGCACCTGTGCAGTGTGGCTGAGTTTGAGAAGTGACAGGCAGAGAAATGCTCAGAGGAAAGCTGTGTGCCTTCCCCTCTCTCTGCACATGGGGCTGAGGAGCAGAGCCTGGGTTTTGATTAAAGCCTGCAGCTTCCCTTAAGGAGCACATAGGGTTTCAAAGGTACTTTCACCCTTTATTGCAGCAAATTATTGTATAGAAGAGCAAACTGCTGAAATTAAAAGCTGAGTGCCCAGGTTCAGGTGAGGAATACTGCTGGTTATGTTTTCATAATGTTTAATCAGCAGTTGTCTTAGTGTGAATTTTCCCAGAACAAAACTTGGCATGCATTTAAAATCCATGGCAGGGTTGTGTGGGAAGAGCTGGACACACAGGAGGGAAAAACTTCAGCAGTTATTGCCAAACAAGCAATTCTTTCCTGCTTTATTTTTTCCAAGCCTGGAAACTCAGTATCGTATTTGGCACTCGTAATAACTCACCAGGTTTGCTTTAGCCAGTGGTTTGGAGCCTATTTTTTCCCCTCTGGTTATTATTTGACCTCATCTAGTTGTTTTTGCAGCCTGTGCCACAGGAACCTGGTCAGATTTACAGCTGTTCTGTGAGCTGTATAGGAGGGGAAAAAAGTGCACGAGTTACACCTTTCAGAGGTGAGAGAAAGGTGAAGAAAATGTTAATTTATCCTTTCAAGAGCTCAGGCTCCTGCACTGATGGAATTGTCTCCTCTGCAAAGGGAGCCCCCACTCAGGGCCAGTTAACCCTCATAAAACAATCTCTGATATCCCATTTCCCTTACTGCAGTGAAAATAACTTTAAAATCAGCTACTGCAGCCTTTTCATTCTAACACTTCTTCCTCCTGCAGTTGGATTTGTGGTTCTCTCTCTGATTGTACCTTGCCCCTGGAGAGGGGTTGCAGCTCAGCTGTGCTGTAAAAGTTCTTGAGCAAAATGAATTGTTCATTCTCAAAACACCAACCTACACCATGATTAATGCATAGACTAAAACATCACTCTATGTGCTGCCTCTGTTAGGACACTCTACAGGCACTGGTTATTATATTCTGACCATATATAATAATAAACTGGCTATTTCCTCTGGATATGTTCAAGAGCAGGTTAGCCTTTGAGCAGCTATTGCACTGGCAAAGCTTTAGGACTGAGTTTTCAGCTTAGTCCATGCTCAGCAGTGCTGGCAGTCACGCTTCAGACTGTGAAGGTGTTGGCCCTTGCTCTTGGAAGCACTTTGATAAACTTCAGCCACATTGGTTTTGCAGATCTTTATAAAGCTCACAGATCATCCTTTCTAATCCGTCTGCTAAATTACAATCAACAATGTGTATTTTTTAACAATTTACACTGGAAATGGAAGTTTGCATTTGCTGTTACATTCACAGCAGATAACACACAGTGTGTGCAGGCAGAACTGCTGCATTTGACCTTAATTGTAACTAATTGGCCATTATAGCCATAAATAATATTGCAGACTGTAACAAAAACATTCAGTGGTTAGGATAACTCTGTTCTAATTGTTTAGCACAGGCTTTTAAGTAGTAGCTCACACTGGTGGGGTTAATATGAATAAACCCAACTCAGGGATGCTGTGTGCTACACGATGAGGTATTTTGTATTTGCCACTTTCACCTATGTCAGTTTGGTTTAAGAAGTGGGGTTTTGAGGCCTGACATGACACAGAGCCGTTGTTTGGCTTCTCTGTGGGAGTTTGTTTCAGCTGGGGGCTGGATGAGCTGCAGAGGCCCTTTCCAACCTCACCAAGTCAATGATTCTGCAAGGTGTAGGAAGTGCAGCTCATTGAGCAGGAAAAAGCAGCTCTGGTGAGCTCAGCTTTCAGCCAAGGGGAAACTCCGGTTGCCCCACGGGCAAGGAAAGATGGGAGGCCGCTGCTGAGGAATGTGATAATCGTGTGTAGAACATGCCTGGTGGCTTTCCTTTGCTCAATACTTCATTGTTCAGTCCTGTGACTGTGCTTGATGCCAGAGCAAATTGCTTTTCTCACTTCATACAGAGGCACAGCTTATCTGTAACGTGGTGGGGAAATGCACACTGGCTGTGGAAAAGCTGCTGTGCTGGGAATTCTTCAGGGAGTGAAGAACTGATGGTCGGGGATAGCCAGCTGTTGCATACATGATTGGGTCTTTTTAATCCTGAGAAAAATTCCAGGAGAATGTAAAAAGGGAAGAATTACTGAAGGTCAGCACAATCTTAATCCTGACAAGATTGGTCATTGTAAATGTCTTAACAAATAATGAGTTATGGTGGTTCTGTAAGTATATTTCTTTCTCCTTTTCTCTTTAGGAGTACAGCCTCATTTTTCCTTAGGAATGTGAACAGAAAATGCCTTCAATTTTAAAAGCTATGGTTTAATTTCACAATACCGTGATGTTACTGTAATTCCTGCCAGTGAAAGTGTAGGGTTTTGGGTCTGTTTGGTGTATGGAGCCTGAGCTGTACTACTTTAAAGTCCAGAGGTGGGAGAAAATTCCATGAGAATGTGAATGTACATGTTTGGGTGTTGTCTGTTAGAGGGGGTGGATGGGAGGGGATGCAGAGCCAGGAGGGAACAGTTGGGAGTTTTCCTACCAGTTTTTTCCACAGATAACCCCTCTGTTTATATAAAGTTTAGCAATAATCCACTTCTCCCCTTTTCCAAGTTGCCATACACACACCCTTTAGATGAAGCCAGGAATTTTTTTAGACAACTTTTTATAACAGGATTGCTCCAACAGTTTAGGATTCCTTAACTGGTTTTTGTCCAAACTCTTCTGAACAGTTTATTTGGTCTGTTCACCCAAACGGGTTAAATGTCTCTTATCTCTATGAACTCGAATTGTTTAGAGAAATTAGGTGCTGAGAACGGTTGAAAAGTGATAGCAGATCACTGCATTTTGGGATATTTGAGATAACTGTGACTGTCATATCTTTGTTAGGACAGCTCTAAGCTTGTCCCTCACAGCAGGCTCACGGCCAGATCCTGCTTTACCACAGCTCCTGCTCATTGGGCTGTTCCTTAGGAGTTATCTTAACGTTTATTTTTGTTTTGAGGAAGGAAAGGGCTTTTACATCCACTTTCCAGCCCTTCTTTCTAATCTTGAAGACCAGGAAATGCTGTTTGGTGGTTGTTTTTCCTTTTTTTTTTTGGGGGGGGTTGCTTTGTTCATTTGCTTATTTATTTATTTTACATTGACAAGTCAAATGTTTTCTGTCACACCAGCCTGTGCAGCGTGTCTTGTCCAGGGCCCAGGTGGCAGTTCCAGTTCCATGCAAGCACACACAGACCGGGGAGGCTTTGCTGCTCTGTGTCTGTGCATCCTTCCTTGGTGCATCTCAGCAGGGAAATGGCAGTTTTCCAGATGCTCCAAGGGACTTGAAACGTGTTACTGAGAGGAGCAGTTGGCAGCTTATGTTTCACAGCAACGACCTGGCCCTGCCTGGTGCAGCTGCTGCTCAGAGAGGAGGAGGCTGAGCCCAGGCTGGGGGGAGGAAGGAGCTTTGGCCCTTGGGAGATGCTGGATTATTATCTTGGTTCTTCCTGCATAGGCATTTCTGGAAAAGTTCTCTTCCAAAGCAAAGGCCAAGCCAGGAGCTTGCTGAGCACACTGGAGTGGGCTCTTTGCTCCAGGGCAGGCCACAGCCTCTTTGGGCATGAGCAGAGAACTGAATGTTGCTCAATTTTCCAAGGGCTTCCTTCCCACTCTAGTACAGCCTCTTGTCTTCCTGGTAGCTGGATCCAGGCTCTTTCTTAACCAAGTCCCTGTTGAAAATTGAGAAAAGCTCTCCCATCTAAAAACACAAACCTGTGGGCTCATTTTAGTAACACTCACACTTCCCTTTTTAGGGTCTAAGGCTCAGCTGATGGCCTGCAGCCCAGTGTGACAGTGAGGATCATGCACACTTCAAAAGGTGGGGCAACAGCTCTTCCTCCAATCTTTGGTGCTGAATCCCAGGAATGAGATGTTCCTTCATCTTCATTATGACCAAAAAACCCCAGTCATTCTGCAAACATTTAAATATCCTTCTATTGCCTAGGATGCACTTCTCAACACTACCATCTTACTCTTTTAAGGTGAATTACAAAATGTAAGTTCCAGTATTTTTTGTTCTGGCATCTCAGTAGTTACATTTTCAGCAGATTCATGAAATTGAGTGAGCTCAGGTGACCAATCCTCAGCAAGAAATTCAAAGCCCTGCAGTGAACTGCCAACTCTTAAGTTATTTCTAGAAGTGTTTTTAAAATCACCATAAACTGTTTACTTGTATCAACAATATGAAAATTCTGGAAGTCACACGACAAAGTGGTACAAAAGAAACAAGTGTGTTCAAATTCATATGAATGCAGTGATGCCAAACACCTTGGCACATTCAGCATCTTAAATTCAGCTGTAGTCACAGTAAAAAGGAGAATACAGAGACATTTCCATTCCATTCACAGCAGTTTCACACAGGATGAAATTCACAACCAGAACCATTCATAAGCCATAGAGGGGGTTTTGCACAGCAGTATCACTCTCTCATCAGAATTCCTTTGCTTTCAGCTACATTTGGATGGCACTGAAATAATTACAACAAAGAAATGTGTCTGAGTTGTGCTGTGTTTGAGTGCAACCTACGACTGTCACTTCAAAGGATGATTTAAAGTTCACATCTACACTGGCAATGATGATTCAGATGAGGAAGGACAGAGATCTTTGCTCTTCCGTGTTGGCTAGCTGGAGTCCATTCCTTGGTCTTCTGGCTCAGGAGGATACAATTCATCCAAAATCAGCTCTGCAACAAAAAATAATAATGTTTCAGAGAATGGGGTTTTTTTCTATTTGATACAGTATAATTATAGCTGGCATCTGCACTTTAGAACATACTGACAGTAGAAGACTGCAGCAAATATAATTTTTGAAGGTTCCATGCAAACAGGTCTTTAGATTTGTGTTTTTCTTTTCTTTAATGCCTTTTTTAGGGACACCTTCCACTAGCCCAGGTTGCTCCAAGCCCTGTCCAACCTGGCCTTGAACCCTTCCAGGGATGGGGCAGCCACAGCTTATCTGGGCAACCTGTGCCAGGGCCTCCCCACCCTCACAGGGATGAATTTTTCCTGACATCTAATCTAAACTGCCTCCAGAGATCTGAGCAACAACCAGCTGTGGTAGTTGTTAAAAGAGAAAAGTGACAGAAGTGAAATTTTTGTTTTTGCAACATGGAAAAAAGCCAACATTTGACTGATTTTTACCTTCAGAGGCACTCAGTTTTTGAGTCTTTTTGAGAATGGCTCTTATGCCTGGCATGGCTTGGTCATATTGATGGAGAACTTCCAAACAGTGTTCATGGAACAGTTTATCTTTCTGAGACAGGCTGTGCAAGAGTAGAACAGCATCCCGTAAAAACTGAGTAACCTGTTCCTTATGTGCACACAAGCTGCTCTCAGACCTTCTAATCTTCATCCACTGTCTGTGCAACATTACAATCAGTGCCTTAACCACCTGCAAGAGGAAAAACAGTGCCTCAATACACAAAGTAAAAATATAGGAGCAGAAAACTTATTTCAATATGAACTTTACTGCTTCATCTCTTCAAGCTTTCAAATTTCAGAATTTTTCTAGCAAGCCAAAGCAAGCTTCCTAGAAGGTGGCATCCTCTAAAGTACAGGACACTTCTGTTTCACTACAGCAAAAAAAAAAAGGGGCAAAAAGCAATTTCAGCATGGAGTACTTGGGAGTTCTCAGCAGGTTAAACTGGGGGGCTGTGGTGAACGTACCTCGAGGTTGCACTGGCAGTCGGTGCCAGGAAATAAAACTGCTGGTCTGGAGCACCACATGCAGCGTGTCAGGAGCCTGACTGTCTGTTACAAACACAGCTGTGTTAGAGTGAGGAGTGGGAGTTGCAGATAAGGAGAGGTAGAAATGATAATTCACTGCTGGTTTCAAAAACTCTTCAGGGTTAATTTTTTTTTTTCTTTGGTAACTGATGATCTCTTTTACCCTCAAAATTGTACTTTTTTTTTTTCCTTCTAACACTCTACAGACACAGAATTTGCCTTGCACAGAAACCTTCTCAACTTTCTGATGAGTGAGGCTGACAAGGTCAGTAGCTTTAATTCACTGCATACAAATGATGTGTTTACACTTAATATAACAATGCAGGTAGGGGCATAATGGAAATGGTTCAAAATTCTTTAAAATGAGGGAAGTGGAGCAAATAGAACCTCAAACAAGTCAGTTCTGCCTGTACAAACAACACAAATTAGGTTTAAGAGCTATTCTTTCTATATATAACCAAGACTGTTAGACAGCAAGTTAGCATTTCCATTGGGTACAAGGAATATAAATCCTAAATCACTACAGAATGCCTTTTAGATGTAATAAATACAATCAAAATGAAACACAAATATTGCTTCTTTTTACTCTTCTATTGATCTAAAAGCAAAATAAAGCTTAGTGCTGAACAGCTGCAGCCATCCTAGGATCTTCCTTGGTTTTTTCAGTGACTTAAAAGACTGTTATGACCAATGCTCTCTTTAAGGATAGTTACTGATTCAGTTTCAAGCATGTCCTTTCAAAAATCAATGTAACCCCTTACTGCAAGCCCATACTTGCAGTTTTGTATTTCAGCTAGAGAAAGAACTTGTTTTCAGACAATTTGTGTGTTGTCCTGCTCCTCCCACTCCCCCAACTGGAAGGAGAAGGAAAGAGCACATGGACAATCAGCCGTGGTTACCTCTTGCTCCAGCTGAAGCCAAAGCATTTCAGATGCTGATTTATCTGGTCTTGATGTTATGTACATGTAGAGTGCAAGGAGAAGGCAGGTGTCTGAAACAGAGAGAACTTTGTTCCTTTCCCAACCAGCCACTTGTCCATAACAAAAATTAATTCTATCAGGCAAGAAAACATTTTGAGTGCTATCCTAGGACTCGTGGTACAGGCTCAGCTTCTTGTTTTACTTCCCACATCTTCAGCAGTGCTGAGGAAATTGACATCCCTAAACTTTATATTTGCCTTTGTGGTAACCCTGTCCTGGTTCATTCACAAGGAACTGAACAGAGACCATTTGTCATGCAGAGTATGGGAATCTAAACAGTGCCATGAGCACAGATAAATTTAACTTCCAAACTCCTCAAAAGCCCTTTTTTTCCTCATCAACCTTAAATACACAATCTAGAAAGTGATTTTAAAATGCCTATCAAAAGCACTGCTTGTAAACAGACACCACATGACAAATACTCTCCAAATCACAACCAGAAAACAAGTTTTCAGGTAACATAACAGGCTTTTTGCCTTCTGGGTTTTCAGCACTTTGGAGCAAGGCCTGTTTGTGTTACTTTTAGTCATGGTGACAGTTCTCTGTGTTCTGCAGTCTTTTACCTGAATGAGAACAGAGCTGAGCAACCAACACGTGGTGCTGAGCAAGAACACACAGGAGTCTCACAGTCAGAAGCACAGCAGGCAGAGGGCTCTCGGGACACAGACAGCGCTGCAGTATCTGGCTACTCAGTAAGTGCTGGAAACTTCAAAACAAAAATTAGTTAGAAATGGGAAGTGCAGTTATAAGTTGAAAATACACTGTTTTTTGTAGACAGCATCATAATTTGTGCCTTTTTAGCTATTCAGAACATACCCGATCTCAAATGATCCATCATAGATACAAAGTATACTGAAAATCACTGTTCTTTTGGCAGTCACTCTGCAGCTCACACTGGCAGATCTCATTCACAGAACGAGATCCTGTGCTTTCCTTCCTTATGCACCTCTCCAAAAAAAACCCCAAAATGAGTGTTATAAATATTCTGATCTGCATGTGGCCTTAAGAAGCTTCCTCACTTTTAATGTGGCAATGGCATCTGCTTCATATGAACATCACCAGCAAACCTTGTTACTGATCAGGGATGATTATTACACTCATTAACAGCAAGGGCAGTAAAAAGATCCTCTGCTGCTTCTCAAAGGTGATCTGAGATGTGATTTCTCTCATACATGGCACAACTTCTACTGAAATCTGCCCAGATGAGCTCCAACAGAGAATGAGAACTGCTAAACAGCAGACTCTGAAATAATTTTCAAGCTATTACCTACTTACTTTATTAACAAGTCCATAGTTGAATTTTCAGCTAATTTCACCAAAACCTTTAGGCTTTGGCTCAGGATATTGTCAGTCTGGGAGCCCCTTGCAGCAGAAAAAGCTAAAATCTGAAGCAGCTTTTTAAACAAAGGATGTTGAGCACGATCATTATTGGGAGGATCCTGTGGAGCTGCAGGCAGCCCTCCTTGTGTCCTGCTCTCTTCTTGATTGTCACACTGATTGTCACACGACACATTTTTGTCTGTCTTGGAAACCTGTTCATCTCCAGCAGCAGAACTTCTTTCCACTTCAGCAGACAGCAGAGTGTGGACAACATCCCAGCTGTAGAACACCAAATAATAAAGGATCCCCAGTGATGCAAGAGTCGTTTCTTCAAAGGACAACCTGAAGTCCTCCTTGCTTGACACCGTGTTTGTGCTGGTTCTGGAAGCAGCAGCTGGGTGGGTCCCACAAGCTCCATTCCCTGGCGTGTCCCCGAGCTGCTCTGCCTGGCAGAAGGCACCAACGTGGTGCTCCACCAAGGGCAGGAGGTGCACAGCACCTCGGATCCTGCTCTGTGTGAGGGGCAGGAGCCCTTCCTGGCCTTCTGCTGGGCCTCCCTCAGCCAATCCTTCATCCAGAGCTATCAAGTGCAGTCCTGTTATTGCCAGTTTTTGAGCTTCTTGCAGGGATACAAGAGGAGCGATTCCTTCTGGAGTCGTCCTGCTGCTGGGGACTTGGGTGGGCTTCCTGTGCAAATAAAAGGGAAATGCTTCACAAGACAAGGCAGAGAACAGAGTTGAAATCTGAGTTATCCATATTATGAACTGAATAACAGAAAAGCCAGGGTACTAAGAGATGTCTGTTTCCAAAATAGAAAAAAAGGGGGAAAAACATCATCCTACTCCTTGATACCTGCATGGAAGAGCCATTTCAAAGCATTCTAGGTTTCATTACTAATAAAATAACCTATCAGAAAAGGAAAGGTATTTCAGGAGCTACAGCCTAATTCTGTAAAGTGAAAAACTGTTATAATTCATATCCAATATTCATATTTAAAATGCTTTACCAGGAAATATATCTTGGAAAACTGCACTCAAATTGTACATTACAAATGGAACACAGTTTCTATTCTGAAGATACAAAACCAACTTTTAATCACATTTTCAACACTTTCTTCCCCCTTAACTCATGATCCTATTTCTGTGCTTCCCTCATTGCAATGCAAGCTGCTAACAGCTACTCCCAGGTTTAGTTCCGTGCCTTCCCCTGATAGATAATTAACCTAATTTATCTCTTTGTGGTGTTCCAGTGTTTAGTATCTGTGATGTTCAAAGATGCAGAATGATGTTGCAAATTTTGCACTAAATGGCCTGAGCAGAGCAGGATTTACCACAGGGAATGAGCTGTCCTGCACGACCAAGTGTTTCTTAGCCCAAGGAATGCCACTGTACTGAACATGGCAGATACAGTTTAACAAAGAAAAGAAAACTTACGTATCCAAAGAGTTGGGTGGCAACACAGCTCCAGGTAGAGGCTCAGAGTTGCTACTCAGAAGGTGGCAGAGTCCTAGAAATGACCCGGGGACAATGGGCTGCTTCATCAGTGCATTCAGCAAGATGGAACCTGGGAGGATACAGCATTTTCTTTGGAGTGGCTTTGCCATCATTAACAACAAAAACCTAGTATTTCAGAAGATCAGCCTTATTTAGAGTGCTCTCTACCTCGAAATGGTTTCTACATGATGAATCTTCTTTCTTAACAAGAGGATGATTTTCAGAAAAATGAATTTAAGATATTGAAATATAAACCAAATTTTATTTAGAGGTATTTTAATTACGATCCCATATTAGCAAAACAGCTTGAGCCAAGTGATCACATATCCCAGCTGTCCTGGTAACTTGCCCTCCATTTTCCACTCCAGACATTGAAATTATGTGATGCAATTCCACTGCCAACTGTAACTAAGATAGTACCATGAAGTATTCTTGGAGATGACTGTTGAAAATGCTTATTATAGGGTTGTTTTTTTATTTTTTTAAGTACATTTTCCCTGGTCTTATTTCCGCATCAACAGAATTAAGTTACCTCGTGTATTTCGTTTGGGGACAGAGTTGTAGGAACCGTTTTTTCCTGTTGCTTTGTGCTGCTTCAGGGATGAAACTTCAGGAAGGGTTATCTTACTGTCTGAAACAAACAGGGATTGTGAGAGCACAGATCTGCACCCAGCCCTTACACACACTCAGCCACAGTGTTAGATCACCTTTTAATCATCTTTATATGTCACAATTACCAGGCAAACCAAGGCCAAAAGCCTTGCAGGGTTCCGAAGAAGAGTAAACAAATCTATTTTTTCAAACAAATAGGCATATTGAGTGTTGTTACCATAACAAACAGTAACAATACTAATGCTTTAATGCTACTGCATTCTTCTTTTTGCTGGAGCTCCTACTGTGCATATTTTCAGAATGAACAGTGTAACTGACAGCAACACCTCAGATTTTTCATGACTTCAAGTAAGGATTAGTTGATGATACCCACATTTCTTCCATTTATTATTTCCCATTGCTATAAAAAAAAGCCCACTAATTTTGTTTCATATTATTGCAGTCTTCAAATATATGCAGATATTAATTTCCTAAGCTTTACTCAATGAATTTCAAGATACAATTTTGTGAGAATTACTGCCCTAAATATAAAGAGGAAATGAGCACATTGTTTCAGTTGCTTCTTTCAATATGGCTAAATATGTACCTTTTAAAATCCAACCCCCAGAAAGGTCAGCTTTAAAGCCAGAACGAGAATACAAAAAATGCATTAGCTGACTAACAGACCAGTTCAAGAAATAGGCAAATTATTTCCTATTCTTTATTCAATGAGAAAAGACAGATGAACAATTTGGATGTTTTAGTTCATCACACAGTGAAGTTTTTTATTGCAGCCACTGGCCACTTCATCATTGACACCTTGGCACCTGGTATTAAGGTATGAATTAAAAGGATCTTCATGCAAATTTCAGTCATGGCTATTTAACTCCAGTTGGTTTAAAGTGGAAAAAAAAAATAAGCAAAACCAAAATAAAACAAGTAACTGTGAACTGACTGCAACTGTTGAGTCACACATCACCAAAATCCTTCTCTAAGGCAGAATGTTCACATAGCAGCTAAAAATGTTGCAAGCTGTACATGGGTTTACCTTCTTTGATTGAAGTAGTTGGGGCCATAAAATTTCCTGAAGAACACGATGGCCTAGTGGACATTTCAGCATTGAAGGATTCCTTTGTAGGAAAAGACCTTCTTCCAGGCTGTGGAGAACATCCTTCTGATTTCACTTGCACCGCAAGATTCTTTTTAGGGCTAAGATAAAGAGACAAATCAGTATTTCTTTTGTAATTATTTTATTAAACAACAATGTCTTTTCTTTGTACTGATGTTTTAAAGACACTTCACTATAACTCTTTGAATTTCTGTCACAGATACAAGAAAGGCTCTTTTTGAACCAATTCCATAGATGTCATCAGACTTTTTTGGTTGTATTTTTTAAAGACAACGGAGCTAAGAGTTACACGAAGAAAGAAAACCTCTTCAACAGTTTGAGCACTATGTATGGCAAAAATGAACACAAATTCCTTTTCCAACCCCCCTACCTTGTTGTTGGAACTGCCTGAGAAAGGTGTTTATTTCTTTCACTGTTCTGAAGCCGTGTTCTTAACTCATTCATTTCTGCATCCTTGAACTGCAGCTCGGAGTGCAAGGACTGTAACTGAAAGAGGAGTGCAGGACAGTTTCACTGTTACCACCCAGAGGCCGTGCAACTGCAGAGCAACTGAGTTACCACAAGAGCTGGAGATCACCATCTACTTACTGTGAGCTCTGCACAAGATCTCCATTTTTATGAACGTTAGTCCAATTAACACTATCTGAGAACCAAGTGCCAGGAGTTCAGGCAAGAAGCCTTTGTGAGTGGCTAGGACAGAGCAAGGGCCACGCAGAGCGTGGCTACAGCGAGGCTGTAACTGCAGAGCCAACTGGACAAAAGCAGCCACTGTCCTCTTCAGGGCTTGCACAAAGATGACTGCAACAGGAATAGCAATCTGATCAGAGCCACAAAGCATGTTCTGTCCCTTTTTCCCACTGTAAAACACATTCCAATTGCAATGTTCTCGGGATGGCTTCTAAAAAGCAACGAGTAAATGGAAACCTCTACCACCTGAATTTCACTCCTTTATTCTGGCAGGGGAAAGCCCTCAGCGAGCCCTTACAAATGTTTTCTTCTGGGTAAGAAAATAAAAGCATGCATTGTGTGGAAATGTCACACAAATTTCACACAAATGTTCTTCCTTTGACTAAATGGTCTGTGACATCATTAAGTCATAGATCAGCTTCTGCACGTGACTGACATATGCACAAACCTTTTTGGAGAACTCTTTTTCTTTTTCACTTAAAATCTGAGATTTTTGCTGTTCCAGTAGCAGGTATGATCTTTTCTGTTCCTCCATAGCATACTCCATCTGCTGCATTGAGTCACGCAGAATTTTAATCTCTCCGTTTTTAGTGAGAATTTCATCCTGCATTTCTTTCAGCTGCAAACAAGAGGAATTCCATTAAAGGATGGATATACAGCCAAGAGTATGTCTTTGCATCAGTATGTGGTTGAAAATTAGGTGTATTTGTAATTTCTAAGGAGAAAAATGTTCCTGGTAACCCAGTTCATAAATTCTACACATTGCCTCTAATCTTTCTCTGATTAAATCAGACTCAGCTACTGTTTTCTTTAACAAAATTAAAAATGACAAGACCATCCTTCTCTTTCCCCTTCTCTGCAATTATGTTTTAGTTTTTTTTTTTAAAAAAAGTGTTCTAGTCACACACATCAGTAATTTATTCATTGTTTGGATGATAATAGTGATAATTTAATTATACTATTACATCCATCAGGACAGCCAACGAGCACTCTGTCCTAAGACAAGGCACCACTCCCAGACAGTGTCTTCATGACATATTGAGTCTACCATACTTCCTGAGCAGCCACCACCACTCAGAGACAAGACTTTGGAGGGATAATAAAACAAGTTACTCAGAAAAGCAAGAAGAAAAGAGCAGAAAGACCCCTCTCTACAACTGCAAAATTATGATTTAACATGGTGTACAGGTAGGAGATTCCCTGATAAAGGTGGACGTAACAGAGCTGGGAAAGATGCAGAGAACGGAGGTAAGAATGAGAAAGGGAAACAGAGTATCTTTCTATAAAGGACCACCAGAAGGTAAAGTAACATAAAGTCACTTAAAAGTCACATCACTTTCTCAAATCTTTTAAGTTGAACAAAACAACTCCAGCTGACTGGCTGAAAGGGCAGAGAAATTATTTGATAGGGAACAAATAAAACCAAAAAATTAGCTTTCCCTAATCTGAAATGACCAAGAAATAAAATACTGCTCTCACTCTAACATTACTAGAGCTTTTCCTATTACAATGATTTTAACAGACCCCTGGATTACAAAGATTATTGATCAACTTGATCAGAATTAAATGCTTGGATCTGGATTTATTCCCACCTTTCAGTTAGTCCTATCAAAAATGTGATATTTAGAGGAGAGGGGAGGACATTGCCAACCTTCTGTTTGACTTCTTCATGCTGTGCCTGCAGCACTTCCAACTGGAATGCATCTCTCATCAGACCATCTTCTGCTCTGCTTCCTGCTGCAGGGAAAAGCCAAAATCTGAAGCACAGATGATGTATGTGCATCACTGGTGACTCAACACCAAGGCTTTGTTATTTGTCATTGCATACATCTGAATATATTAGTATTTTACTGTCATTACAAACAGGGGAACTGCCTCATCTAATGACCACAGGAACTTTGCTAGTGCTCGTGCATCAATTCTTATAACAGAAGAACCTCCTCCCCTTCAGATTTCTGATCACTGAATGGTTTGGGTTAAAAGGGACCTTAAAGATCATCTCATATCTTAAACCAGCAAGACGACCCACAGCAAAAGCAAACATTTCCTCCAACTTAACTTTAGTTAATGCACAAACAAGGGTTCACTGGAAACTTGTTCCCCTGGCGAGATGACAGATGTCAGGGTTGCTGAAACGTACTTTGATTATTCAAGCTCTCTAAGCTTCATTATGAAGAAACTCCTGCTTTTGTTTTTTTCCAAGTAAACCTCAAAGTCAGCTGTTAAGACAAGGCATGCTATGCATTTATTAGTGGAAATTAGGAGGGAAAAAAAATCTGAAAGCCAACATGCTACCAGAATATGATACCTAAAGCATGTTAGAAGTTTAGGAAACTCGGTTTTTTTATTTGGCAGGTTTAACATGCAGCACCCTTGTCCCAGGCTGGCATTACCACACACACATACACACCGGGGCTCCTGGTGCTGTGAGATCAATGCAATGTGCCTGCTGGGATTGTTATTCTCGTTATTCCTCTGAATCCCAAGCATCCCTCTGACACCGGCGGTGCCACCGTGGGGTGCTGGTGGCCAGGGGAACAGGCAGGAGCAATTCCCTTAAGACAACTTACAGGAAAGACGGAGCAAGTCTGTTTACAAGAGCCTGTAGTGACAGGGCAAGAGGGAGGGGCTTCACGCTGACGGAGATTTAGGTTAGCTATTAGGAAGAAATTCTCCCCTGTGAGGGTGGGGAGGCCCTGGCACAGGGTGCCCAGAAAAGCTGTGGCTGCCCCTGGATCCCTGCAAGTGTCCGAAGCCTGGTTAGACGGGGCTTGGAGCAACCTGGGGTAGTGGAAGGTGCCCGTGCCCATGGCAGGGGGTGGCACTGGATGAGCTTTAAGGTCCCTTGCAACCCAGGCCATTCTGCGATTCTTAGAGGGACATCAAAACCTTTCGCAGCAGCGGGGCAGTGCCCGGCAGTCGCCGGGACAGACCGACCTTGCCGCTCGCCCCGGGGCAGCTCCGGGGCTCCCCACGCGTGTCCCGCGGGCGGATCCTGCGACAGCGCCTGCGAGGCCAGGATGTCGATCTGCTCCAGGTCGTCCGCCGTGAAGTCATCACTGTCCCCGAAGGGGTCCACGATCCCGGTCGCGGCGCTTTTGGGACGCTTGAACGGGGGAAGGCCGTTCCGGAGCGCCGGCGGGGCGGCCGCAGCCCCGCTCTCCCCGCAGAGCGCGGGGCCGCTCCGCTTGCGCGGCCCGGGCAGCGCCGCCATGGCGGGAGTGGGACCGGCGGGGCCCACACGCCGCCCCGGCCGNATCACCGCCGGGCAGCGGTCCCCGCACAGCCAATGAAATGGCGGCGGCCCCAGAGGCGGCTGTAAGCGCTCCCGCGATTGGTCGTGGGCAGCCGACATGCAAGCTCTTCGTTGATTGGTCCGGAGGGTGGCGGGAAGGCTCGTCCCCTCAGTGGTGTGAGGGGAAGGCGGTGACGTCAGGCTTAGAGCCGTGACGTCACTGTGAGGGCTGGGCCGCTGACGTCACACCGCGGGCGGTGCCCTGGGTTCATGCCGGGCACGATGACGTCACACCGCGGATGGGACGGCGGCCGTGACCCGTCCTGGGCTGCCGGCCACAGGCACGACTGCCCTTGGGGCCTCTAGGAGATAAAAGTGCCAGGAAAGCGCAGTATTTGCAAAAGTCCTGTGTGAAACCTCCGCTGTTAAATCACTGGCGTCAACTTGCTTTTGTAATCGTATTTTGCCTGTTTTTAAAGATGGACTGAAAAACAGAGTTTCCAGCTCTATAACTCAGGTGGGTGTGAGGTCACAGCTGCGTTGATAAACCTTTTAAGTGGAGACTAGACCAAAGTCTTGCAGCACATTTTTAAAACAGGGTCACTAATTATTTTCATTTCTAGAAATCAGTTTACAAATCCCCTGATGGTCTTTTAAGTGAAAACCACTGTGTTCGTATGATGTATTTCCAATTCTTTCAGAGAACTCTGATTTCTCTTGTTCCTTTCACTGTTTCCCATTGCGTGCAGGAAAATTAGATTATCACCAGGGGGTAATTTTCTTTATCCACGCACTGCATGAGCAGCCTGTGACCAGCCAGTGAGGCCCAAAGAAAGCCCTGGAGGGTCATTGTTCCCAGCTGTGCTGAAGGGGCAGCAGGTGATCCCCATGGAATCTGCAGGTGGGAACAGCTGCAGCTGGAAAAGGGGCAGCCTCAGAGGCAAGCTGTGCTTGTATCCCTTTAGTTTTGAGGTGCTGCTTGAAGGTTTTTCTTTCTCTAAGAAGCTGTGTTTTATCAGTTATGTACCAAACTGGGGAAATTGTGGATGGGTTTGATGCTCAAATTACTGAAGGTACCGTTATTTATGCTTGGCGTTATTATTTTTCCCTCTCTAATGGGAATGGTAATGTAATATTTGTCTTTGTAGTCTAGCTGTAAAGAAAAGTCAGTTCTTGCTTTTAAGAAGGGTTTTATTTCTTTATGTTTAGAGAGAGATGCTTTGATGAGATGGAGTAAAACCAAAATTGCTCGTTTAGTTTAAAACCTCTCCCTGCAATTTCTAGTGCTCTGTTTCCACTGCCTATGTTTGTAGAGACATGCATTGAGAGCTGAATTTAAGTAATCTAAAAGGAACTTGGTTTAGACATTCCTTAGTCTTAATTCTGGGGTTTGGTTTTTGTTGGGTTTTTCTTGTTTGTTTGTTTGGGTTTTTTGTTTTTTAATAAGTGAACAGGATTGTGCTGTCATTACTAATTTTTATTTTTGTTGCTTTTATCTAACAGTATACTGTTTGGGTGATATACCTTCAGTTTTACTTTCTCCTCTTCCTCTAGCTGAAGTTGAGGAAAAAGAGAATGACAGAACACTTGCACAAACTTGATTTTTAACAAGTTAAACCAAAACACTGACTCTGTTTTCCTCTACTCCAGGTGTTCCTGCTGAAGAGAAAATGATTTGCACAGGATCAGAATAACAACAGGGTAAGTCTGAGCTGTAGAATTCGCTTTAAATACAGCTGCCTGTGGAACCATTTTTGGGCAGGGGGGTGAAAGTCAAACAGTTACATACCTGCTGATTTCTTATCTTTCTGTGTCTTGCTTACATTGAGTTTCTAAATCTGAAACTCCCTGAAGAGAACACAAGAAATCAAAGTGTGACTTCAGCATTACCTGACAACCTGTGGCATCTTTTGATTTTTATAGCAAGAATTTCTTATTTCATTTTAATGTTCCAATTAGGACTCATGGATCCAGGTGCCAGCCCTCAATCCATGTGAGCAGTTTTAGCATTACCATTTGACTCTTGCAATACTTTCAGCTACCTTTCATTTGCTTTCTACTCCTACCATTACTTTCGTTTCTCACAAGCAAGTTAAAACCAGGACCCTTAATGTCTGTCCTGGCTTTAGCAGAATCTTGTCTGACTGACTCAGGGTAAAATCACTGGGATAACTGAGAATTTGTGCATTTATTCATATAGGTGCACACATTTAGCATAATTAAGCATTAAGTTTAATAACCTATGTCTGGATTTGGACAGTTCATAGTGCTATTAATGGCATGTTTATTCTCAATGGTAGCAAGAATTCTGTAACTCCAATGAAGTTGTTGTTTCTTTGTCCGTTATTTTAAAGAACCTGGACATGAATGGGTTTTGTGTTCTGATTCTCAAAACACTGAATAAATCAAAACTGGAGTAAGTGGGTGGCTCAATCAGTCCAGGTGCCAGCAGAGATTAATTTTTTTTTAAGCTTAATTCCTAAAGTATGAGGTACTGAAATGCAAATAGGAGTTCTGTGAAAATTTGTTCTAACAAAATAGCATCTTGATCCAGACCCAAGAGTTGGTTAGGAGAGGAGTAGTCTGGGTTTTGGGGTAAATGTCAAGAGTTTTGTCATTTGCTGGTTGGGGGAAAGGAAACCCCACACTTAAAGGATGACCTCGGAGTTGTATGTCTGAGCTGGTGGGGGGGGTTTTGAGTCTGTGCTTGTGTTGGGTCCTGAGAAATGAGAGGGAGAAGGGAACAAGGCACGATGAGGGCAATGTCTGCGTGGAACAGCGCCGGCGGTGGGCTGAGGCGCAGGGCAGAGCCGGCCGTGAGCGCGGCCGCGCGTTTCACCTGGCAGCGGGGCCGGGGCGGACATGAGGACCGAGATCTCCACGGCGGCCGCGTTCGTGACTCGCCTCCTGCGGGCCGCCGGCGGGGGGGGCGAGGAGCAGCTGCGGGGGTTCCGCG
>VZRR01002599.1:36843-55362 GCA_013398015.1 Oreocharis arfaki
GGTGAGTGCCGGGGGGCATCCCCTCCATCCCTTCCCTGCATCCCCTCCATCCCTTCCCTGCATCCCCTCCATCCCTTCCCTGCACCCCCTCCATCCCTCCCCTGCATCCCGCGGGGGTCCGGCGGAGCGCAGCCCCGCGCTGAAGCTCCTCTTTGTTCCCTCCCGCAGAGCACTACAAGCACCACTGGTTCCCCCTGGTGCCCTCCAAGGGCTCCGGCTACCGCTGCATCAGGATCAACCATAAGATGGACCCCTTGATAGGAAAGGCAGCGGGGATGATCGGACTGAGCCACGAGAGGCTCTTCCAGCTCTTACCCAGCGAATTAACGCTGTGGGTCGACCCTTTCGAAGTGTCCTATCGCATAGGTGAGGATGGGTCTATCTGTGTGCTGTATGAAAGCCCCCAGCCCGGGGGGAAGGCGGCCAAACAGCTGGAGAGCAGGACCAGCTGCAAGGAGGAGTGGAGGATTGGCAGATCCAGCCCTTCCAAGAGTTACAACATGATGACGGTTTCTAGTTAAAAACAACTCTTCCCTGTACGATGTTGTATGTATCCCAACCTCATGGTAAAGTTAGATGTAACTGAGCTTTTTGTTTTTTAATTATTTTTTTCACCCTATAGTCGTTAAAGTCGTGGTAGTACTGCCAAGTTCTTCGTGGCCAAGGGCTAAATGTATAAAGCAGTTCTTTACACTGCATGTTCCTTTCTGGGTTGTGTCCTGTAAATGCACTGTACAGTCGGTGGATTGTTTTACACATTTATATTTTCGAGAAAGTTTTGGCTATTTGTAATAAAAAGCAATATTGTAGCACTCTTTTATGATGGGTTTTAGTCAAAATTAGTTCTTGCTAAAAAGAAAAAAAATCTGCAATTTGCAGAGCAATAACACAAAGGGGGGGTGGGAAACAGATCTAACAAACTGCACATAAATCTTTCCAGTGATTTGTCTGCACAGATTTCTCTCAGGGTCATTCAAGTTTGACTGTGAGGCACAAATCACAGAAATAACTCTTTGTTTTTCCCTTTTCAAAGCATGCATTTATTTGAGGGCTGGATTCCATCACACCCCAACATTTTAGCAAAAAGAATTGGGGAATTAGTTGTCTTGTTATTTCTAGTTATGGGAGTAGAAAAATAAAGACTTGCTTAAAATGCTTTTGACTTGTTTTGGTTTTTTGTTTTGTTTTTTTTTTTTCCCCCAGGCTTTTAATATTGCTCTCAAAGCTTATTCTGTCCATTTCTCATAATTGCAGAAAGCTTTGTAATTAAAGAGATGTAGCTGAGAACATCCATCTTTATTTCAGATCACAACAAAACACTCAGTTTTGGGAAAGCTTGCTGGCTGCCTGTCTTCAGCTGAATAATCTGTGTAGAGCTGGGTTGGTTTTTTGGTGCTGAATGGAAGGAGAGGTACTCTTCTAATATTTAATCTGTTGCAAAAAAAACCCCAAACTTGAGTTTATTAGGAAATGGAGTTTGTGTTTAAAGCTGCAGCTTAACACCATGTAGGAAGCTCGGTGAAAATGATCATCAATGCTGTAACTGCCTTGGCTTTTCTGGAAGGTAAATCCTGCTGTTTCTAGCTTTAAATTCCTTACTTTTGTCAGGGTCACCAATACCAGTTGGGTACAAGTTTTACTAAAAGTATCAAATACAGTAGATTTGACATAATAACAAAACTTTGTGTTGCTGGTTGATGTGGATACTCTTAGTGTTGATATCCCAGTAAAGGATTTAATTTAGAGATATTGTGATTCCTGTTCTAAGAAGCAGTGGTTTCTAATCCAGCCATTGAAGGCTGTCTGGCATTGCTGTTTTCTGTAGCCTGGTGTTGGAGCATGGTCGAACATTTGATGAAAGGGAGCTTTGTCTGGTGTGAGTATGTCAGCAAAAAAACCTCCTTGTGCTATGTCAATAACATGGTAGAACATACAGCGAGGGAAGGGGCAAGTCTAGGCAAACTGGAAAGGGCAGAACTCCAGCTCACAAAGAGGTTTTTTCTTTGTTTGCCTTAGAAAAAGCTGTGGCTTGCTTCTTGCTGTTTGCTTATTATCTGGGAGGCAGGCTTGTCTAGTGCTATTTGTTTAATCTGGAGGAAATGCAAAGTGCAATTTTCTTAGTAATTAAAACTCTGTAAAAATTGATTGTGTGTTTCTAGTCTATCTCTCCAATAAATAAGTTTCTGGGTTACTTTAACAAATGGGTGTTAAAGGTCTGGTGGCAAATTGCCTTTTTGTTAGATAGGACTGGAAATTGGTCCTCACGACATTGTTTTATTCTCTTGAGGAGACAGTAACACTTTCCTTTTCCTCTCTGATGAATATTCAGTGTGGGTAATCCTATTTCCTTGGGACCTCTAAGGGATGTATTTGACACATTTGTCAGTAATTGAGCAGAATAACTTTAAATCCGTGAAGGGTGAGGTGCCTTCTTTGATTAAATTTCATTTGAAAGGTAATTGGCCTTGCTGCACGTTATATTAACAGCCCACTGGAAAAGATGGGAATGAAGTCTTCAGTTTAACAGGAGGTTTTCCATAGCAGGAAACACTTGAAGTGGAATTGAAGATGACTTGGGAGACAGGATGTGATTTCCAGCTGCTGGGTGTGGTTTGAGGTGAAGGAGGGTACGGGAGGTTCTTCAGATGTTCTGTCCTTGCCTGTTGTCTGTCCATGTAAGAGCAGAGAAGAGCCTGGATTAATGCAGCCACAATGGATTCTGCTGACTTAATTAATCCTGCCCTAAGCAATGGGATGTGTCAGATGTTATGTAACGTCACATCTCAAGTATCCCATGCTCTTTGCAGGTTTGATGTCTGTCACTGAATGGACACTTTAATGCAAGTTAAGTTTCACATATTTAAGCTGCTGGCACAGGGTTGAAGTCGCTCTGCAGACAAACAGGTGGGGGACAACAGGGGAGTTGAACAAAACCCACTGAAGCAAAGAAAATACTTGAGCTGCAAGTAAATACACTGTGGTATCTGTGCCATCTAGAACTGCATTCCATTGCTCAAAAAAATGTCAAAGATGTACTGACAGCACAAAAGCTGTTCCGAGGGAATAGAGTGCTTGGTAGTAAGCCAGGGAGGTGGTTATTTGGAGGAGGTAAATAAAACCAACTTTGTGTTTTCCCTGAAAGGTGATAAGTCTGGTGTTCTGCTGTTGCAACACACAAGGCCAAATCTTAACATCTTTAAAATGATGTACTTGTCACACAGGACTGACCACATCTAATCAGTCATGACTTAGAACAGGCTGGTTTGGATTCTGCAGGAAGGATTATTGCATGCTGGCCTCCTTGAAGCAGTAAAAATAAATGGAGAAGAATCAGTACATGCTTGTTTGGATGAGGATGGGTTAACTGTTGGATAACTAAAGCTGAAATGGAGGAAGAAAACCATGCATTTTCCTGTTTCTCCAAAATATTGCCTTGCTGCCAAATTGATTACGTAACATTTGTCTGAGTGGTAAAATCCACCTGAGACAGAAGGTCCTGCTAGTTTATACAGCCTGACCACTTCTGTACTGCAATTATTGTGTATCACCCCCCTGACTCGTTAGTTCGACCTAAGAGCACAGAGATGTATGGTTTTGATATGAGAACTTCAAGAGATAAGGGGATTGTCTGTGCTTGTTTCAGATTCTATTACCTTTAGTGCTAGGTAAATTAAACTATGAAATTTGGGATGTTTAGCTTTAGTTTCTAAACACTGGTGTCCTTATTTCCTTATCCTCAAGATGAAGCTGTTCAGTGTGTAGCATTTTATATTGCCATCAAATTAAGCCTGTTTTTTGTATTTAAAGGATTAAAAAGATTTAAGCTTTTTAAGTTTGAGCATAAATAATTTTCTTTTAACTGGGATTTACATACATGCTTTTCTGCCAACACTTGTTCCATTTTTTAAGATGTGCCTGAGAATGTGTTCTCAAGGAATGAGTGCAGTGAACCAACTGATCTGGATTGCCCCGTTCCCACCACGATTTGCTGCTCACCAGCACTGACAGTGCTGTGAGCTTCACTTCACTGAGAACAGTGGAGAAGTACTGACAGAATTGCTAAAAATATGAGGTCTTTCACTTAACTCGTTTTTTAATTCCTGTAATGCATTCTTCACTGTTATTTTGTATAGAATGCCTCATATTTTAGGTGAAGTGCCTGGTAAAAACCTAAATAATGGGTTTGTGTTTGCTTGCACAAAGGACAAATCCCAGGTTTGTTTAGCAGCTTTCTGTAAAGCTGCATTGATTTGTGTTAATGATATTGTTCTCCTTTGAATTAGACTCTTATTATGAAGTGAATTAATACCTGATTCATTAACCTCCTTTTTACATTTAATCCATGATTAAAAGTCTTGTAAGTCTCCTGCAATTATTAGGTGTTAATTTTTTTTTATGCTGGGACACCTACTCTACAGAAATTCTCTATTTGTTCCCACATGCCCTGGAAATAGACATTGGGGTCCCACTGATATCCTAAAGCAGTTCTCTTGGGCATTTTTATAGACTTTGTGGTTATGTTTTTTCTTATGAAATCCTAACATTTATTATTTTTATATTATCTGGTCTAGTTATACGTATATTGTCATTATTTCATTACCCTCATGCAGTACAAAGTTATCCACGTTACCAAATACAGGTAGGCAATGTTTATGGATCACTTCCAGCCTTTTGCTGATCACTTCAGTGATTTTTACCATCTTTCTCTTTTCAAAACTAGAATTCATTTAAGTGCTGATGTATCTTAAAAGGTCTTTACCTTTGCATAACTGGTTTTCTTAGCTATTTGAACTGTGGATTTTCCTCTCAGGTTTTTTGCTTCCTTCAGATTTTTCTTTACTTCACCATAATCTGTGTATGTTGGCTCTTTTTCTGTTTCACCTCGTAAACCTTTAATTATGAGTCAGAATTTGGATCTAATCTTAATTTCTGCCTCACGTTGTCTCAGTGCAGCAGCACTCAGCCATCACTTTGGCTGTGTGTGATTCCTCCAGGCTGATCCACGTTGCCATGGCAGAGTGGGAAGATTTGTATTCTTGGGTAATAGAGGTGTGCTGGTTCTTGACTAGTAAGGTTGATACTTTTTATAAATTATTTTTCTCATAGTTCCAGAGTCACTCTTAGTAATATTTATGCTATAGGAGTAATAGACTTATTTATTTTCATGGTTTTCTTGCTGGGGAGTGAATTTATTCCAGTACTAACAAGTGATATTTTGCTTTCTGTTAGAAGGCTGTGTAAAAATTTCATTGAGAAGTAAACTGCTGATTTTTAGCTTGTAATTTGGGTAACTTTGGTGGGCAATGTATTTTAACTGAGATGGAATTGCATGGAAGGATCTTTCATCTGCTTGGGAGAGTCCCTTTGCACTGTGAGATTCAGCTGCCCCTTGTTTGCAATCAGCAGGACTGCCAATGTCTAAAAGGTGTCAGAGGTAATAAGGAGGCAAATTAAATTGTGGTTTGTGACCACCTTGGTTTTATCATCACTTTTAAACTACTGGGCTCTGGGTTATTGATGGTAATATTTGCATAGCCTCTTTAGGAGAAGCTGCTATGTTATATCAGTTATTCTTCCCAGTGGCTCTTCAAAATCCAAAGAAATTAAAGCTGTAAAAGACAATAAATGTCTGTTCAGCTTAACTAAACAGCAAATCAGTCTTAAGTTACTGAAAGACAAAGCTGCAAAGATCTCTCTTGATAAAATAACTTCAAAACATAGTAGGAAGAAGAAAAATTATATCACCAAAATGTTCAATAACGCCTCAAGCAAACCTCTAGTGCTAAATAAACACCCATCTTAGAGAAAGAAGTTGATAATCGTGGAGATATGCCAAGTATGAAAGTTTGTCTTTGAAACAAGACACATTTTTAAAAGAAAAATGCATCTATTAAAGTAAATACAGTCTTTGTAGATGCTGTGAATGCAGGACATTTCAATGTGAACTTTTTAGAGGATGAATTCTTACCAACTTTATTTGTAGTTCAGTAGCAGTGAGTATAGAGAACTTGATAAAGCAAATTTTATTGCAGAGCTGTTGTGCCTGCAGAATGGTGTTTGGGATGAGGCAAGAGCCCAGTCATGCAAACTGGGTTTAAATTGACCATTTCAATGATAACTCAGTGACTTTGGCCTCAGATGACTGATATTACCTGTGTAACTCCCAGGATTTTCTGCTACATGAATGGAAAAATGAACAAACACACAAGAAACTGAGGAAAAAGGTGGGTTCTACCAGAAAATACTTCATGATCTGTCTGAGCCCTGGTTGTTGCAGCACTTCTAGGTTGTCAGAAGAGAATGCTGCATAGAAGCAAGATTTTTGTATCCTCAAATTACTAAAACTACTTAATTTTATACTGAGTGCCAACATGGAACTTGCTTTCCTCCATTGGGACTCTTGAGGAGGGAAAGGAACTTGCCCGTTATTTATAAATATTTACAAACACTTAGAAATTACATTACCTACAAGACCTAAGCTTCATTTTGCACGCTGCACATAGGTGAGTAAAATACTAATGAGAATTCCTAGTCTTCTGCATTTTTATATGAAGTTCTACTTTAATAACTGTACACATGTATGATATGAATATGCAGTTGACACTTTGCACTAGTCCCCTACGTATCATTTATACAGCGTCATTAGCATCAAAACAGCATTCTGTGAATGTTTCTGTTGCAAATGTGCAACCTGAGGGTTAAATTTGCATAAAGACACATGTAGGAGTGATGGAAAAGAACATAAACTACTGCTGTGCTTAGGCTTTTATATATTCTTGGAATAGATTACTACAAAAGCTGACCCCTTAGACTTGTCTTATCTCACTCTGTGAATTTGGATTATCAAGAATAAATGGGAACAGAATTCTTATAATGTGTATGATGAGATAATGTTTTATTTAGGGCTCAAAATAATGTATTACTCATACAAATCCTCTCTTCTGGGAAGTGTGCTGGGTTTTTTCTGGATATACCAGAGGTCACATCTCTCCTGACTGCACGTTAAGGGATGGTGCAAGAGTTTTGTAAATGAATTTGTCCTGTAGATAGAAAAAAAAATACACTAATGTGTTGGGAGAGGGTTGTTTTGTTCTTTTTGCCTCACAGTGGGACAGGCTGATACTGAAACCATTGAGTATTTTGATGTGGCTTGTGAGCTAATTTTTGAAGTGGTTGACGTGTGCATGCTAAGTCATCAATTAAGACTAATTAAATATGTACTTGAATTTAGTAGTAGTGCTGAACATTTGATGTGGAATTGGGTATTTTGATGGATGGAGGTTTTGCTGAACAAAATTAATTCAGAGTCAGGAGCTGTGATATTTATGCAACACTTGATTTTATCATTAGTCTTTTCACTGATGTTTAGCTAATGTCTCTGACAGGCCTTTTTCAATGACTCAATGCTATTCTTTTTAAGTTGTTGCTTCTGTAGGAGTCAGTGGAATTCCTCCTGTGTTTAGCATTAAAAGCCTTTTGGCTCAGGGCTGGATGAACACTTGAGGCATTTGCACTGTTTAATTGAGCCCTGTGTTAGATTCATGGAGCTGCTTCCAGTTGCTGAAGGATCAAATGAAGATTTAATTGTAGCTAAAACCTGAGCTCTTCTGTGAGTCACCTCAGCAGAAGGGGAAATAATTTGGCTGTGGTGTGTCACAACTGTACGTGTGCACCATGCGGCTTCACGGTGCATTCAGGGAAAGCTGTGTGTGTCTTCTAAACTATTTCCTTTTCTTTCCACAAACTTTTAATAGTGATTCTTTGTCTAAATGTGTTCTAAAACACTGGACATTGAACTTCCCCAAAGGGCTTCATTTTAGCTGTGATCCAGAGGGGGCTCTGATTTCCAGTCAGTTTGTGAGTAGGAATCAGCAGAAGAGCACATACAACTTGTTGCCCTTTCCCCTTCCCTTCTTACCTTTCAGAATGTCTTTCACATACTCTTTTCTCTTTAAATTTGTTAAACATTTCCATCAACATGAAATGAAGAGAAATTAATGTTTTTTTTATTGGCAGACACCATATCTTGACAATGAATTGGGACAGTAAGCAGCACTGGATAAAAAGGGAAGGTGAATCCAGAGCTTCCATGAGGCATTTCTTTCCAGCCTTATTACAGCTCCTGTTCTTATACCAGACTGGCCAGTGTAACACTATAGTGCAATGAGCCTTTTGTAGTCTGTTCTTACTGGCAGCAGTGTTTTAAATGGCCTGGAACCTCCTTTTGCAAAGAGAATTATCTGTTCCACTATCACTTCACAGGGAACTGTGGTTGGGAATACTGAGATCTGGTATCAGCTTTGCTAACAATGTGTGGGCAAACAATTACGCTTTTGGAAAAAATGACCTGTAACATATCCAGCATATCAGACAGGATACTAAATACTATTTACTTTTTTTTTTTTCCCCATATACCTTCTGCTAATAAGTTTTAGAATATTTGCAATTTTCCAGCAGTTTTTTCTTTTGGTAGTTACTCCAATATTTCTGAAGATCGGAATTTTTTTTGTGTGACAGTGCTGGCTTATTGTTCTTCTTGTAACCTATCTCCTGGTGTGGGTCACTGCTTGTATACTAAATATTTAATATGTTGCTTGTGATGAATTATTTCCACTGCTTCAGGCACATAATTGAACAAATTCAAGCTGGAGTTCTATTTTCAGCATCTCAGCTTTATGCCTATTTACAGCTAGTTTTATTCTTGTTTAAAACTGCTAGTGAAGTAGTAGCCCTAAAATATATTGTTAAACTGTGACACCCAGTAAGTATTCTTCACTTATTATACAGGTGTCTCCTGTTTCATGCCTGGTTTGCAATTTCCAACCTTTTTTTTTTTTCCCCACAAGAATATGCTAATATCTTTAATTGGCATTTGTTTCTTTTTGTTTGAAACTCACTGAGTGTTGTTTATTTTTCCTTCTGTTCCCTCCAAATTTGTAAGCACTGTTTTCACAACGTGAAATTCATGTGGATGCAGTCAAACTGTTCTCTAGTTTTTTCCAATATTCTTCTTTCCTACGTGTGTCACATCACTGATGGCTCTCACCTTGTTCTACCAAGTGTTCACAGTTTTTCAGTAGCTGTGATATATTTCCCTGTTTCGGAGGAATGGGGCATCTGTCACCCAAAGAGACAGTGTGAAAGGCAGGGTTACCATTTACAGGCTGTGTTCTGACAAACATTTCACTGTGCTGCAGAAAAACAGAGGAACTGAAAACTTTGTATGCAAAATCTACAGGTAGTCGCCCTCTTTATAAAAAGACAAGGCTGAGCTTATTAATGATTAACAGTCTTGGGGGAAATTTTTTTCTACCCTCATGGTTTATTTATGGACCTGCTATTTGCATCTTTGTTTATACTTTTTGGAAAACAGACTGGTTTTTGTATTTTTATGTAGACCACTTGGTGCCTTTGTGGACATCTCCACATAAAGCCAAATAAAGCAGCAGGTCAGCGTTTGTACTGTCATGTATTATATAAACTCCCCATTCATATAAAAGGGTTCCTGTGCGTTTTTTTTAAACTGAAATGACTTATCAGTAACACTTCCTTTACTTTAGACATCATGTTTGGAATGTTTGCTATAGGAAACTGATGGCAGAAGAATGGTTACTTTTGCTAAAGGCAAATATTTGTTAGAACCAAATATTCTACTTTGTTTCTGCGAGAGTTAAAAACTAAAATATACGTGAAATCAAATGGGGATTTAAAGTTGGCAGTAACGTGAAGGAGTGGGCCTGAAACGCTGATAGCAGGAAAGGACAATTAACTTTATATCATGCACCATGGTCTAAAAGGACAATACAGTGCTTGTGAAAGTTTGCTGTCATTTCAGTTTATTCCTAACATGTCCACGGATGTGCCTGTTTTGAATATCTTGTGAATATCATCAAGATCTCATAAAGCTTATCTATGTACAGGGATAACCAAAAACCCCTAAGCTGTAACAACTCTCCTGATAGAACATGGTATAGCAAGAATGCTCCAGCAGGAAGGAAATTGTATCTCATAAAGTGCAGTTATATCTCACAACTTTCTGGTTATGAAATAAAGAATTACTTCCGAAATCTACTGCTAGTAAAGGGAAATTCCTGATAGATCAAGCTCTTATTTGTGGCTTTTTTTTTTTTTCCAGTGAGGTCTTTGCTCTGTCCCAGTGTTCCAATGATCTCTTGTCTCAGTAAAGAGACAATGCATGAGCAAGATTATCTGGCATTCCACCAAAACATCCTGCAAAGTATCTCCTGTGGGAAGAGCCCAGAGGGTTAAAACGATGCTTGTGGGCAGATGAGGGGAGTGGGGGCACGAGATGGCAGTGATGGGAAATAAAAGGGAAATTCAGGCTTTTCTCAAAACTCAGAAGGGCCCTTGGGAAATGTTCACAGAGTGGAAGGGATGCATTCAGGGGAAGGCTAAATAAAAGCTTAGAGGATAAAATCTGTATGTTTGTCCCTTACTCTGAATGATCATAGAGTGATCTTTGTACAAGGATCTTCTAACAAATAATTTTTCCACCTCTCAGGGACACTGAGTTGTCCAGGAAGGTTAATATGTGTATAGCTGTACAGAGAACAGGTCAGTTTTGGTTAGGCTGCTCCTTTTTTGAATAATTGCTGTGAACAATTTCTGGTGAGCCAGATTTTGGCAGATAACGTGGGTTATTCTGAAATGGCATTTTTTCCCTTTGAGTCTATGTGAATCTAATCCCCTGTAAAGCCTCTTTATGCAATTTTGGTTTAGTGCTGTGTCCTTGATAAAGAATAGCTATGGTATGATTTTCACATCATGATAAATTATGTTCTAGGACTAACCTCTGAAACGCAATCTACTTAAAAAAAAACCAGTTCAGGCTTAGGACCTTTGATATTCTGCACCTTTTTTTGTATTATTTGCTTCTGTCTTCCTTTCTTCTACTTTTTGACTAATCTTTACAACTGCCATCTGTCATCCTCACTCCTATTTTAAGTTTTTCCATTTGTTTGTTTCCATTGACTTTGAACCTCTTCCGGTGCACTGAGACTAAAAAGACAGCAAAAAATATATCCTTAAGCTCAGGGTGACCTGTTATCCCATAATGTTTCCCACTAATTTCTTCATTATTATTTCAATGCTAATGCTTTTTAATACAAAGTTTAATAAGATAAATCAGTGTATTTTTCAGTAACTTTATTTCAAATTATTTTTAAATTAACTTTTTAAAAAAAAAACCAAAGAAAAAATCTCAACAGCAAAAATGTCCATCAAGCATTTCTGTTTGAAACAAATAGTGCCATTGAATAGCTGATTTAGGAACACTATTAAGCTTCAATAAAATCACAACTAACTTAAATAAGGGGAACTCTTTTTGAGCAATCTCTTTAGATGTGTCTGTCTGTATTAAAAACCAGGAGCCAGAAAGTAAATTCAGAGCTGCTCCTTTCACTGAATTATCTCCTAATCACATGAGGAGTGTGTGCAAATGGCTTTGCTGCTGAAAAAAACCAAAAAAGCAAACAAACAAACCCAAAATTCAGTCATACAGATTTTATTCTGTGAGACATATGTGGAGAGGAAAAAGAAAGTAATACACCTGATAGTGTCTCCTCAAACCAGCAGATGAGGCTGTTTCCCATTTTATCTATTTTGCAACACTGAAAACCCCTGGAAACCTGTAACTGCAATTAAATGCCTCTCTCCAGGTATGATGTGGTAAATGTAAATGCTTTTTATTTTTTTCACTGTAATGCAGTGTCACAGATTGTTAGATAGATTCAGAACCAGCCACCAAGTAGGACATCGATGTATATTTTCTTAATGTATAAGTTCGTGCCAGATGGATTTGTGCCTTCCAAGGTGGCAAGCTTTGGGTGAGAAGGGGCTTCGCTGTTTTTTGGTCCTGATTCTGTTTTAATAAGTGTAGAATATAATCTAGAATTTATGGTCACTCAATCTTCTTAAATTTAATTCCTTGCTAAAAAGCTCGACTTGAGAGATCTAGGGTGGATATGTATATATAAATATATATATATATATTCTCCAGTATATTTATCTTCCTGTCAATGTTAGGAATAGTTCTCTTCCAAGCAATTCGGATTTTTTTGTTTCCTGGAAATCTGTTGTAAAGGTGTGAGATGATACAAAAGCATAAATGTGAGTAATGTGTATACAAGTGAAACACCATCATAAAAGGTTTTTATTGCAAGGGATATTGCACTTGGTTTTGGCAGACATTCAGCCAGGGAGATCTTATAATCACTTGTTAAGTATTCACTTCATTCTGTCTTAATCAAGAGAACTGTAGATTGTCACCTTTGAAATAGCTGTTTTAAATCAATAAAGTTTAGTGGAATGTCTTATCACTGATCCTCTGATGGCGCAGATCCCCTCAATTCTGTTTTATAACCTGGGTCGATGGAGCAGTGAGGGCACGGCAGGACCCAAATACATGTGTTTTTCTGGGGGAGAAAGGGGAAAAAACCCAACCGAAACCCCCCTGTCAGTAACAGCTCCTGCACCGCTGAATGAGCCGTAATTCTCTCCCCCAAAACATTTCCTCATTGTTGTGCTCTCTGCTGCTTTTCCAGAGCACACCCAGAGATATCTGTTCCGTCTGTGTGTTTTCTCCTTTCCTTGGGAGGGCCCCACGTGTTCGCCCTGCCAGGAGCTTCTGCAGCTGCTCAAAGTGCAGTTTCATAATCAGCTTAATGCGGTCTGAGAGCGAGCTGGCAGGAGCATGGCAAATCCTGCTCCCGGACCGTTTGGGATGTTCCCACTCCTCCCCCAGTGACGGCTGGAGCACTTGTGTGCCTGTGCCGTGTGTCACGCTGCTTTGCCGAGTCAACTAAACAATTTTTGGGGAAGGAAAAATCCCACCAGAGAAACCTTGACCATTCCTTTGATGAATCATCTGCTCTGAGGTGACTCATGGGTGTCCGTGTGCCAAGGGCGACGTGAGACATGGGGATATACAGCCAGATTTGGAACGGAGAACAAGATCACCTTTTTGAGATTCCGTAATGCTTATGTTGGTGTCTCTGCTTGGGAACTGCATTACATCCGTGTTTGTGTATTGGAGAGGCAAGATAATGTGGGGTTTAGAATTTGAGAACATGTCTCTTGGCTGTTTATCAGTTCTGCTTGTTGATATCAATCATGACAATTCCAGTAAATTGGGTTCTTCAAGGGAGCCGGTCAGGGGGAACATTAAATTTGTATTCTGCCATTTGCATACTGAGATCACTCCAAAATTATTAACACCACAGTCAATAAAATGTAGTATGTGTGAACTGAAGGAGCTATATCTTTGAAAGTATTTGATAGCTGTGCCAGGGAACATAAATCTGAATTTCTCAGCAAGTACAAAAGAAACTGATGCCCAGTGTGTCTGTACCACTCCCATGTATTGCTGTTGGGTGTTTCCCATCTATTACAGTTTGATGTTCCTGGGTATAAGCTGAAATGTTAACATGTGACCAATTTATACCAACCTGTAATTTATCTTCAGGAGACCTTGCACTCGGTGAACTTTTAGTTCTACCAGGGAAGGTCTCAAGGTTCTCACACAGAGGTGTGTTGCCAAATGATGGCAGTTTAGCTGAAAACCAGGTTAACCTACATGTCCTCTTCCCTGTTTAAAGAGGTTCAGACAGGGCTTGTGTCAAAAAGAAGTTAAATGCTGTCCTTTAACCATTAACAGGTCCAAGGGCTGGGCACAAGGCTGCGGTATGTTTGTGATAGGAGGCGATGAAGTGTTTTCCCAGGAGCAGTTGCAAGAGGTGTTTGATGGTGAGCAAACAGCGTGACATTAACAGCCAAGTACCTGCACTGAGGAGCGCTGGCCTGGCCTGAAAGCAGCACAAGTGCTGTGGCTACATGAGTTCTGCCCCGGCTGCAGAACTGCTCTGCTTTCACCTCTTTATGGAAAGAGTATTCAGTTTTTTAGTTGCTGGTGTGTCCTTCAATACGAGGCAAGACCTAAAAGGTCTTTATCCCTTCATCTTTCCTTCTTCACCTGCAGATTAGAGGCTGTAAGACCAGACTTTAAGGAGGTGCTTAGATGGGGTTGGTCATGTTCCTTTCTGCCTTAATACCCTGACCAAGCTACTTGGATTTCACCATAGTCTTCTGCTTTAATGACCTCCTACAGTTTATCTTCTTTTCCATGTATTTTCTCTTACCAGTCAAAAAAAAATTACAACACTATTTTTTCACAACACTATTTTTCATTTTGGGTCATGTCCCACTGGTAAAAAGTAGTATTTTTTTTTTTCAGTAAACATACAGGACTCCTGTGTATAGGAAATGTTTTTTTAATTATCTTGTCTATGTGTAAAAAAATATTGTCTGTCCTGGCAATTCTTTGGAGTTAGAAATACAGTACAGAGTTCTTCTTTATGCTGTGTCTATAACTTTATATCTCCCTCACACTTTACGTAGCAATTAAAGTTCTTGGTAGTTATAATGTCTGTTTATTCACATCTGTGGTGAGTTTGTGCAGGCTCTTATCTGCTAACAGCGTAGATGTGGCTTTATCTTTATTCACCTAAAGTTACCTTTCTTGCTGCTTACAGCCCTGTTCCTGAAGCCATGACTTCCTTTATTTCTAAAATATTTGACTGCGGTTTGAAGTACCACATATGCTTTCTAAAAAAGCCACTGAATGACACACTCCAGTCCTATTCTAATCTTTTTTTTTTCTTTGTAGGGTCAGTGATTCTCAGTCAGTGTGAGATGGTGAAATGACAGCTGGAGCATGAAATTTCCTGCATTTTTAGTATGTGTGTGAACTTAGGTAGAAAAACCAGGGATTCAAGAAATAACGGTGGCGTAGAGCAGTGGTGTTGTCTTGATATGAGGAAAAAAACCCCAAAGCTTGAACATTTGAATGATGTGAGTTACATAAGTGTATTCCATTTCTGCTGGTCTGAGTATAATAGAAGTATGAAACTCAATCCTATTTAAACATAATTCCATCTTTTGAAACTGAAAATGGTGTAGTAGATTAAAACAAATAGTAATAGTATTTTGGAGCATAATTTCATTGTGGTATTATCAAGTCAATTTAATATTTTTGGACTCACTGCCTTGAATTTAGGATTTTTAAACCTGATTTCTCCAGGCAGACGTTTCTAGGTCACAGGATAGGATCTTTTGTATCATGATTACTCTTTTCATAAAGAACAAAATATCCTTTCTTTTATATAGAAGCCTTTCATTTTAGGAGCCTGGAGAACTAAGATGTACCTATTATAGCAAAAGTCCTTCTTATGAGCTTACAAGACCTTTGTATTATTGGCACACAATTTCATCACGAGTCCCAGGTAATGCTATTTTTTTTCCTCAGATGTGGATTTAATGAACTTTTTATAGCAAAGAATGTTAACATTAAATACTTGCCTGATACTTTTTTTTTTTCTCCTCAAAGTGACTAAGTGAACTGTGGACTGTTCTTAGCATTTTATTCTCATTCCCTGGTGAACTTATAAATTGCAGAAGATGGGAAATGAGAGAGTCCACTTGTTGATGACTTCCTAACACTGAAGAGCCCCAAAAAACAGGAATTGTGCCATAAAGCACAATGCAGCTACAGCACTCTGACGAAAAGAAATGTATTTCAGGCTTGTGGTGCTCTCCTGACTCCTTCATGTGGCATCAGAAAAGGAACTGCTGAGGGGATGAAGCAGGAGCTGGAGAACTGAAGGTACAATTACATTTTTGCATTCCTGCTGCAGTTTTAAACTCGCTTATTTACATACTGAAATACCACAGGATACCTGGCCATCTGCTGAGATCCCCAGGTGGGTTTTGCAGGTCACTGAGCTCTGTGCTTGCAGACCTCAAGGCACATAATTAAAACCCATCCAGGTATGTCCACACTGGTGGTAGTTACACCACCTGACAGAGGAATTCCAGTTAAGCAATACCTGAATGTCATTAATGGCACCAAAGCTTCTGATACTTCAGTCCTAGCATATTGTAGGTAATACCCAAAATGAGTAATAAAACCTGATAATGCAGGGAGAAATAACATATGTTAAATAGTCTTTTGTCCCTCCAGGTTTGAGTTTCACCAGTGTATTTTCAGAGCACCACCTCAAATTGCCCAAGTGGTGGTTCTGCACCTTGGAATGCTGGAGGAAAAGGTGGAGAGTGAAGTGCCCTGCTAGAGAGAAGGAGTATGCTAAAACTTGGTGTTCTCAGTGTTGTTTACCCTTGCACTCAAACCTCCACTTTATTTTCAGCTCTGTAGGTGTGCATTTTTTAGAACTATGAAAGAACTTGGTATGCTAGAGCTCCTTTTAAAATTGAGACAAATTAGTTTTGCCATTGCAAGACACTGATATTATTTCCCTTTTTATTTCTCCATGTAAGCCTAATAAGTGTTCAAATACTATTTCCCTCAGGTACAGTTATTTTTTAATGAAGGTATCATAAATACCACAATCTTACAGTCCTGAGTGAAACTTCTTTACAACACTCCTAAAAGTCAGGATAGTATGGTTAATTCTTGTATGTTAGATATGCATTTCTAGTTACACAACATAGTGAAACTCTGCAAACACAGATGACAGAAACCTACTTTAAAGATATCACTGTCATTATTTTCCTCTTTATCAAATGGCCAAAGGAGCAAGAATTCCTTTTTCATGTAGGCATCTATAGAATGCTAAAAAAAGGAAAAGCGATTACCAGTCAGTATTTTGGCACATATTTTGTTTAACCCCCATTTTTTAAAGTTTAGTGAAATTGGATGCTAAGTGTTAAAGTTACAGCACCACACACAGATCAGTGACTCACTGCAGATTCATGCAGGTTTTATTTTCAGCCTTTTAGGTGCATCTTCTCTCTCTGTTATAAAGGCACAGTTTGAAAAGCTGCAATAGAGAGTCAAGTTTGAGTACTGCCCAAATTATACAAATGTTCATTATGCAGAAGAAAACTTCTGTTAATTACCTCCTTTTGTATTAGCCTGGCCCCTGTCATGAAGAACCTTGCGAGAAAGCAGAAAAGAAAAGGAGGAATTTCAGAGAGCCCTTAGGGATTGTTTTAAAAGGGTCATTGAAGGGTAAGTTTCACTGCTTGCAGTCAAAACGCATGGTCATAAAAATTACTGGATGAAGGGTTCTAGAATTTAATCCCATGTTTGTGATAGGGAGTTTGGATCTTTAGATTGTTTTGTATTTATTGTAAATCATGTATGTGTATATTCATACTTGCGAGGATGGGTTGGTAGGGGTAAGGAAAACAGTGTAATGTTTATTTTTTTAAAAGAATGTTACATAGATGTTCATCTTCCTGCTTGTAATATTGGATATTTGAATGACCTGGTATATTGGAGCACAAGGCTAATTAAACAATTGACTGCAAGAGAAAACATCTGTAAAATTCAAACCAGCATAGCTGGAAACTGTAGCTGAAAAGACATTGGAAGGAGCTGCCCAGGTGGATGGTGGAATCACTGGAGGTGACTGGAAGTGTTTAAGGAAAGACTGGATATGGCACTTAAGTGTTGGGTTCACGAGGTAGTGACTGGTTGTAAGTTGGACTTGATGATCTTGGAGGTCTTTTCCAGCCCAATTGATTCTGCAATTCTGTGAAACACAATCCCAAAGGGGTCAAAACCTCCCCCTATTTTGGATACCGGACCATGCGCAGAGCCTCTGCTGCAGAAGCGAGCTCGTCTTCCACACAGCGAGTATGTTATATGAGCACCCCACACCGTAGAACACACTGAGTTGGAAGGGACCCATCGGGATCCGAGTCCAACTCCCGGACACCCCAAAATCCCATCCTGTCCCTGAGAGCCTTGTCCAAACTCTCTTTGAGCTCTGTCAGCCTGGGGGCTGTGACCCAGCTGTGGGGAGTCTGTTCAGTGCCTGACCCCACTCTGGGTGGGTTCCTGATAAAGATGAGGTCTCCCCTCAGTATCCTTTTCTCCAGGCTGAACAAACCAAGTGCCCTTGGCTGCTCCTCATAAGGCTTCTCCTCCCGATCTTTCTCCATCCTTATGGCCTCCTTTGAATCATCTCTAACAACTTAATCCTTTTTTTATAGTCCAGTGCCCAAAACGACACACAGGACTCGAGGTGAGACCACTGCAGAGCAGAGCGGGACCATCCCCTCCTTTGACAGGCCGTTCCCAGAGGCAGAAGATGCTTTTCCGCCGCCGGTTGTGCCAGGGCGGCACCTGAGGGGCTCCGTTCCCCGGGCGGCTCCGCCCGGCCCCGCCATGGCGGCGGCGGCGGCGCTGCCCGGCTCCAAGATGGCGCCCGCGGCGGGCGGGACTTCCCGCGACTGAGGGCGGGCGGCGCAGCCGCGATGGTGGCGGCGTGAGGCGGCGGGGCCGGCGGCTGCTCCTGCCCTCCGCGCGGCCCGGGCCGGGCATGGAAGTGGAGAAGATGGATGAGAATGAATGGAAGTACCACGGGGAAGGCAACCAGAGCCTCGTCGTCTCACACTGCCAGGTACGGGGGAGCCCCAACCCGGGCGCGCGTGAGGGAGGCGGCTCGGCGGGGGGGGCCGCTCGGCCCCCCCCCCCGC
>VZRR01002599.1:55601-184691 GCA_013398015.1 Oreocharis arfaki
GACACACAGGACTCGAGTTGAGCCCACGGCAGAGCAGAGCGGGACCATCCCCTCCTTTGACAGGCCGTTCCCAGAGGCAGAAGATGCTTTTCCGCCGCCGGTTGTGCCAGGGCGGCACCTGAGGGGCTCCGTTCCCCGGGCGGCTCCGCCCGGCCCCGCCATGGCGGCGGCGGCGGCGCTGCCCGGCTCCAAGATGGCGCCCGCGGCGGGCGGGACTTCCCGCGACTGAGGGCGGGCGGCGCAGCCGCGATGGTGGCGGCGTGAGGCGGCGGGGCCGGCGNGCGGGCGTTTCCCCGGGTCCTCCGTCACGGCCAGTAAGGAGCAGAGGGAGAGCAGCCGATGGCCGGGCAGCTGCCGCCTGGAGATGGGAGCTGTGAGGAAAAGTGCTAAAAATTCACCTTTTCCATCATCATTCCCGGGTGTGGGTGATGTGACAGGAGAAAGCGAGCTGGAGAAGGCGTGTTTTTCCCTTTGTCACCAACTCTGGCTTTGTGAGGAGTTTGAGCACTCGCTGCAGTGCTGGGCCGGGCTCCCGACTCTTATTTCGGTTTTTGGCTTTGCTACAGAGCTGGTGTGATGTGACCCCGGCGGTCACTTCATCCTCATCCTCACATCTACCTGTTGGTCTGGTTTTTTGTTTTCTTGTTTTTTTTTTTTTTTTTTTTCTTTTTGTTTGTCTTTTTTTCTGGGAGGGGGGAAGGGGGGGAATGGAGATGTGTTTTATTAAAAAATTCTAGTAAAATAGATTCAACACTTAAAGCAGTAATGATTAAATGAAGCTGAATCCAATCAAGCAGACTCTATGTCGGTTTATGCTGACAGTGTATTCGTGCCCCCGTTGCATGTACATTATTTACTTAATATATTGGGATACGTGCCCCTTGAAGGAGTTTATTCCTTTTCTAAAAAGTGCCTGTGGCTGTTTTTGTGCTTTAAAAGTGTATTTGGATTTCGGTTTAAAAGCTGGTATGGATTTGCCACAGAATGTTCTTGATGATTCGTAGATCAAAACTCAGTAAAGCCAGAATGATGAAATGTAGGCTTTTTGTAGAAAAAGATCTATAATAAGAATTTAATCTTGAGAACTACTTTTTAAAATTATGTGAAAATGAATGACTGAAAATACCGGATTCTTTTAATGTCTGTTTTCTGCATTATAAGTATGAATTAGATGTAAAATACTAACAAATACCGAGTCTGAGAAAATGCTAGAAATCTTATGGTGCTCTCCAAACTTTAGGAGGGGCACTTCTGTGGCTCTGGCCTTTTTCCTCTTTTTCTTTGTATTAAATACTATTTAAAAGCTATTTTTGGTACAAGAAGAACGTGTGTGATTTTGTTTCCTGTGACATTTTAGCTTTGAAAAAGGCAGTGTAGAAACTACTCAGTCACTGGATGACGGGAATCGAGATAAATAATGGATTATTAGTGATGTAATTGTGATTATCTTTAAAGATGTGGAAAGTGAGGAAGTGAGCCAGTGATTCAGAATAGCTGCTGAGTGTGCCAGTTCTCTTTTTAACAAGATGTTAAAACTTTTAAGATAGAGTGAAAGTGAAATAGATACAATTTTTCTTTTATAGACAACTCTGAAACAGTAAAGCTTACATTTTGGATCTTTGTGTCTACTGATGACAAAGTCTGGTAAACCTGAAGCCTATAAAATACTATTTAGATGCTAATTGTAACTTTGTGCCTCTTACGAACAGGACATACTTGCACAATTAATCATCGTTCTCGTGATCTGGTGTTAAGTTATTCTCAGGTTTGTGTGAACGGATCAGCAGCACAGCTAAGACATTTTGACTGTCTTTGTGTCATTCTGTAGCTTCCCAGTTCATGTTTTTTGTGTATCAGTGCCAGAGGAAGGGATAGGGATTTGGTGGTGGTGGGAGAGGCATGAATGGATGCTCAGATGCAAGTGAGAGGCCAGACTGGAACAGTGTATGTGCTTGTTGTTTCCATGTTCTGATGCGTAGTGGTGTTTTGGAATGTGGAGGGGAAGCTGGTCCCTACCTCTCTAAGCTACTCTCCCTTGCTTTTGGAAACTTTGTGAAGTTTAAAAAACAAAACTGCAACGAAAAAGTGAATCCCTGTCCTGGAGAAGAGGGCATGAGCTGCTTTGCCTTTCACGAAGTGAGGTCCAGGGTGTTGTGTTTGAGCTCCTGCTCTCTGCACTGCTCCTTGGAGTGCTGATAACAGCCCTGTGCAAGGTCGTGTCTCCAGCACACAGGGTATGCGGGCTGGGGTGGGCAGGCAGCCTGGATGGCCGCTCCTGTTCCTGGCTGTGAGGGCTGTGGCTGGGTTGGGGATGGACAGTAAGGGCAATAAGGCCCATGTCATCACAGGGTGCTCTCCTGTGTTTAAGGCTCTGCTTATTTCCTGGGGTTGCTCCATTCCCTGTAGGTTGCCCTTTAAGACGTGAATGTAACGCATTGTTAATCCAGTACAGTACCAAATTAAAAAGTTGGTCATGGAAAAGTCACATGGCCAACAAACAGCTCTGCTGGCAGTGTGCTGATAAGGCCTGGACGCAGCCTTATCACGCAGCCACTTTTCCAGTGCGTCCAGACAAAGGTTTGTCTGGCAGGGGGATGCTGGCATCCTATGGAACGTGCCCCGTTGTTTCCATGAAAGCGCTGTCAGTGCTCGCTGTGCTCTTTCCTCTTGCGGGTTATTAATCCTGCAGGGCGTAACAGTGACGGGAGTCTCCCTGTGTGCCGAAATCACTGCAAGTGCGTCTCTGTCCCTTATCCCTCCAATGAAGGATAAAGATTCTGAGGCACGGCATGGGCTACTCAACACGTCTCTTCTTACAGTGGTAGTTTTACAGAGTTACTTTAATTAGTTTGGCAGCACTTAGACAGTGATCTGGTGAATAAAGATGGAATGCCTGCCAAGCATTTCCAGTTCCCATTGTTGTCACTGGAGCTCTGTGCTTGCTCGCTTGATGAACACTCAAGCTTCTGCTTTAATGGATTTTTAAAGTTTCAGTTCTGGTGAATCTAAAGTTCCAGAAGATGTACAGAACTATTGTACAAATAGCTCTGGTGATCAAACTTTTCCTTTTGGCTTTTATTGCAGCTGTGAACGAATTAATCCAAATTGAAACTGAATTATGGTCAAAAGGTCTTTGTGTAGTCTTGCAGTCTCCTGAAGTGCTAGAACAGACAACTTTCTTACCTCATGATTCTAGTGTGAAATACAACTGGTAGCTCCAAGAGGTGTTGGTGAGACATTTGTGCTACAACCCCCAGCTAAGCACCATCAGCCAGCCAGGTGGTTTAGAAAGGAGGTTGCTTTTTCCCAGAGTTTTTAGTGGGGAGTCACTCCTTCTACTTTAAATTTGGCTTCAGATTTAAAAAGAGAGCTAAGCAGTGCTTTCCCTCCTCCTCCTCCCTACTCATGAGCAGTAAGAGGAACTGCTGCAGAACAGTTATCTCCTGATAAGATGTTGTGTCTTTCTGCAGTGCAGATCCTTAGTTTTTCAGAAGTGAGCTGGAAATCCTCTTTTGGAGTTCTGCACTTTAATCAGTTGTTTGCTCTCATGGGACACTTAACACTTCATTTCAAAAGGCTTCAGTAGGTATTTGTAGATAGTATAAGCAACTCTAGGAATAATAACTTGGGTTTCCTTCTGCTGTTGAAACATGTGCTCACAGTCTGCAGTAGTTGCTTTATGAGATGAAGTATGTATGTTCCTCCTGGCCTCTGTTTTACTTCTTGCATGTTGGGGTATTGTGGTAACCAAAAGCCTCATTTTGAAATACATTTGAGCATTAAACTTGTGTTTCAGGGTGACTGTGTGAGGTGGAAAATAGGAGGTTTTTTTCCCCCAGCTTGTTTTTTTATTCAGTGAGATGGTCTAGAACAACCTTGGCATGTGCTTGCAAAAGGTTGTGGTTCATGGCTTCAGGTGCCTGGATTGTTAGTGATCATCTACTTCATGTCTTTGAATGTTTGCAGCTCCAGCAGATACTCTTGGGTTTTGGTACAGGATTTAATAAGTAAATGGATAAACCATCTCCAGAGCATCTGTGAGCTTATGAATAGGAAAAGGGGAAAAGAGGGGAGGTGGAGAAGGTAGGTGAAGTGTAGCTGAGGAGTCTGGATGAGAGAGTCAAGGCAGGTAATCAAGCTCACAGAAGATTCTCAAAGTTGGTGCCTTTAATAAATGAATAATATCCGTCTCTTCTCTGTGATATTTATTTTCCCTTCAAGACCTGTGGTAAAGATGGAGAATGTCCCAGTGTTCCTTTAGCAGGCATCTTTCCCAATCCTTGTGCTGACTGCCCAGGGGACTGTAGCAAGCAGAGGTGCTGGGAGAGAGTGTTTTAGTGTTTGTCTTGTGTTTTAGCAGCTGTCTCTGGTTTCACCGCGTCTGTAGCTGCTTCTGTTGGCACCTGCATTATGATGGCTGCAAAGTGTGTACAGGAAGTCGCTTTCTGCATAGAGGGGAGAGGGATTTGGTTTGGGATTTTGAAATAAAATAACTCTATGAGAAGGGTAAAAGTGTGTAAATCAGGGTAGATAATTGTTCCTCATAGTGCGTTTGCATTATGAAATAGTTTTCCTATGGCTGGTTGGTTGTTTTGTTTATGAGAATAATGGCAAATTCAGTTTTGTTGCAATAAATTTACAATCCTGTCTTCTCTTCAAGAAAGTTTGAACAGAAGGATGTTGCTGGAAGAGTAGAAAGCTTATGGCTGGAATGACTTAGCTGCAGCTTTCCTCTGGTCTTGTTTGGCAGAAAGGGATGATGCTGATCATTAATTGCTGTCTTGTTGAGAGAATCTTCCTAAGGTGCTTTTTCTGATGATGCCATTTTGTACAAGTCCAAGAACTTGTGTGTCCTGCTTCTTCTGTTGTTTTACTATGTCAAGTTGCCTGAATCTGTTTTGTGCTATTGATATTTGTGTAAGTACTGATCCCCACCAAACTTCCAGGTCGTTCCTCAGAAATTCCAGATCACTGATTATAAAGCAAATTTTTTTTCAGTTGTGTTCTGTTTTCTGTTCAGTTGTGTTCTGATAGTGTTTTTTGTTTTTTTTTTTTCCATTAATATCTATGAATGTCTTGATTTCATGGAAATATAGAACAGGCTGCTGGTTCCTATATTAAAAAATCTTCAGTTAGGGAAATTTTGCTGTTCTTGTGGTTATAAATACAATAGTTTATTAAAAATGGCCTTCTCTGAATATTGCTCTGATTTAAAATATGGCCACATTCTGGTCTCTTCTTTCTTTTACAGAAAGATACTAGCAGAAAAGGTAAAATGCAACTTGTATTTGTTGAATTTTATTTTGGCTAACGGGAAAGGCATAGCTTTTGTAAGACTTGAACTTAAACATTTTTGTCTCCTTGGTGAGATTCATCTATTTGCATTCCAAACCTGTGCTAGTTCTTACTTCTGATGGATTTGGGAACCATGGAGTGTAGGGAGGAGTTTTGTATCTGGTTCTGTAGAATTTTTTGCCTCTTCTGTTTGGTTTTTTTTTGTGTGTGTGTGGTGGGTTTTTTGTTTTTTTTTTTTTTTTTTAATTTCGTAGGGCATTTCTTTGACCTGGATTCTCCAGCATTGTTTTTTTGGGTGTGTGCATATCTCAACAGTGTCTGACTCTAAACATTGCTTAGCAAGACCCCCACACCTGCACACCTTTTGCCTACTTAGACAAAAGGACAGGAAGACAGCTTGATGACTAAAGATAATAGTCCTTCTTACTTAGTTGTCATTGCTTTTGATTTTTAAATTTCACTTACTTACTGTAAACAAGTAGAGGAGCTTCTGCCCAAATTGACTGAAGCAGCTATGAAAATCAGTTGAAAAAGCCAAGTATGTGATCAGGGTGTGTCATCAGTGAAAAAGAAAGGAAGAGATGCCTGACTACACTGTGAACAACAATGAAGTTTTTAGGAACAGAGGGCAGTCAGCAGTTTGAGTTGGAATTTGGGAACCTTTGTGACGCCTGTATTAAAACTGTGTGATTTCTTGCATTGACCTTGGCTGGATGAAAAAAAAAAGACAGTTTTGCATTTATTTGTATTTAGTTCTTTGGCTAAACAGGTACAACTGTGGCTGTCAATGCCATAACTAATTGGACTGACTCTACTTGAGTACAATCTACAAAGCTTTTACTAAAAACAAAGAATTAAAAGTTGGAAGTACCTCCAGTTCTGTGAATTAGCTGTGAAGCTTTTTAATGACACACGCTTCCCCCAAGTTATTAGATTGAGTCAACATCAAGGAATTTTAATTCTGTATTGGGATTTCAATTCCATATTGTACTAGTAGTTAAATTTAAAATTTTCTTGTGTTTACCAGGTTTCTGCACTGAAAGGATGCTCTGAATGCAGAGCAGTTTAGTGTCTTCCATGAAGTGAAAGGGAAGGTGGCACTGGGTTCAGCAGGGCTTAATGTAGAGAGGAGAGAGAGTAGAAAGGCAGCAATTAAAACTTTTCTTATATGGGTGCCTTAAGTTTTGTAGATGCAGATGGGAAAACACAGCATGTGTGTGGATGGAGATGGGAGACAGAAGCTCTGTGGTCTAACACTGATGCCATTTGACAGTGATCATTTAACTGCAGCAGCAGCACCTCTCTCCTCCCTGTCTCAGAGATGCTGTCTTTTGCTAATCATGAGTGTTGGAGCAGACTTGTCTTTTGGTGACCTTCTTTGGAAATTCAAACTCGACTTTGGGGCTATTTTTGTCTTTTTTGAGTGACTTTTGGGAATGTTGAAGGCTATATCTAGTGAAAATGTAAAACAAATCCCAGTTTTGCAGTCAAGCTCAGGAGGTCATTAGCCTTGATTAAAAATGATCCTGTTTTTTTCTGTTTGGGTTCAGTGCTAGGTCAAACTTGGATGAGCTCCTTTTCCAGTTGAGATCAAGTTGTTATCTTAAAAAGTTTTCTTTCTTGTCTGTTACAAGTGCCTGTACTGCAGTGATGGAGTTTCTGTGCATTTTCTGTGCTGCTCCTGTATCTGCCCTCAGCTGACAGTGGCCGTGGGTTGGTTGCTTTGGATAAAGCAGCCTGGCTGACCCAAAACTGTGTAGGAGTGCTTGGTCTAAGAGCCTGTTTTATTCACCCTTTTGGTTCTTCCACCCTGCCAGCTTTTCAGTGGCTGTTCCCTTTGCTTCAGTGTATTTGTCTGTGACATGGAATAAAGTGTCAAGGAGGTGTTCTGACCTCCTTGAACTGTCCCCCCTGACCCGCTTTTACTCGGGAAGGAACAGAGTCACTGGGTTCTACGTGAGCACAAGGCTTGCTTAGGTGCCTTCTAGCTGAGTTGCTCTGGATGCTGAGAATTATTCATTTGTTCTAACTGTCCATTTCATTATTTAGTTCATTCTAATCCCTTTTACTGTTTTGACTCTTAATTTCCTCCGTCTCATTAATAATTTCCTGGAATGCCTTTCCCCAACATAACATCAGATGACTTGGCAGCTTAGTGCTGGGAAGTGTGCGTTGTTGATTAGAGGGGGCTTTAGGGCAGCTTAAAGGAAGGAACCTTAGGACCTGTTTTTTATGTTCTGATTTTATGTTCTCACCTGTTTGACAGATGGAGCAGGTATTTGATATGCTTTTAAATGTTAAGGACAATTTTTGCCTTGTGTTTCACAGTGAGGATGTCAGGGCCGTGTGCTGTGCTACGCAGACAGTGATAATGCATGCTGAAGGCCGGGCATCAATGGGTTTATTCATCCTGTTCTCTCTCTGGTATGTGTTTTCACCTTGTACCAGTGGGTGTATCACTTGATATCATTTCAGGTACTCTGATTAGCTGCTTTGGCTGAAGGGCAGACATTTCCTTCTCGCTCTTGCAGAGTGCAATCATTAAATTCTCTCAGAATTGGTACCACCTGCGTATTGCAAGGTTATAGCAGCTTAGCTATAAAGTGAAACCTGAGGTAGTGCTTAACTCCCATGGGAATCAAGATCATAACCAAGTAGAAAAAAAAATTTGGAATGAGCACCTGAAGTCTGATGCAAGCTGTGAGCTCTGTGCTAAAGAAAACAAGTATCATGGGAGGTTTGTTTTAGAATAATGGTTTGCCATATTGAATGGTGTCAAGCCAGATGCCATGCCAGAAATCCTTTATTCATGTTAAGAAATAAAACCATTGTTCTTCAAGGACTCCTATGCTAAATAAAAGAGTATTGTTCCGATTTCTGAATGCTTCTTTGCACTATGTGTGAGCAGTTGCTAAACTTCCTCCATACTGGCAGGAAATGTAGCTTTCCTCACTTTGTCTTGTGTGGTCTTATCCACTTTATGCAGAACAAAACTGGGTTGGAAAACAATTATGTATGATATTACCAGGTGTATTTCATTCAAAAGCTGCAAAATTTTCTAGCACTTAGTTTGTTTCCATCTCTCACATGTCTCCACATTGCACAGCACACTGACCCTGGATGAGGAGGCCTTTAAAAATGTCTTGTGTTGAGTATCATGAAGGTAAGCTTTGGCTGAAGTGCCTGGGCAGCTTGGTGGGCATGTTTTCACTGAATTCTATCAATTCTCAAAAGGAGGAACTCTCTCTGTCACTGTCTTTTCTGAGATGTGAAGATAACACTTTGTCCATTTTTCTCCTTCCCAGAAATTGCATTTTCTGAATAGAAAACCATTGTTTTCTTTTCAAATCCCTCAAACTAGAATTGGAATTGAAGGGGTTGTGAGATGTAGATGTGGAATAAAAAATGTCAGAATAATTTTTTTAGTTGGCATACACTGCATGCATCTGCAGCATGCTACTGCAGGAATAGCTTAATATCAGCTAGACAGTTCCATAGTTCATGTTGAGTACCCTTAGAACTGTCATTAATCAGTATTTGCATATCACTGTGTTCAGTTTGTTTCCCTCTCCTTCCCTTGGACTGAAAATTAGATAGAGTGGACTTTCTGTAGGTGTCATTGCTGTACTTTACTGTAAATCCACAATGATTAGGTGGCACTGAATAACCCAAGTGGCAGGTCTGGCATTCTTAGAGCTGTGTTTGAAAAGCTCTTGATAGCTCTTCAGGGTCAGCAAAACACAGTGACTTAAATAACCACTTCTTACTGTATAAAGACATTCAGAGCCTTTACAGACACTGTTTTCTCTAAAAGTATTTGACTTTGTATCTTCATCTCCTGTGGCAGTGGTTGGTGGTGGTGTGTAAAATTAGTTGCAAAAAATAGTTAGAGTAAGATTTGTTACCAGTCTTTGAGAGTGTTTCCCCCCATGTTTATGACTGGAAACTTGTGACTTTTATATGGACAACTTTAAAAGAAAGGTGGGTTTTCTTACTCTGTTTCTGCATTGTGTATGCCTTTTTAAACAACGGGTAGGTAACTTTGTGACGTAAAATTGCAGATACTGCTTGCAAAAATACTGCAAAAATTGAGTTTTGAGATGCCAGAATTTATGAGATTGTGTGGAATGAGGGAGATGATGGGTATGGAAAGAGGGGTGGAGTTCCTTTTGGGTCTTATAAAGTTGCTTCTCAAAGTGTCTTGTTTTCTACCAGTAGATCTTGCATATGCAAACACAAATCGGGAATCAACGAGATGAGAATCTTTTCCAGTTGCGGAAGGAGATGTCAGAGTGATGCTTTGCCTCCAGACAAAAGCAGTTAATGTGTGCTGCTTAGAATAATAATAGAGTAATAACAAATGACGTGAACCTGCTTATTTGGAAAAGGAGAAGCTGATGTTTCCCAGGCTTTGTGTTTGGACAGGCTAATTCTTTGTATTTTTGTACAGAAACTTATTTTAAACCCACGTGAGCAGAGGTGGTAAGAGCAGAGGGAGAAAATACACATCTTTCTGTATATCTAAGCGATTTTACCAGCAGTTGAGCTAATTTTAATAGAAGTTTCCCTATTTCTTTCACTGCCACTAACTCTTGTATAGATTTTTGTTACTAATGTAGCAAGAAACCTGAAAAAAGTATCTGTGACGCAAACGAGGTTGTTCCCTGAAGGGGAGTATATCAAGATTACAGATTTGCCCCAGTTCTGTTTAACTTCTAAAAACTCTCCAGTTCAGGAGGCCTGCATTTTATGACAATGAGGTCATAGAATAAGGTCAATATCAAGCACCAAGCTACAAAGAAACAAATGTAGGCTTTTATTCCTGGTTTCATAATGCTACTGCCTAATCCAAAGTACCTGGATTGACGCCAGTCATATTTTGGCCGAGCTACCAAAGGATTACTTTGTTTTTTGGATTTTATTGAGTAAGATTAATATAATAGCTGTAGTAACTGCTCCGGAGAATAAAAATTCTTACAGGTAAGCTTTTGGGGGCTAAGCCCAGGACACTTTTTTCCCAGGACACAGGAGGACAAGAGCTGTGTGTGTACACATCCTGCTGGTTCTGTGATGCCACCGGCTTTGAGTATTTTCACAGCTCCTCCCACAGCTCCTTCTCTCCTTGTTGGCAGTCCTTAACTTTGTTCTGCTCTAACCCAAACAATTGTTTGGTGATGGGGTGCTAAAGAAGTGTTTGCCGTTCTTGGTGGGGCTGTAAACTTCAGGCTGCAGATTCCAAACGCTGTGGCTTGGGGTCGAGCTCCTCCGGAACGCTTCTGGTTACATCATCTCCTGCCCAGCGCTTGTGGATGTGTTTTCAGAGACCCACGTTTTGGTATCCTCGTTGCTAGTGTTTGTTTTCAGTTTTCCATAACAATTGGAAATGGTTGTTGTTGTAGCCCTAGTATGGTCCTGCAGCCACTAAGAACATTGTTTGTTATCTGCTTTGAAGCTGCTCTGCTCTCGTGTGAGAGTTATCCTTAAATTCCTTATTTGAGAGTAAGAGCAGTCGTGTTTGATGTTCTGATGCGTTGGTTATTTTTAGTCTTTTGTCACTAAATGGAGACTGAACATATGCAAGGATTAAAAAAAATTGTAGAGATTCTTCCTTTGAATTTATTATTTTTCTAACTTATCTTACTTCAGAAGATACAAAGCCTTTTAATGTTTTATGTGTTACATTTTCCTACATCCATGCCTTGTTTCTTTTTTTCCCTTCTGCTTGCAGCGTGCTTTTTTCATCTTTTAATCTCTCTGGGACTGTTACCCAGCTAACTAAATACTCTGGTGGTGACAATGCCTTGGTGGAAGTGGTGTTAGGCACCTCTGTAAGCCCTTCCACTGGTTGTGGAGAAGGAAATTTAGGGAGCATTAGGATCTAGTTGATCTGATTCTCAAAGTGCTAAGGAGTAGTGGCAACCTCTTCAGAGATCTGCTCTCTTTGGGATTTGGGCCATTCCTGTGCATGCAGATAAGTGTGGTACATCCTTGGTGTTCAATCTGTAAATATAAAAAAATTGAAGGCATTTTAAGATAACTGACAAAAAACCTCATGGCAACAACCACCCACAATATTTCCAAGTATAAAATCAGCCAAGTGAATCAGAAATGCAATCGCATGAAAGATGTGGGCCAATATTTTTGGTGATGATACTTCTGAAGCATGTGGCATCTGTGACATCTCATGGGTTAACCTTGGTGCTGTGGAACTGCTATTGAAATGCACAAAGGGATGGATTTAGCTGAAAACTTGCCCCAAAATAGGAAAGAAGTGTTTTGAGGTTTTTGTTGGGTTGTTTTTTTTTTTTTTGTTTTTTGTTTTTTTTTTTTGGTGTTTTTTTTTTTTTTGAGGTTTGGTTTTGGGGTGGAGTTTTGCTTTGTTTGCTGGTGTTTTTGGTTTTTTATTTCTTCTAATCATCTCATAGTCTTACTAAAGTGTAGTGTGGGCTGGCTGGTTTAAGTGCATCTCTGAAGTTTTGTTTGAACAGTGCTGTGTTTCCTTTTGACATCTTTAGACCAGCAACACGTTCTTCTTTTGCCATATATAATTTTGGTCATTTTGCCAAGTCAGAAATTATTTGGTGATGAACAAATACTGTCCTGAGTCCTGTGAGAGCAGATTAGGTTTTCCAGAGCACTGGTTGGAATCTTGGCTGGGAAGTGATTAAAAGATAAGTATCTACACCAGCCTTGAAAAATTACAGAATCATGTTTCTGAAGGGATTAGAAGTGGTAATCAGATCACTCCATCACTGATCCACTTGCTTATGAATAATTAAAGCAGGAGATCCAAATGGTTGAAACACGGTAAGAATAACACACTGCCCACACAGCTACAGGCTCATCAGGCCTGGGCTCTGTTATCCTTGTGTAGGGCATAATGAGAGAGAGGGGGGAAGTGTCACCAGGAATCTTGTCAAATCCAGGTGACTGTAATTACCACTCTGGTGGTATCTTGTTTGCTGTTGGGACACTCATCTTGCAGGACAAGTCAAATCAACAGCAAAGTATCCTCTTATGTCAGAGTGTTTTCCAGATGTGGGTGAACAATGAGATTTGTGGTGGTGTGAGACTTTTTAGATCTGGAAGGGGCTGTGTCTGGGTTTCAGTGGCAATGTCTGAACCTGGACCTAGTTTTGTTAGTATTTTGGATGGCACACTGTCATCAGTTTTGCTTGTTTCCTCTTTCTCTCTGTGTTAGTAATTAAAGATATCTGCAGCTCTCTCCCTCAGAGACAGCTCTCAGGTCTGAAATATGGAATAGATCTGGTGCTGTCATGCTATGGGAGTTTTTTTACTGGCAAGTGATTTGGTAGGGGAAGAGCCTGGATTCCATAAACCTGAAAATGTCCCAACTGGGACATTTTGTCTGCATTGTCTTTGCCAGAGAATCTGAGTGTACTTCTGTGGTACACTCTTTAAATGGAATGTGATCCTTTTTGGTGTGTCTTGGAAATGCCCAAATGGAGACAGACTGGCTAAGAGATAATGCTGGAAAACAGCTGTTTGTCTCTACCTTTTGTGGTGCTCAGTTGTTTGCATCCCCCTTGTACCCAAATGGGCTGAACTACATCAGTGGGAGTAAATATCTTGAGAATCAGATCTTTAGGCAGACCAGACTGCTTTGCCTTGTAAGGCTGCAGGTTCCTTAGCACCGTGTCAGGCATTGATTTTAACATGTAAAATCTCGAGGTTTTTGAATTGTTACAAAACTGATAAAAAACTGTAAAAATTACAACTATTAGTGAGCTTTTCTATGGTTTTAATGTCAAATATTTGGAAACCTGCTATATTTGCTCCTGTGTTATGTATTTACTTTGTGGAAGTTTGTAAGTAGCAGGGTTTAGTGTAGTGTTAAGTACAGCTGTAGCTGCTGCTGGTAACTGGTAAGAGTCTCTTCTATAATTTGTGATGCTGTGCTGATATTGTAAGTGGAGTGAGCCTTGTGTCTCTTTTCCCTTTTGGGGACCTTTGGTGCACAGATGCCAGGGTGGTGGTGTTGTTTGTGGTTCCATATGTGCCTTCCCAGGTGTCAGAGCAGTGCTGTAAGCTAAGGGGGCATTTCCCTGGTGCACTTGGTGACTGGAAATGCAAAGTGGCTGCCTCGCTAAACTGATGGCAGAGCTGGCAGCACACATTGCAGTATTTGATTCCAGCTGGTGTATTTGATTTCAAGTTGAGTGAAATAACCATCTAAAATGTGCTTTTCTGTTTTGTTGTTTTTTTTTTTCTTAATTTCTCAGAGAGGTGGATAGGAGAATCAGACAATTGTGCTGTTCATACATGCTAACGAAACTCTCTTCTTTCCTATTTTCCTCCAGCGCTGTGTGGTGCTGCGGTTTCTGAAGTCCCCCCCCAACCAGAATAAGGTAAGATTTAAACCTGTCCTGTTGCTGAAAGCCCTTGGGTAAACTAATAGCCAGCATGAGGAGAAACAAGAAACCTGTGAAAGAGCTGTGACTGGCAAGAATAAGGGGATGTTTTGAAATGCCTCTGTGTTTCAGGGGGTTTGGCAACAGGAAGAAATTTGAGGTTGTCTTATGTAACTGGGATGATGAGTGCTGATACCAAGAGCTCTGTGTGGGGCAGGGTGTGAGACTGCCATGTTTTAGAGGGTAGAGCTTTCTCTACAGGCAGCTGTGGCACAGTGTTAATGGGCCATATCCACCTATGGGAGCACAGGGATGCTGAGGAAGAAAGGAGCTTTACTGGCTGTAGGCAGGTGGGACAGAACAAGAGCAGCACAGGACTGGTGTCATGGTCAAGGTCTGCTGTTCACCACCTGTTCAGTAGCTAAAAAGCTGTGGAATCTGAACAAACACATGGAATGTTCACAGAATACCCTTTGTCAGTGAGTGATTTTAGTGTCCTGTCTGTTACAAAAAGAACATGGCCCGACATGATCTCCCAGTTTCTACAATGGTACAATAAGGTTTCTCTGCTCGAGAAGGAGCTGAAGTGAGTTACTTTAGATTTCTTTTAATAGGGGTAAAAAATGATCAAGAACCAAAGGTGGAGAATAAACACAGTGTTCCAAGGAAAAATATAAAAGAGAGCATGAGGTTCAAATTCTTTTGTTTCCTCAACCTTGAGAGGAGTCTTTAGGGTGTGTTACCTGAGAGATACAGGGAATGGCTTGAGTTACAGCAGCTCCTGAACCACAGCTTTGTGAGGCACAGTGGCAGGTTGTTCTGATGAGGAAAATACAAAAAGCATTGTGGCTCTACTGAGAACTGCTGTGTGTGCTTAATTTTAGGAAAAAAATAAACAAGGATGAATGTAAAGTAAAAATCTAGAAAGGTCATTTTGTTGCTTTAAATCAGAAAGTTGAATGTGAAAAGCATTCAGTTTAACAAGGGGCAAGAGAGAAGTTGCTAAAGTAGAGGAAGGCAAAACTAGTGAACACAGTGTATGTCTGAGTTATTTGATGGCCTTTCTGCTGCTATTTAACTTGAAGAAAGGTCTGGTAAAAATGAAGTATGATTCAAGTCGATTTTTCAGCTGCTTATGTTGGCAGGATTTCAAAAATGTATCTTATGCTTCTGTAATAGCCCAAGATAATAATGTTTAATGTTAACATGAACAGCGAAGAGTCCAGTGCATCACAAGAAAGGAAACGGTGCTTATCTCAATTTTTAGTATAGCAGGAGAGGACTAGACCACAACTTTTAGTAAAAAGTCAGTCTGTTGCAGTTTATTTAAAAAACCAGAACACTGAGTACCTGCCCTTTTTCCTTTTTTTTTTTTTTTTTAAAGTTCAAAGAGATTGTTGCATAGTAATTGTTTTTGAAGAATTGACAAAGTCTGAGAAAGTCGCACAGGAAGCCAGGAAGTGACTTTTCAGTTACCCACCACAGCACTGAGGCTGGCCACACAAGTTCCAGCGTTGCATTCTCAGGAGTGCTGGCTCCAGTGTTCTGCATGTGCCTTGCACTGGGAGTGTGTGGACTTTGTGGTACACAATTCCCTCTAAACAGAAGGTTTTGTAATTTGAATATTTTTACTTATTCTGGTGATTGATTTTTTTAAAGGACCATTTTTTCTTGGAGCAGAACAGAAGACTAATTATTTAATCACCAGATCAGTAAACAAATCCTGGAGAATCAGTTTTGGGATGAACTTGCACATTGCAACAATGACAGGGAAAATGTGGGGGTTTTTTTTAGGAGTAATCTGTATTCCTGACTTGAGCAAAATGAGTTAGGCTTTGAAGTCTTCTGTGTCTGTGCATGACATCACAGGTCATCCAAGGTAAACAGTGCTGAAGGAAGCAGTTCAAGCAAAATATTTTCTAGTAATACACACACTGAAATTCAGATATGGACAAATAGGTCTCAGTCTCTTCTGCTTAACTCCTTTGGGACAGGTAAAGAAGTCTGGATGCTGCTTTGTATTTTTAATTATCTGTTTAATTATGAATTTGGGACTAGTAGATAATCCAGTAGTTTTAAAAGGTGGTGTTACTGTGAACTGTAACCTTATTGTTATGATTGAGAAATACTCAATAATGTAACTACGGGGCTTGCATTGCTTGAGTAGAAAGTCAAGTGTCAGGACTCATGGAGTGCTTTTAATTGCATATTGCTCTTTTAGTAAATGATCTTCTTCATGAAAGAATTTTAAAAATAATTAATTGTGTAAAGCCTATTTGAGTTTTGGTGGATGAGCTGGCAGTAAATGGTGGGCCCTTCCAAAGCTTTTCATCTTAGTGGTTTTTGATGTTAAAAGGTGATGCTCAAGTAGCCTGTTGTTTTTTGTTTCATTTAGATATAGCAAATATACTTGCTCTTAAAAGGTATTTTAAGCTTGATTTATAATTGTATGATTATATTGATCTTTTTAACTGGCGAGTCTTTCCATGTAGTAAAAGTGGCAGCAGTAAATTTTTATGAAATGCTTATTTCTCAATATGTGAGTCTGTGTATATGTTAAAAAACCCCAACCAAACCAAACACTGACCTGTGGGTGCTGTGTACATCAGCAAACCTGGTCAGAACCATCTGTAAATGGGAATTAGCTGAGATCTCTGTTACTGATGAGATGATGTAATATTCCTTCTCACCATTCAGAATTTGTGTAAGTTAAAGAGGTTGTGTTGTCGTTTGTGATTTGTGTTGGATGTGGTCTTTCCTCCTTTCTCTAGGCTTTTTAAGTGTGTGAGTGTTGTCCTCTAGTATTTTATTTCCTCTTACTCTGTTTATTTTTATCTCCTGCTCTTGTTTTTCCTCTCTGATTTTCTAACATGTACCCAAGTGTTGCACTTTCTTTTCCTCCACTTAATCTCATGGCAACTTTTCAAGTGGGTTTTTTTGTGTGTATGTGTTACAAAAGGACAGAGTAGCTTTGAGGTTGTCTATTGTTACAATAAAATACCTTGAGAACCAGAGTGTGCTGGAGTGCTGGGAATGGGATAATATTGCTGTAAAGCTCCTTTGCTCCCTGCTCAATGAGTCTGTCCAAGTCTGACTGTGCAGTTGTCCCTGTCCTGCTTCCAGTACTTAGGGAGCTTCCTTTCTAGCTTTTGCCATTTTTGTCTTGTAGAAGAACTTGGTGTTTCCTTGTGAAATTACGGAATATCACATTAGAGTAAGATTTTTCACTGTCTGGGGCAGGATTTGGGACAGATGGCAAGTTCTGTACCTGTTCATGCCAAGGTTTTTAATATGGCTCAGTCTTTGCAGCCATTCTCTTCCCAAACTCCATGATGTATTTTGTAACACTCTAAGCCTCTCCTGCACTGCAGCTGTTGGCAGGGAGGCTTCTTGGGCACCTCTTTGGACTGCTGGAGTTCTTTGGGCTGTTTTAAGAATAATGGTCAGAGTAGGTCTTGGGCAATCTCCCCTTCTTCCACTTTTCTCACTTTCTCTGTCCTTTTTCCCCTGAAACCTAAGAATCACCATCTTTTCTGACCATTTTTCTGTTTGTCCCAGCCCCTGAGGCAGCATTAGGGAAACAAATTTAGCACATTTGATGTGTCTGACTTCAGTGTGCACTCACCTGCCAAGCTCAGCAATTAAGCTATTTGCTAAATCACTGATCAGGATATGTGTGTGTTCTGGAGTGTTGTTTATCATTATTTCAGAGTTCAGTTCCTACATTTCTGCCTTCTAGACTCCAGAAGAAATACTACACCATCTGCAAAACATCGTAGACTTCGGAAAACATGTGATGAAGCAGTTCTTTGGGGAGAACTACGTTCACCATGGGGTAAATGTTTTGTTTTTAAAATAAATGGCTTCTGCATTGTAAACACTGAAGTGTTTGGGGGAACACTGAGTGCCAGGAAAAGGAACTAACAGGGTTTGCAAGATATACACACACACACAAGAAGCATTTGGACGTGAACAGGAATCCTGCTCTGTGCTGATGAGGTGATTGGATTGTGCTCAGTGGCTTGGCTGTTTCAAGCTGCTGATGAAAAGTGGGGTCATTTCTTTGCCCTGCATAAGGCAAGAGGGGTGTGTGAGAGAGAGATTTTTAGACTAACTGCAAAACAAGGGGAGAAACCTGGTTCATATAAATTGTGGAGGTTCTGTGCAGTCAGAGGTCACCTTTTCCCTTGCTCTGTTCTTCAGGGCAGCCAGATCTTGTTCACTGAACATCAGATGATTGAAAAAGTTACAGCTTCACCTGGAACTTGAGTTACACAGTTCTGCCTTGGAAAGGTGGGAAGTGAGACATGGGACTTTCTAATTTGTGAAAAGGACAAAATGATGCAGGTTCCTTCACACACATTAAACTCTCACTGAAAATGCTCTTTGTCATGCATTTATTTAAATTAGTCCTTGGTTTTTATAGAGGAACAGGTATTGCATGTGATTGCAGGTACAAGTGTTCACGGTTAATCAGAGGGAGAAGCTGCTGACTGCATAGTTCAGTGTATTTTGTGTAACCCACTGAACTTTGCTGTTCCATTTCCAGACTCCCAAACCTGGGTATTCATTTTTGCATTAAAATTAATTAATTTTTTTTCCCCCAACAGGAAATTATTCAACTGCCTTTAGACTTTGTAAGACAGCTCTGTTTGAAAATTCAGCCAGAGAGGCCAGGTAAGTGCCAGGGATGGCATTAAAAAGGGGCTTCCTCAAGCTGTAAAGCATTTTCCTTTGTTCTAAGGTAAAAAAAGCATCACACTTCAGAATATAAGGAAACTTTTTTTAATATTTAGACAGTGATAAGTTGAAAATTTGTTGTGGAAAAAATGGGCTGTGTTTTAGAATTAAAAGTCGTATTTGATAGCTCTAAAATGGGCAAGAGATGTGCCCTCACGGTGTGTCTTATGCTCCCAAGTGTTCTTGAGAATGGCCAGGAACTCCTGCTTTAGCAAAACAACTTGAAGATAAATACAGTGTTAAATCAAAGTACTGTAGTCAAGTGCTTTGATGCCCTTGATCCAGGAAGAAAAAAGGAATTAATTTACATATAGTGAGCACAGGACACTCCATTGTTGATTTCTCCTCACCTGTTTGAGAAGCAGTTCTGCAGTGCCAGGAGCCGGTGGGGAAAGTTGAGTGTCTAATAAAAGTTAGAAATCAATGATACTCTGGTGGAAGTGAATGACAGAATTTAGTTTTATTTCTCAAAGTTAAACTTTGTGTGCCCACAGCTGCTGGGGATTGAAATGTGGTTGTGAGGAAGTGTCCAGGTGCTTCAGAACAGTGAATTTCACTGTTCATTTTTAACAGGAATTTTTTTTTAAGTCTTGAAGATTTTCTTTGAATGTTTTCTTTGAATCTTCACATAAGCCTGTGTAACATGCAAAGGAGCTTCTCTAATGCTTCAGATTTCTGTGTCTTTCTGATTTGGCAAGTGGCTTTCAGCTGTGAAGGTGTGAAGGATGTACTTTTGCTTAAATTTAGAAAAGAAAACAAACCTCAACATTTTGTTGGAGACAGAAGGCTTCTTGCTCATCCTGGTGAAGCAGTATGGCATGGCAGGCTGGTGCCTGAGGCTTTGGTTTCTGAGATTAATTTTTTCTTTTGCAATATATTTCTCAGAATGGGCATTTTTCTCAGCAGTGGAAACTGTAACAGAAAATGGTGTTATGTGTCTGTTTAATAACTTGAAAATCTGGGAGTGTGTGCTCTTGTTAACTTTGAACTGCAGACTCACAGACCTTTCTGTGTCCCAAAGGATGCACATGGAGAGAGGTTATTCAAAGGATTTTTCTACCTAATGCCTTTAAGTTTATGATATTCTTGCCAGTTTTCAGATCCTTTTGACTAAGCTGAGGGATGGCAGGTCATGCATAGTAAGCAAACAGCAAGATCACATAATTGAATAAATACATTAATGAGTTTCTTTACCTGTTGTTGGCCAATCCATTTCCTTGCTGTTTCAGGCCTTACCTTTCTTGGGATGAGCTGGGAGCTGGCCATTAACAGCAGCTCTTGGGACACTCCATGTGCCTGGGACAGTTTTGAGGAAACTGAAACCAGGCGTTGATAATGGGGGAGGGCGAATTTGTGCAAGTGCATAATTGGCTAAAGCTGATAAACCGCGTGTCCTGTCCTTCCACGCTTGTTCCCACGCCCCACCTGGCAAACCAGACGGCTCCAGAGTGAACAAACATGCCCAGAGCTAATTTCCCTGTTGGTGTTTTCTCCCCTGCTGTCCCAGAGAGTCGCTGTGACAAGGACATGGACACGCTGAGCGGTTACGCGATGTGCCTTCCCAACCTCACGCGGCTGCAGACCTTCCGCTTCGCCGAGCACCGGCCCATCCTCTGCATCGAGATCAAGGTGTGCAGGGGGACACCAGCCTCAGGGCTTGTTTGCATTTTTAAACTACACACTGGCCCCAGCAGTTTTCGAGGAATGCAGCAGTGTGGGGGAAGGCAGAGCTCACTGCTTTCACTGTGACCCATAGGAGGAAACAGCTCCCTCCCTCTTCCAATTCCCGATCTTTTGAAACTTGGGAAATTCCCAGGTGTTGCTAGGCTTTTCCGTAGGCCACATGTGTCTTTATATTTTAAAATAATTGAGAGTAATGCAGTTTTTAAGGGCTGGAATTTTAAAATTATTTTTAAAACTTTTCCTTTTTGCATATTGTGTGCCTTTATATTTCTATAGAGAGAGACATTTATACTTATGATCTTCTTTTGTTTGTTTTTTTTTTAGCCAAAGTGTGGCTTCATTCCTTTCTCCAGCCATGTTTCACAGGAGATAAAGCACAAGGTGTGTCGTTACTGTATGCATCAGCATCTAAAGGTAATTATTAAGTCACCCTGCTTTCCTTTGGCTGTACTGTGCTTTATTTGCTGTTCCAGGCTTGCTTTCCTGTTGAAACTTGCTCAAATCTCCGATATGACTAAAGCTGGTAGGAGGATACACAGCTGAGTTGCTGGGCGTGAATTTGTTTAGTGAGAGATGGAACAAGTTCTGTGGGAAGCTGGAAGCAAACAAATACAGTATCAGCCTTTGGGGACTATGGACACTGTAACTGGGTGAACTCTGATGTGGAACTTCCTTCCCAGATCAGCTCACCAAGTGCATTCTGTGATTTAGAACAAACAGCACGTAACAGGCACGGAGTTCATGGACTCGTGTCTGCCTCTGGAATGAAGTGACTCTGACCCCCTGGGATTTAATGTGACCTTTCTCCCTTGTGAATGCAGTTTGAATGACTCAAGTTAAAAATGACCAAGAAACACCCACGGTGGTCATGAATTTTGTGTCTAAAGTGGTTTAAATGTCCTGACCTCTGAAGGCAGGACGTCAGTGCTGCAGACCTGGCTGTTCAAATGAGAGAGCAGCTATTCCAGGTAGAGTGGGTAACAGCAGTGCTCTGGGTTTTCCACAGGTAGCCAACGGAAAATGGAAGCGACCAAGTAAATATTGCCCGTTGGATCTCTTCTCAGGGTAAGGATTCTGTGTTTTTGAAAAGAAAAAAAATAAATCTGTGTTCTATATTTCTTGCTTGGATTACTTTGCCTTTCACTGATCATTATGGATGATCAATGCTGGCTTGCCTGACCTTTACAGTGCTTATATCTGGGGCTATCTCCCCCTTGACACCTATCTCAGCAATCAGAGCTGCCTTTTGCAGCATAACATTGCAGCTGAGAGCTGTTTGGTTTACTCAGATTCAAAGTTCACTTTGCCTGTGCAGTGACCTCGGTGTGAGTGACGTGCTCAGTGCATGTGCTCATGCCAGGTGTAAACATCCAAAGGCTGTCATAAAACATCCTTGGCTTTATTTTGTTTTCTGTAGAAATAAACAGAGAATGCACTTTGCTTTGAAGAGCTTATTACAGGAGGCACAGAACAACTTGAAAATATTTAAGGTAAACAGTTAAATCTCTGCTTGCTTTTTTTTGCCTTGGCTTTTAAACAATTTGACTTGAGCATCTAAACAGTCAAGATCTTCCTTCAACCCTACCTAATCAGCACCATCACTGTTGGACGCCACCAAGAGAAGGAAATGAGAAAGTTTATAATTAGATTCCAGGTTAGGGCAGAGAAATAATAATTTTCCAGAATTCACAGACTCAAAATATCCTGATTTAGAAGGGACCCATGGGGATCATCAAAGTCCAACTCCTGGCCCTGCACAGGACACCCCAACAATCCCACCCTGTGGCTGAGAGCATTTTCCAAATACCCCTGAAGCTCTGGCAGCCTTGGCGCTGTGACCATTCCCATGGGAATGAATTAGTAGGAAAGAATTGCTGAGGAACAAAGGACTTTTAAGGTGACCAGAGTTTTAAAACTTTACATGCTGCTTCAGGAAGAAGAAAATGAACTTGGCATGTTGCTGCAAATAGTTTGTTTTAAATTCCTGTTAGAGTACTGACGCAGGCCCAAGGCACAGCAGGCCTCACTTGAGGAAGGAAAAAGTGGCATTCCATGGCATTCATGTAGGAAAAATATGAGGCAGTAACTGATGATTTGTGGAGATTGTCTCAGATTAATTCTAGGAAACAAGATTTTTTTAATTTATTTCCAGTATTAAATCAACTCTTTGAATTACTTAAACTTCTGTGAACTGCCCTATTTTTGTATTAGTACAGGTAGCTATCACACCTTTTCTGTCCCCTTTCACAGCCCTCCCTTTGCCAGTCTGGGCTGGTAAAAGAAGGGTGTTTCACTCGGTGCTTTTTCACTCCTGACATTATTCAGAAAGAAGTGATAGGGAAATGTGCCAAGTATCACTCACACCTGTATTGTTCTGATTCCTTACAGCTCATTAAGTTGGGAAAGGAGCACTTGATTTAAACAGTGGCTTTGGTTCTCATTCAGAGGTTGTTACCTGTAGGTTCTGATTAAATTTAACATGGCAAATCTATAAGAGATTGGGAATGTTGTGTGTCTCAATGCAGGTTGTTAAGCTAGTAACACTTTTCTGTGCTTAAAATATTAAACTTGATGCTTTGAGTAGCTCAGTATGAACAACTCGACTTCCTGCTGTGCCTAAAGACTTCTTTTTCTCCTTGTTGCAGAATGGGGAACTAATTTATGGCTGTAAGGATGACCAGGACTGTGTCTCTGACTGGAACGAACTTGCTCGTCACTTAAAACCTTTCTTTTTCCCTTCCAACGGGCTGGTCAGTGGCCCCCACTGCACAAGGACAATTGTTAAGGAGTTAATCCACGTGATAACCATGGCGCTACTAAGTAGCACCGATACCTGCAGGGCAGGAGACATGAAGACAGTTCCCATTTCACAAGGGAGAAGCTACTGTGAAGCAAGTGCATTTAATAAGGAGCTAGTGAGAAATGGTAAGGGATAATCTCATAAAAACTGCCCATAATTAACTGTTAACGGAATCCCAGAATGGTGTGGGTTGGAAGGGACCTTTACAGGCCACCTAGTCCAGCCCCCTGCCACAGGCAGGGACCCTTTCCACCAGACCAGGTTTCTCAGAGCCTTGTCTGATGTAACAATTCAGATCTTTCTCTCTTGTTTATTAATACTGATATGAGAATGGAAACAGGGAAATTCTAATGGCATTTAAAAAAACATTTCTGAGCTGCATAGCTGCCAGGGAATTGTTCTTAATAGAATGTGACGTAGTGAGCACTTAGAGCACTGTATCTAATGACAGGGGTCAAAATAAATTCAGGAGGTGGTAGAGATAAAATGGAAGCAAATACCAGTTTGAGCTGATAACAATCACAGGTATTCCAAATGAGTGGGGAATTTTTATGTTGTATGTGGTGAAGTTGGGCTGCTTTGGTTGGTTTGTTACAGCACCTGTACTTTGCCTTTCCCTGTTCCTCCTCTCAGCTCTCACCAAAGCACAGCTCGTGCTCTTTTCTTCAGCTGCTCTTCTCCTGGTAAAGAGAGGTCTGAATACCAGAGGGAAAAGGAATAGGAAGTGAGAGTTGGAAAACTGTAAATGATGTTAATTCCTCAGTGCATAAGTTCTGTAAAACTCTTAATTATTCAAGATGCTGCCAGTTATCCTAATTACACAAACAGCACATTTCTTACTCTGCTTTTGAGGAAGACCTTTTTCACTGCCCATGGTTTGTTGAAGTGTTGGAGAAAGAGCTATCTTAGAGAAATTATAGCAAATACGATCTCTTGATATTGTATAAAAAAGACCCCAGGGCTGAAATGCTAAATTACTTTCTGTCAGCAGTTGGTGCTGTTCAGAGTGAATTTGTGGTGGCTTCAAACTCAGAGAAATTTCTCTTGGACTCAAAAGGAGTAGATTGCAGTGGATGTGGGTGTGTTTTGGTGTTTGTTTTTTTAGGTAGTTTGTAGAGTTGAATATCAGGTGTTTTATTCTGCAGTCCAAGCTGAGCTGTTTAAATGTGCGGGTCAGTACCTGCACCTTGCACTTCAGTGTTTGGAAACTGAAGTGTTCTAAGGCTTCCCCCTCCCTGTGACTGGACTAAAAGTATTTTGACTTTTAAACAAGCACATGTAATGGCAAATTGAAGCGAAGACTTGTGTCTGCCTTATTTCAAAATGCATTTTCTTCTAGGTAAACATAAATTGGAAAGCTCTGGTTTACCGAGGGGTTGTCTCCTTTATAAAACCCTTCAGGCTCAGATGCTTGACATGCTGGATATTGAAGGACTCTATCCTTTGTACAGTAGAGTTGAACAGTACTTGGAGGAATTTCCTGAAGAGAGGTAAGACTTGATGGCTTTTCTTTCCAGTCCTGAGTAAGCAGGACTGCAGGCAGGATTGGCTCTGTGCACACACCTCTGTTATGTTGTACAACCTTCCTTCAGGGCACTGCATATTCTGAATTTCTAATTGAACTTTCAGCTGATGTTGGTCACTGATGCTGGCCTGAATTTTTAAGTAATGGTTACAGAAAGCTCACAACAAGCTAAGAGAGAAAAACACTCTCTTTCTTAGTAGTGATGGTTGTGTATTTGCAGAAAGGCACAGTGAAATGGCTGGGTTCTGCTGTCCCCCTCAGTTCCTGCAGAGCTCTGAATGTCTGCTGGGATAATGATGTTTTGCAATGATGAGTGCAAGCTGCTGTGTTTTTTTTCCTCAAATAAGGTTTATTAGTGTAATAATAATTGCTCCAAGCAGCCTTCACTGGGCTGCTGTTCCCCTCCTGTGCTCACACGAGGGCACTCTGGCTTCACTCAGGAGCTGCTGCTGCTCGTGCAGTTACACAGGAAACAGAGCACTGGAAAACGTGTTCTTTGATCTGTGGGGGGTTTGTGTGGGACAAACTCTCCCTGTGAGGGTTCAGCTTCTCAGCAGGGGCTCAGCTGTTCAAAGGGGGGAGGAAGGAGGCCAGGACACCCCCCATTAGCACATGGTGTTGGAGCAGGGCCCTGTCAGATATGCCTCTGCCCCCAGTTTATACTTTTTATGTAGAAAATAATGTCATACACATATAAAAATAGGTATCAATATATTATTATTTATTTCTTATATACGTATTTTCAGCAAGGCTTCTGGAGCTCCTGCAGACTGCTACAAATTTTGAAACTTGGCCATTTTTTTGCAAAAACTCCATAATTTGTAGTGATACAGAGGTGGCAGTGGATTAAGAATGGTTCATGTTTATAAAACCCCACACAACCCAGATCCTAAGCAGCAGCAAATCTCAAGTGATTTGAGAGTAACAGGGGCTGTTGTGATGGTGGTTGGCAGTGGGTTAATACTTGGACATGTTTTATCAGTGTTGTTGTTGGGTTGTTCTAATCTGAGTATCTGGGCTGCTGAGGAACGATCACACTGAAAACCAGTACATCATTTTGGCTGTCTGTAAATCTTCTTTTAACATTTATTTAGAAGTACATTACAGATAGATGGACCTTACAATGAAGCATTTTATGAGAAGCTGCTGGACCTTTCCCTGGAAGATGACGGGACAGTGGCGTTTGCATTAACAAAGGTACTTCTCAACTTCTTGAGGGTTCTTTGGTCTGTCAGGGTCAGTTAACCTCTGTCTCACTGAAAGGGCTGGATAATGGATGGAGGCAGCACTGCTGGCTTGCTGGGGCTGTACAGTTAAAGTTCTTCATTGTGCCAGGCTGCAGCTTTATAGCAGAAGCAGTTAAAAACAAGCCTGTAGCACCAGTTCCTGACAGAAGAGTAAAGCTATTTATTTGCTTTCTAGACTGAGGAAGCACTTGCAGGAACTGGTGCTGTTTGGCCTTTAGGAACTGGAAATAAACATGATTCTTATACAGGATGCTGCAAAAGCACCTGCTCCTGCCAACCTTCTGTTACAGAGACAATTTCCAGCTCTTAGAGTGCCAACACAGCCATACAGGGAGTGCAGTGATGCCTTTGTAAGGAACAGGATGCTTTGCTCAGGTAAACACCACTCTAAGAGAAAATGCCTGTTCTTTTCTGTTGTACAGGTGCAGCAGTACAGAATAGCAATGACTGCTAAAGACTGCTCCATCATGATTGCCCTTTCCCCCTGCCTGCAAGATGAATGGTAAGAGCTGCCTGTACCTGCTTTGGACTGGCTCCAGTTGTTTAGAAATTAGGAATGTTTGTACTGTTCAGGCAATTCAATCACTTAAAAAAAATGTGAGAGGTGTGTGGGGGGTGGTGTGTCCAAATATTTGGCTGTGAGCATTTTAGTACAGTTGATTTAAGACATTTATGATCAATGTTGCTTCCTGAAGTGTTTTAAGTTGATCAAAAGGATCAAAGTTTTCTATTTATTCCCTTATTAAAATTTGAATTGACTGTTCATAGTGGCTCTGGATGGTTTTAACTAGGTACAATTTTTCTGCCTTGGTGTTCTCATAGGAGAGATTTTTCAAGCTGAGTTGCCTTTAATGGCTGAGTTAGAATAAAACCAAAGTAATAATCAAGAGGTGACAGCTTTGGCTGTCAGGCAGGAGGCTTTCCCACTATATTATCCCTTTTGGCTTGTGTCAGCAGTGCTAATCTGTTCTTCTGCAGGGGGCTTTGCTTCACCAGAGCCCTTTTATTTTTAGAGAATGCTGTTTTCTGCATTTGTCCTGCAGTTCTCAAGTGAAGTGTTAGTGATGGACATGACTTGTGCAAAGGCTGACTTCAGAACTCCTCCATCCCTGAGCATGCTTGGACAACAGTTTCCATACTAAATGTTTTATCACCTTGAACCTAAGTAGGAGTTGCAGTGACTTTTCTGCATTTGCTGGTTAATAAGGCTGTTGCTTTGTATGCACCACCTAGAAACAGCTTAGAGTTACTAAATACAGTGAAGTGAGAGTAATATTTGACTTCAGCTGTGTGGAAGCTGAAAGGAAAATGACTGGAAGAGGTGCCAGCAAGGTCCCATCAGGACTGGGTAAGCTGGAGCTATGGTTTCCTAACTACATTAGCTGCAGTTTATTTTCTTGGGCTCCCACAAAAGTTCTAAGATAAACATTAGAGTCACTTCTGTAAAGGGACACATAAATCAAAAATACTGGTTTCAGTGACTCAGATGTGCAATGGGGTTTTATTTTCCAGCTCTGAGCACAGACCTGTGGTACTGACATCCAAATCCAGATTCACCTTCTCTGTTTCTGTGCTGGACCTGGACCTGAAGCCCTACGAAAGCATCCCCCACCAGTACAAACTCGATGGTGAAATAGTCAACTATTACCTGAAGAATGTACAGGCCAAAGAGGACCCAGTTATGTCCAACCTCTTCAAGGAGAATGAAGACTGCACATTAGTTCTCCATAAAGTGTAACCATTCCCTTAAGGTTATTTTTATTCAACCACATGAGAAAGTGAAAGATTATTGGAGTACAGTTATGGTGATTTTTATTTCCTTTTCTATTGTGTTCAGTGCATTTTTCAGCTGTGAATGTTTTTGCTTTATGAAATGATTTCTAATGGGTAATGCCTTCTCAGAGAGCTGGGATAGCACTAAGCCACACGTTTGCTAGATAACCTTAATGAATGTATTTAATGTGACAGAACAGGTAACGTGCCATACCTTGGAACTAGAGGACAGATCAAATTAATATGAAAAGTCTACTTCCTTAGAATTGAAAGAGCACAGAATTAAAGGTTTCCTGAAGTATTGCACTAACATAGAAAGCCTAATTACTAACAAGAGAATTGCCTTGGAGCCTGTGCTTTGAGTCTCCCTCATCCCTACTAAAGGAGGGAATGCTCTGGCAAAAGCTGATACAACACTTTAGCATTAATCCACTGAAAATACAACTGTGCAGTGGCTGAGCTGTGGCACTGCCCTGGCACTGCAGAACACTTAAGTACTAATGCATGGACTAGGAACACCAGGCTGCCTCCAGAAGTTGTGTGATCACCTTATAGCTACCTAAAGCTTCTGAAACAAAGTGCAAAGGGTTAAAGTAAGCAACCTTGAGTTTTATGTGATAGCTGGGCTTAACTCACCTGCCATGCTGGTTTTTATTGTCTATATGTTATATGCTGCTATTGAAGGTGAAACCACAGCTTGCTCTTGCCTAATTTAAATTGAGCTATAACAAAAGAGTATGTTCTGAGTTCTACAGATCATTCCAGGTCTTTCAGATAGAGTGTCAAACACTGGCACTATTACACTGTGTAGCATGAGCAGCTGCTTTCAGGCTCCTCTGCTTGAAGTGACAGAGAAAAAAGGTGATAGAATCCCATTTTCTTCCTTGCAGCTGCAGTGGGTCAGTCTCGTGCCAGGCTGAGCTTGTGTCAGTGCTGCCTAGGAGCAGTGCTCTGTGCAGCTGAAGGCTGGGGAGGTGCTGCAGTAAAGCCATCCTTGGGGAAGAGCCTGAGTTGGAACTGAAGCGTGTGTCCAAACTTGAGGGTACTATGATAAAAGCTGCAGCTCCTTTTCCCTCAGGGATTACACCCCCTGAATGGTGCAGAGATGCTCCTCCAGCCCCTGTGAACAGCTCTTACCTGGATCCAGCCTGTGCTTACCAGTAATGGTGGTCAGGGTCATGTAGGTTAACTCCTAAAAACAGATTTACATTGGGATCTCAGTGTAACCTTGTCATTGTTCCACTTTACCTGAAATTCAGAAATACTCCCATACAACTCAAGGAAGAAATGTGAAACACAGAGACACCAGTGCCCTGGTGCCAGAGCTGGCATCCAGTGCCATGAACTGGGACAGGGCCTGAGATGTGAGACTACAACAGTGCAATAAGCTGGCAGTTGGCAGCAGGAATAACCCCTTCTTCCCCAAGAAACCCTGGAGGGAGAAAGAGCTACTTATAAATCCAGAAACCCTCCAGCTCTTAGAAAGAGGAAGGAAGGACCCTGCACAGCTGGGAAGGGTCCAGGTTTTTATGCTGTAACTTTACATGTTTCGTATGCAAACAGCAGTGTCTGTGCTGAGCAAACAGTTTTGTTTCCAGACAAGGAGGAGGGAGCTAAAGATAGACTGAACTAAAGGTTACACAAAACCAGCTAAACCAGTTCCATGTCAGTGGATAAGCAGGAATGAGTTTTGCTTGTGTACTGGATTCCAAACTTGAAATGAGCCTGCCTTATCTAACAAGATAGTGTTGCCATTCATCAAAACCCAATCTCTGGTGTTGCTCAGCTGTTGAGTCTGGCAGAAACCAGGCTCTGGTCTGTTGGTTTTTCCTGACCTACCAGAACAGTGAGAGACTATTTCAGTGATCAAACAGTGGATTATTACATTTATGGGATTACAAACATAGTGTTCCTTATTTCTTGGGTTCTCCACCTCTTTCTCCATTGCTGCATGGAGCAGGCAGTGGTGCTGCCGGGGGCTCCAGCAGCTCTGGCCTTGGAAAGGAGGGCTCTTCCTATCACATGAGAGCTCAGAGCTGGTGGGTTTGGGCTCTTGGTTCAGGAACTGTTACTCCCTACCTGAGAAGTACCTGACTTCCAGGCACATCGGTTTGGTTGCGGTGCAATGCTAGTGCAGAGCAGGAACTCCTGGAAACACTGAGAGTTCCCAGGTGGGCTCATGGCACATCTGATGGAAGTGAAGGGAGAGGCAAGACATCAGTCTGATCTGTTTTGTTTCTTCAGGGATGAAAGTGGGAAATGTGATGCTTTGGTTATATGTTACCAGAACTTCCTCCTGGAAGTCAGAAGTGCAAAGGAGGTGCTGCAGGGGGCAGGTGGTGACCTCGTTCACCTCTTCCCAGGGGTGTCACGGGCCTCTCTGGGCTAGGTTAGGTTAACGCTGTCTCAACACTCACATTGTGGAACAGTTACTTCATACAATTACCTTTGGGTTTTTTAGCATTGTATGTCTTTGAAATCTTCAGATTGTCTTCTTCCACCCTAATTTAATGAGAAAGCTGTTTAACTCTTTGTTCTAGGAGTCTCTTACTGTTCTCCTGTCATTTTAAAATCACTGTACTTTTACAGAGCTGTGAAATGAAATGGATTTTTATGGACTTGATTTTGACAGTGCATGATCTTTTAACAATTTCCAGGTATCTAGAAAATGTTAAGAAGATAAACCACTCTGGTACATTAATGATTCAGAAAGATAAATTTATAATGAAATCACTCTGTACATGTAACTATTTTATTTGGCATTTTTGTATTTAAATGGCTGTATTTATTTTCATGTCATGACAATTTATATATAACGTGCCATAATTGTACAGATAGCATGTTTTATGAGTATGGTTTCTAAATGGAAAATAACTTAATGTTTATATTCAATAAAATTATAGACTGTGTAACACAATATCTTAATTAAAACTACTTTTGAAATTGCTACCTGGTGTAAGTAAAGCTGGCATTCATTCTTCTGAGCCCAGCACTTTGATCAGGTTCTCGATGGCTGCCTCGATCCCGAAGAGCCGCAGCGCGCTCCGGAAGCTGCCGGGGATGCTCTCCACACTCGTCATCCTCTGCTCCAGGACTGCAGGAAAAACAGAGCAGTGCAGGTTATTTTCCAAGAGTTGCAGCAGTGCTGACAGCAGGTGGGTAAAGAAGGATAGCTGGAGGCAGACAGGGTTTGTAATCCCTTGGGAATTACACAGGAGGTGAAGTGGAGCTGCTGCTGAATTGGGGTGGGTTTGTCTGGGTGGGCTCTGGTGGCCGGAGTTCCATGGGATGGAGGGAGTCCCTGGCCAAAACCAGGGCCTGGCAGCTCAGGAACAGTCCCTGGAGTGACTGAGGTTACCTTGCTCAGGTACTTTGGGCAGCAGGTCCAGGACAGGCGTAGTGGTCCCTTCTTCATCGAGACGGATCTTCCAGACAATGATCAGTTCAAACCTGTACCACGTGCACGGGAAAGGCAGTTCAGGTTAACCAGTGCTGTCTTTAAGGTTCCTTCAAAGCAGAAAGTGCAGCACTCACGAGGCTCAACCTCATGCTCTGCAACAAAATTCACCTCATGTAATGCACTGAACCATGTCCGGATTCAGGAACCAGGAACACATTAATCCAAGGAAAACCAGTGCTCCATTTACAAGGAAAGGGTCTGGGTACATCCAGATTTGCACAGTGCAGTGGGGAAAAGTGAGAGGAAAGCAAAGGAGGCACGGAGTGTTTCCTGGCCCTACCCCTCCTGTAACATCTACAGTCAGGATCAGGTGCTGAGAACAGGAAACTTCTTCCAGAAGTGTTTGCATAAATGGTGACGTGCTGGGTTTGGAATAAGGGCCACCCTGCTGTTCATGGCCTTTCTAGACTAATGGCAGGTATACATCTACCCAAGGCCTACATTCCTGCAGTTGTTTTCTTTTAATTTAAAAAACAACAACATTTACTTCTCCAGGAATAGTGGTGGTGGTTGTGCAAGGCCAGTCATGATTCCCAGCTTTCACAGTGGGACGAGATCACTGCACCATCCCAAGGGAACAGTGAGGCAGGAGGTGAGTCCAGAACAACACCCACAGCAGAGCTGCTGCTTTACAACTCCCTGCTTGCTTTACTGCAGCTTTGTTCCCTCCAACCCTCGAAATTCCTTACTGGAGGTAAGGCTTTCCTAATCCAAAGCTGGTCTGCACGGTGAGTCACTGTGAGGAGGAGGGTCCCTTTCTCAGTGGTCTTTAATCCATCGTGGCTGTAAAAGGTTCCTTCAACTGGGATTTGTCAGCCTTTTGCCACTTCATTTTTACAAATCCTTTGGGAATTTGCACACAGCTTGTTCTGGGATTTTGCAAACAAATTTCTATGGCTGTCTGTTTTCTACCAAGCCACTGAAATGACTTTTACATTCTTGTGTTTCATGACTGTAGGTGAGAGGGAATGAGGGTAATGGAATGGGCACATGGCAGCAGAGGAGAAACTGTAAAATAAAGCAAGTTATTCCATATCTGGGATAGTGTAAGAACAATTCTTTCCTGCATCCCTGAGTTAAAGCTTTTACTTCACAAGGGCAGGTTTGGTTGAATGAAGTAGCATCCTCTGTTAGGGTTTGTTTGCTAGTTCCACACACAAACACAATGAAGGGAGTTGTATTTTCAGTTGTTTCCATATAAATTAAAGCATGTTAAAGCAAGGTGTAACAGGTGAAGGGAATGATCTGATCCCTGCACAAAACAGTTACTTTTCTTGGCCCTTAAAGAATTCCTGACAGTGACAGTTACACCATCTTACATTGAACTGTAAGGATTTTTTTTCCCCTGCTCAAATCCCAAATGCACTGGAACAGCTCTCACAGGGAACCCAAACAAATCCCATGTTCCTTGCAGCTAATAATTCCTTCATCTAACTGATTTCCTTCTAAAACAATGGAAAAGTATAGCCACAGTTGCTTTGCTTCCATTGCACAGTAAATGCCCTTTTCTTTCAAGGACCTGGGCTTTGCTGGGATTGGACTGGGATCTCTGCACCTCCTGCCACAGAAGGAACTCAGAGCTGCAGCACGAGGCTGCTGCCCTGCCTGGGCCATCCCTTACCTGTGTAAATAGAGAAATGCATTTATTGGCTCACCCGGGAACTTTGGGGTTCCTTAGAATTATGAAATCTCCCAGCAGTCCTTCCGGAACAGCCACGATGTCAGGATACTTGGCCTGGGAACAGAAAGGTTCAACTGGTTCATAAAAATCACAGCAGATAAGGTGTTTCCTCCCCAGTGCTCCCCCTTCACACTGGATTGCACTAACAGTTAAGAGCAACAGTACTGACTCTTTGAAATTCTGACTTGTTGGGATTTTTTTAGAGATCCTTGCATAAAGCCCAGGAAACCTTGAAAGAACATTTTTATTTTAACGAAATAAGCATTTTTATTTTTTATATTTAAGTTTGTTAAATGGATTTAATAACATCTTACAATACACCACCATGCCACCCTCCCTCCCCTCTGTGACTGAAGGCACCTCACTGGTGCACGCTGGTTTGAGATGGACACCAAGCTCCAGAGAGGCCTTTGAAAGAGTAATGAAGGCAATGAGATACCAAAATAACCAATTTTAGCAAAATATGGGACAACAGCAATGTGACCAAACATAAAAATACCGGCTCCTATTAAAATTCCACATTTCTGGGAATTGTTTTCTACAAGGTGCAAAGGCTGGTGGTTGCTCCATTACTTTGTTAGTCCATCTGATGTGTTCGATGTGTCTCGTGAATTACCCAAGACTCAGAACTTCAGAGCTATTTTAAAAGCATGTAAAAGAACTCCTAGCTCTGTATGGATCCTGCAGGTGCCAGATTACCCAGAGAATGAGGGGATGCACGGACACCCAACACCAAGGAACAGCATCCTGCAGGGATGTGCTGCTGGAAAAGGAAATGGAGCCCCAGACTCCAGGGCTGTGCCCTGCTTGTCCTGCCTCGTGTGCTGGACACGAAGCTGTGTTCCAAACCTTGCAGTTTATAATGTGTGAAAAGTCTCCCAGCCTGAATCATTCCACAGAGCTCCCAGGACGAGCAGCAGGTCTTATGGAAAAGGAGCAGGAGAGCTCGGCTTTGAGCGGCACTGGAGAAAATGAGTTGGGCTTTATGGGATTACGCCTCATCTGGCAGAGCAAAATTGCTACCAGATGTGACCTTGCTCTGGTTTAGGAATTTCTGACGAGCTAAAGGGGGGCTGTGCAGGATGCCAAATGACATAAAACACATGGAATTTGCTCATTTTAATTTCTACCCAGCAGCCAGTACTGTATTTACTGCGAGGATAACAACCATGATCTATCCTGGGAACATGGACACAAAAGGGAGGACACGGAGCAGGGCACTGACAGTGCTGGAAGTGTGGCTGATCAAAGGTCGCTCATCCAGCAGAGCAGGGATCCTCTTCCAGCTTTACTCCCTGTGGAATCATGCCCCTCTGATAACAAAATAAAACAAGTTTTCCAGGCTTTCCTCCTCAATAACCCGTGCCTGATTTCCATGAGCCTCCCCTTGCCGCGTGCTGGAGGCCTGGGAGGATTGAGCGATCCTTTAGCTCCAGGCTGTAGATGCTGGACATGCAGGATTAGCTTCTACCTGGAGCTCAGCTTGTGCATCCCTCATTTACAGGAGATCCCACAGCTAAACACCGAGTCACACTTCATCCACCTGTACCCAGACATTTGGGAATCACCAGACAAAACAGATCAGAGGCACCAGATAAGAGTTGCAATTTCCCAGTTGCTGAAACGCTCCCAGGGCTTTCTCGGGAGCTCCTGTGCAGCCTCCAGGCGCTGTCAGCCCAGTGGCTCACACTGGGGGGGTATTTATGTTCTACGGGAGCCAGAGGCAACTCAAGGAAATCCCAGTGCAGGATTTTCTGTGGAAAAGCTTCTCTGTACCTGGGAGAGGGAGCCCTGGTGAGTTCCACACACAGCGAGGGCCGTTCTGTGCCTTCTCTCAGTGCTGGGGCTCTGGCAACCAACCTGAATGCCGTGAGAATCCGATCCTGTGTGAAATTCACAGGATTTGGGACAAAATCCAGCTTTTCAGCAGGAAAGGTCATATTTTAGCTATCCACAAAACACACAAAAAGCCAAACCACAAATACCTACATCCCTGTTTGCCAGAACCCAAGCCCTGGCAGTGGCTCGAGGCAGCCCCAGCCCAGATCCGTGCGAGGATCCCAGCTGCCATTCCCACCTTACCCCAACACCCAGTGGGAGCAGGAAGCAAAGCTACCACACCCAGGATTAAGCAGCAACCTTAAACACCGACAATTTCAGGAATGAGCTCTGGGAAACGCAGTCACATAATCTAGTTTTTATATTCCCCATAGAAAATGTAGGGTCTGAATCCCAGAGGTAAAATGTGGGGATCTGGCAGGTGACTGAAAAACCAGGCACAGGGTGAGCATGGACAGATCATTCCAGCGCTCTGTGGGTACCACGCTATCACCTCATCTTCTCTGCTGAGCAACCTTCCAAGTTTTCCTTGAGGAAAAGAAAAGCTGAGCAATAAAACCAGAGTAACAGAAGGAGCTGAGCCACTGCAAGGTCTCTTGGGAAAGCCAGGAACTCCTGAGGGATCTTGTAAACCGAACACAAGGCAAGGGAAAGAGATCCCATCAAGTACGTGATAGCAGATGGGAAGGATCAGCTACAACTGCATTAAGCAAAACCTGACTTTAATCAAGACATATCTTTCCTCAGATGACTTTTAAATGTCAGCTTATGACCAAAACCAAAAGCTATTATTACTTCTAGACGGAAATCGTTTTCCCAGCTCCTTCAGGAGTCCAAGCAGGGAATCTTACGGGAGTTTTTGTCCCAAACAGGAATAGTCTCAAACCACAAAGGGACCGTGGTGATGGAATGCACAGCTTTCCCCTGCTCCCAGGACAGATTTTACACACACACGGAGCCATCCCAGGGAATACACTTGCAGCAGCTATTTCTCAACAGAATGTATTATTCTGCAGCTGTTTAAAGCTGCACTGCAATTTTCTGCACACGAAACCTCTGCTAAGGAAAATCTTATAAATTGTTCAGCTTGAGAGCTGTAGCTACAAATGCAAAGCAAAGCTGGCAAGGGAGATACCAGATAAAAGCAGATAAATTAGCAGATAAATTTGCTTCTGTCCCACTTAGCAAGAAAACACATGACTGCTCCCAGCTGGAACTACAGCTCCCTATTACTGCTAATTCTGAGCTTGTTGTTGTGGAAGAAGGATGGATATAAAGAGTTATGCTACCGTGAGCTCCTCTGGAAGGACAAGCAATTTCTAAATCTACCCAGGAGGCTCCATTTGGGCTGACTCGGGTGATTTCTCAGCATGGTTTGCTCAGCTAAGGCCACGTTATCACCGACTGAAATCGGACACGGTGGGAGCACCAAGACCTCAAATCCCAGCATTGACATAACACCAGTAATTTTTAAATGAATTTCACTAGAGCAATAAAGGCACATTTAGAAAATGGAAGTTTCTCATTTTGTGCAACTAAAGGAACTGTTACGAAGAACAGATAATAATGCACTTTCACCCTTCAACTAAATTACACCCCACAGAAGCACTCTATTTTCAGAATGGATTTACGAAGGTTCACCACTCGTAATTAAGCCTCAGCATAAATACAGCTCCCATCTTCCCATCTTGAGGGAAAGTTCCTCAAGCAAACCAGTCCTGCTGGTGATCCCTGTGATGCCAATCACCCAAACCTCCGGCGCCGGCGGAACCAAGGACGAGAAGAGCACGAGGACAAAGTGGTTTTGTCTAAAATGACAAAGTGGTTTTGTCCATGTGGCAGTCCCAGCCCACCCCCCCATGCTCAGTCAGACTCAGTCCTCTGCTTTTAAAATTAAAATCACAAGTGACATAGCCAACACGAAGGTTTCACTTTTTAGAAGAGGAAAGGAGAATTTTGAGAGCAGATTTGAGGGCCTGCGAGCAAGTCTAACAATGCTAAGTAGTGACAGTACAACATGGAATGGCTTCCCACTGACAGAAGCCAGGGACAGTTGGGATATCGGGAAGGAATTGCTCCCTGTGAGGGTGGTGAGGGCTGGCACAGGGTGCCCAGAGAAGCTGTGGCTGCCCCTGGATCCCTGGAAGTGTCCAAGACCAGGCTCGAAGGGGCTTGGAGCAACCTGGGATAGAGGAATGAGATGATCTCTAAGGTCCCTTCCTACCCCAGCCATCCTGGGATTCCAAAAAGAACAGTTTGAATGCCACCCTGGACAGGGGAAATCTTTGCAAGCATTTCCCACCATCTCATCCTGTCCTGTCCAGGCTCAGGACATCTCCCCTGGTTCCCTCCTGCAGCACAGGCACAGCTCGTTGGTCACTTGGACAAAAAGTGCTCTGCACCCAGCTGGTTTCAGACCTGCCCTTTCATCAGCCCAGATCTGTGACTCCAGCCATTGGTCACTTTGCTAAGATTCAATCTTGCAGCCTCTTGTAGATCAGTCAGTGCTCTGCACAAGCACCTGAAACCACTGACCAGGAGCCCCAAATCCAGTGGCCTTTGCTCACTGCCAGTGAAATCCCTTTGCTTTGTTCTTTCTTTCTTTCCTGTTCTCTTGATTACAGCTTCTCTTTTTTGGCCCCTGCTCTATTTCCATTGCCACTTATTTTCCTCCTTCCATATTTCCATAACATTATTATTATTCATGCTTGACTCAACCATGTTTCTACGTGATTCAGTTTGTCACAATGCTCACAATGTGACCAATAATTTTCCACAATTTTTTCATTTTCCTAATTGGATCTAGGCTGTAGGTCTACAGAACAGCCAACCCAGCACAACCAAGGCCTGAGTACACAAAATTCTGTCTCATTTCCTTTCAATATCACTTTGTCATATGGCAACCATGTGTTTATCTGCAACTCAATTAGAGCAGACTGGGAATAAATTAAAATACATACTGGAGGTTTATTTTTGTGAGGAAAAATAGAATTAAGTGAACACGAAACCTGAGAACAGGAAGGGGTAGATCATAAACAGGGAACACAGAAGTTGCAGATGCTTTTTCTTTACTTATTTCTCGCTGAGCAAGAAACAAATCTTCTCTTCAGTATTTCTTTTTAAAATTGTCAAGCCTAAAGATCTCCACTAGTTCATGAAGGTTTTAAACCCCACATTTTTCTAGCTTCAAATTCTTGGGCTTATTTGCCATTTTATTCAGCTTTTAAAATACACTGTATTAGCACTAAGCTGGCTGTAGAGCCACCCCCTGGCACAGGGATCAGCCCAGCTCCGAGCCCAGGGCACAGGAACCGACTGGGATTTTGTGGGACAGCACTGACCACGTGCCTGGACATTTATTTTGGTGGACATGCCCAGAAAACCAGCAGAGCTCAGCAGTTCTGTTCTTGCTCCACAAGTTTACTGACATTTTAGTTGTCATTCTATTGTATTCTGAGCCCCCTGCAGCTAAGTGTAATCAAGTATTTCTTGATGATGAACTTTACGCAGAGCACTGTGTGGAAGTCAGCGGAGATGTCTAATTTAGCAAGAGATAATGAGCAGCCAAGGACAATACAGAGATGAAAAATTAGGAAAGGAAGAAAGATGTCATATTGCAGAGCAGCATGAAGTATCAACAATTCAGGAAGAAAGAATTGTGAGCCAATTTTTCAGTAATCTGAAGGAAGTAGACTGCAGGAAAGGCATTTTTAGGAGAGAAATTAAGCCAAGTTCGTGTTTTCTTCCATTACTACAGAAGCGAGACACCCAACAGAGCTTTGTTTTTTTTTTCTGTATAGACATTGCTGCAAGATTCTCTCTAAGCCTTTCTGATGTCTTAATAAAAGGGTCCAGAACTGCATAAAGCAACTTGGATTTGGAATACCACAGAAAAGTTGATTATCAAATGTGGCCCAACTTGCTTTCACACAGTTTACATTATCCAGCTCATCAAGACAGCACAATTTAAATGTCACCTAAATAAAAGCATCTGAATTTAGTTAATGACTTGGCTCTAAGGCTGTGTTAGTTTTTTTCCCAAGTAGGCAGATTAATTTAAAAAATAAACCATATGACACAATGAAGAACATCTAGTTCATCTAAATTAGCTCGAGACAAGGTACTCAGCTTATGTTCATCATTTACTGCTGTGGGTTTTTAATCTTTCTCAAAGGTCTGAAAAGTTATTTGATTCTAGGTGGGCAAATTTCTCTTACCTGGTAAAGACAGGTAAAACCACCTGGAACCTCCAAAGTACCAGTTTTCATTTCTCACTGAGAGATATAAATTGATGGAGGGGTCAATCTCATCACTTGGAGCAAACTGTCCCCCAGCAGAGGGGGTTTGGCCAAAATCTGCCCCATCTGCCTGTGCTGTCCCCTGGGGAGCCTAAGGAGCAGCCGTGCCATGACCTCCACTGCACACCACTCACAGAGGTGGAACCTGGGCTGGCACAAAACACCCCAAAAACCTCCTGTGGGACTGGCACTCGAAATAAAGCTGTGCTCCAATTTTAGTTCCACCCACATTTGATACCAGAGGATGAATGGCAATGCCCCCAGCACAGCTCCTACTGAATGTGTACAATAATTTTCACTTACCCAGCCTCCAGAAGGAGCAGATTTTTCCTTAAACATACACAGCTGTGTCCATGTGCATCCTCCTATAAATCAGTGCTCATCTGCACAAACACCACTGCAGTGTTTCTCTTATTCTTCCTGAGCTTTACAAAAAGGTTTAACACCTGCATTAGGTAAAAAGTGAAGCTTTATCTATGTTTTCTATCAAAAATGCTGTAGGGACACTGAAGTCTTTCCCAGAATGCCTCCATCCTCTTTTAATGGTTCTACAAAGCATTACATTTTGGACAGGCTCCACAGAAATCTGCCACCCAGTAGCTTTCATTTGTCTGGTTGTTTACAAATATCAGCTGTTCATGTGAAAATAAACATCACCACGCAATGCTGAAGTGCCTGTTGCTATCAAGGAGAGCAGGAACGGGTCCAGCTGAAAAGCCCTTGAAAGCTTTAAACCCACTGAATTCTTTTCATGTCACATCCAAACACAGTTCTTTAGATCTGGCTGTCAACAACTTGACATTTCAGATTTCCAAACACATCCTCAGCACAAAAAAGAGGGACACAGGAAATATTCTTGAGAAGACACAAACATCTGCAAGAAGAGATTTACCAATTTATAATTATTGTACGTGTGAGAGTGTAAAGTTCTCAATCCACTGATAAATAACAGGCTTGCAAAACTGGTCAGCTACCCTCAAACTTTGATCTACTCAATGACTTCGACAAGAAAGCTGCAAAACCTCCCCAAAAAACCAAAACAGAAGCAAAAATAAGGAACACTGAAAACCTGTAGCACTGTATGTGTGCAAACTGTGCTATGCTTTTGACCAAATCTCTCAGAGCAAACTGGATTTTGACTCAAATATCTCTGTACTGGCAAGTAGAAAAGAATTTAGGGCAGCGAGGAGAATTCTTTAGTGTATCCAGGAGGAGAAATCACAGGCAGCTGCCAGGCAAAAACATATCCTTATGCTCCACCTTATTTGGTTTATAAAGGCCAAAGTTGCACTGCCCAGGAATGTTGTGTGATGCGTTGTGCATAAATATTTGTTTCATTGCTTAGGTACTGCAGCAACACAAAGAGCATTTTGATAATACCAACAGCAGCTGCCAGTGAAATTCATTCACTTTCAATGCAAACTTGAGGCATTTCATAATTTGAATTTCAATTGCTGGCCCTGCAGAAACATTTCAGAACTGTTGGTAACAATATGTTTTGTTCTGGTAGAAGTCCAGTTAAAAGGAAAGCAGTTAATACCAAAACTTTCTCTTTTTCTTTCTTCAGTTTCCCAAGAAATCAGTTTAGTTCTCTTGTGCTTTTAAAGCTCTAGGGAAGTAAAGCGACCCAAACATTCCTGTGTGCAAACCTGGTGAATGTTTAAAGTTTTCCTTGTGTATTAACCAGGAGATTGGTCCTAACCCCACAACAGAAAGCTGTGGAAAAATGCCCGCTGCAGCCTGGATCCTGAAGCCCCAGCCTTTCACACAGATGGATTTGAGGAAGGAGCCTTCAATCCTCTCAAGTAAAAATAGTTCGAGAAAAAAGAAATTAAAGCAACAGACCAAAGGAAGATTTCCATTCCCAGAATTTAAACACGGAGCTACCCCCAGCTCATATAAAAAGACGAGGCTGTAGCACTCAGGCCCCATTCCCAAAGCCAGGCCGAGTCTCTCAGCAGGAACTCTAAGGTCTATACAGACAATCCCATGGAAACACTCAAGAAGAAAGGCAAGCACCATAATGTTATTTAAAATGGAGTTCTGGGTTACTTCAATATTCATTTTTCCACTGTAGAAAGACCTCTGGATGACTCTTCCCAAACACACTGAGCACTAACATCTGAGGCCTCCAGCATATCCTTCACCTTTGGCTTCTCCTATTTTCCCCCCTCTCTGTTTTGGACTCAGCTCCTGCATGAGCATTTCTTGCAGCTGCCCCTGCCAGTGCAGAAGTAGCCCTGTCTAGACTGTGCACATATTTGTGCCTCTTAAAACCTCTTAAAATACTTCCATTTGTAGCTCTGCAGCTCCTGGACCTCCAAAATCACATTTCTCATCTCTAGCACATCCCTATGAATTCAGAATTATCGTCCAACACTTCAATCCTTATTAACTCACAGGATCTTTCCTGCTAATTCCATGAGACAAAAATATCATAACACTTAGTTACCAAAGTACTCGCTGTGAATGGACCTTATAAAATATCCCACCTCTGAAACAAAATCAGTTTATTCCACCTTGGACAATTCACGTTGTGTAATAGAAGTAAAGACCAAGAAACACAGAAAAAATAGCAAATAAACACAGAATAATAGAATATCCTGAGTTGGAAAGGACAGAGATCATTGAGTCCAACTCCTAAAGGATTAGATATCAAAGCCTGTGCAAGCATTTACACAGGCACAGTCCAAGAGGGAAGCTGGGATATGTTGACACAACAGGAATTACAAGGGAACCCATCTCTCTCCCCAGCCCCGAACTTCTCATCTTGTATCATGAAAACAAAACTCAGTGTTTCAGAAATAACTCTACTCATTCTCCAGTCATTTGATGATTTCTCCAGCTCCCAAAGGAAAGGGAACACACAGGATTTAATGTGAAGAACAGGGAGAAATCATAATAAAAATGTAAACTGGCAAAGTCTGTCTGGTCCTGGGAAAAACCCAAACAGCGCCAGTGTTCTCCTTCAACAAGACATGTTTATAAACCATACACAGAGTCATCCAGAAAAACAGAACCTGTTAAAACAGAAGTCTTTCTTTTTTGTTGTTTTTAACATTTCCCTTCTGGAGATGACACAGGGGGAACTGTGCTGGAGTATCAGGAGACACACGACTCTCGTTTGTTTGGAGCTGCCAAAGTTTGGCCACAAACGCCAGTCAGATCATAAGGCAAACATAATTGATCACTTCATGGGATGTTTTCAACTTGCACTCAGTTCTGAATTTTGTGCACTGTGCATTTATAAATCTCTAGAAAGATGATAATAATAATTAAAAAATCAATATGGTATTAAAAGTTAAATGTAAAAATTAGATATCTGTACATACACACACACAGAGCTATCCTGCCATGTTCCCCGTTCAAACTCTCACTGGTAGCTGCACAATTGCTGTACAAATAATTTTTGCCATTGTCCACTAATTCACCCAAACAAACCATTTCATGCTACTGCTTGTAATGGGAAAAACATGAATCAACAGGCAAAGACAACTAATTTTTAGATTTAGAAGGAAACCACAAGCAAACTTTGTTATTGTCCTCAAAGTGTCTTCTTGTCCCAGCTGCCAACAAACCCTTCCTTTTGACTAAAATGCTTCAAAATATTTGTGTCCTCAGTTTACATCTCCTTCCTGAGACAGTCTCTCAGTGGAGAGGCATCCTGTTACTAATTCCTGCTTAAATTTAAAACCAGTGGGAAAACATCCGAGGCCCCAAAGAACCGGGATATCAGCAGCAAGGCACAGGAACCCAACCACGTCTCCCTGCTGACATCTCCAACCACCACTTTTATCTGTAAGATCAGGTTTAATTTTCACATGTCACTTCTGATACAAGTCTAAGATGGCAACAGTGCACAAGAGAAGCTTTAAAAAAAAGGATGCATTCCCTTTTTAGAGAATTACAGAGTGTTTTACATGGAATTGGAAAGTGCAACCAAGCATGACCAAGGAAATGGAAACCAGATGGAAAGGGCAAACAAACAAAGACCAATAGAATAATGACATACTCTCATTTTCTATATTTAATATATTTAAAATACAGACTTTTCTACAGCTAGATTTTTTTCAGTATTTCCTATATTTAAATGATATATTTCTAGATATAATTATTTAAACCACGGAATTTTCTGTATGTTCATTATAGCCCAACCTTTACTTAAGAGAAATGCTGTCCCTTGGCTCTGCTGGGAGGCAGCTGCCTTTTGAAGAAATGGAACTGTGTCTGAGGAGCAATGACACCAATGAAAGCCTACAGGAGGCTTATGGCTTGTGCTAGAAACTGAACAACTGCTGCAAAACACAATTGTTTCAGAAAAGAGTTGGAAACCTCCCAGTTCTATTGACGAGTAACAACGCTCAATACTGGCACAGCAGAGAAACCAAGCCCCAGGCTGAGCTCATGGTGCTGTTTCAGACACACAGAAATGTGCTGAGTTGAGTATTTTGGAAAAACACGAGTCAGCAAATAGCTGAAATAGAACTGCCCAGTACACAGGGAAGTGTCACCATTCGAACCCCAAAAAAGAAGTGATATTATCTGACAGAAAGGCAGGAGGACAGGGGAAATCTTCTGTGTTTCCCTACAGTGGCCAGGAGTTAAAGCTGTATTTATTCAAGGTAGGTGTGCAGCTTGCTTTGGAACACCACAGGGAACAGCTCTAATAATGATATAACAAAAATTCCACTAAATTTCTTCACTGATGCACACAGAGGCGATGTGTGAAAGCTTAAATTCCAGGTAGCTCTGAAGAAAGGCTTTAGAAATGACTTCCACCTGTCTGGTCAGAGGCATTTCAGATGTAACGTGAAGGAAACATTCCACAGACTACAACTGATGCTGTGGGATTGAACAGAAACCCAACCAAGAGGCAACGAGTTGTGGCAGTAATCAGTGCCCTCAGAAAGTTAATACTAATGAATATTAATGTTCTGTTCACTGCAGTAAAGAACTGGAATTGGGATGCAGTTACAGTTGAAAATAAGGCTTTTTAAAAATGTGAATAGATCCCAGCCACACACATCTCATATTGCTATTTTAGGTTTATTCCCACCGAACGACGAACCCCGTGCTTTTTGCAATGTATTGTTAATATTTTTAAATACGTGAGGAAAATCTGTGTTTAATATCTCAAAGTTTACCAGCAGTATTTTGTCTTTTTCTATATTTTTTTCTGTAAGGATATCTGTGGCCACTGATTACAGAAGGAATGCAGGAACTGGTACAGGTTTCAGAAATGCAGTGTACTGCCAATCCCAAACTCCCCATCTCATGTTTTGTGCTGACTTGAACAGTTATAAATATATTTTTCCCCCATTGCTACTTTTTTCCATCTATAAACTTGTGTGTTCGATTTTAAAAAAGTAAACCACATGAGTAATTGCAAAGTTTAGGATTCCATCTTTGTCTCCGATCAAAACCAGCCAGCGACTGCACGGATTCATCATGACAACTGAGTGTAAAGCAATTTAAAGAGGTTATTCTGTTCTTTTATTTCATTGGAAGGTTAAAAAAATGCTGTAATTTTCAGTATTGTCTCTTTTCCTTCCAATTCCTGAACAAAGCAGAAATAACCTCACATTCCTGAACGTGGATGTGTTTTTTTGACTCATGGAAATAATATTTTGAGCGGTGTTTTAATTAAATAACAGATCCAACTTCAACACAGCCCTTCTGTAAATAACACAGCAAGCCAGGAGGCATGAGTAAAATATCCATTAATGATATAATGTGAGAGAAAGCTATTGAAAATAAGGATGACTGTGGAACATTTAAAGCTATGGAATGTACTCGTGGTGCCAGGTGAGACAGGGTAACAGGTACAGAGGTTTGGGGTTCCCCCCATTCCCCCCAAGGAAATGGGTATTTTGCAAGCATATAAAATTATCAGAGGTCTGCATGTGGCTACTGCTCTCCCGTGGCACCACGAGGGAGATGCCACAAAGGGTTTCAGGGCAGAGATAAGAAAAGGAAAATCCTGTATATGCAGGTGGGCACTGCCCTGGCTGTAACTTGCAAATGCAGAATATTGCAGAATTAAAAAGGGAGGATGGGTAGCATCAGCTTTCCTTTGACCCTCAAGGAAAAAATGATAGGACAACCGGATTGTAATTATTAAATAAAGGTATAAAGTCTGCAAAACTGAGTCAGTAGGGAAGCTGTAAACCTTGGCAGGCTGCCTGTTTTGAAATGGCTGAGAAAAGAACGTGTGAGGGTGAAAGAGGAGGAAAGGGAATAAAGGAATAGAAGGTAAAGCAAACCATGAGATGTGGGCAGCTAAGAGAAGTTGCCTCTGTCCTTGCTGCCTTTCAAAACCAACAGAACCAGCCCGTTCTGGGCTGAGCCTTGCCCTGCCCCCAGCAGCAGGCTGGACTCGCTGCAGGGCACCCACACCGAGAGGTCGGGAGGTAATTCCAGCAGCACTGGAAGTTATCAGTGCCTGGCTGAAATGAACACAAGATTTCCTCTACTCTGCTAAGCCAGGCTACACCTGCCACTCCACTGGCTCGGTGAAGGCTGCTCCTGCTCTCGTCCTGGTTGGTGTGGCCATCACACAGATAAAAGATTCCATTTCCAAAAGGTGAGATACAGAACTGAGCTCCCTGGTCTCCGCATGCTGTGACCATAAACACTTATTCCAACTCTTCTTTCTGTACTCTTTATACTTTCTATACTTCTTAAGTTGGCTTAGTAATTTTTATTTTCAAGATATCCTCCTTATATTCCTTCAGCCTGGCATTCTTTGATGACAAAGATATTACACTGCAGGCACCTTGAAGACCTTAGAGAAACACAAATTATTCCTCCTGTTTCAGCATTCTCCATGTATTTAAGTGGCCCTTCAGACAGAGTTTGAAAATCTATAAACTCTTTTCAGCATCACAGATTCTGTTAACTTATACATTAATTTTACCTCCTCTGAGGTTTAGAACAGGGGCACAGAGTAGCAAATGTTTTTCCTCCCTCCATTAACTCCTACAGAAAGAAGCAAAATTGCTAAAAAAGGAAAACAACAATAATATTATTGTACACTGACTAATAGTTCTGGTTGTGAAAGGAAAAGAGAAGAATCCATGCCAGAGGCTCCAGGCTTCCACAGCCATTTCTCACATCCTATGGCTCTTGCTCAAGACACAAACCGACAGCGGCACTTCGCCATAAGACATAAAATAATAAAAACTTATTCTAATTATTAGTCACTGCTGTTTACTCTGCCTCTTCTCTCCTCGAAGGAGACAATTCCACATGAAGGCATCTTAACAGACCAAAACACTCCCCTTGCACAACTCATTCCAAGGACTGGCCATGGGATGGACAGACATAACGCGACCCGCAGATGAAGCAGAGACTGGCAACTCGCTCTGCTCTTGGATGAACTATTCCCATAAACACAGTAAATATTTGATCCCTGAGGACACAGCAGTGTTTGCACTCCCCGAGAAACTACCTGAACTTTGTACGTCTGAAATCATTTGCCATCCTAGTCTGAACTTTCAGCAGAATATACAGCATTTTTTCTTTAGTTATAATGACAGCAACTTTACGTAGAAGATTTTAATGTAAACAATATTAAACCCAATATCTAATTATTAATCTTATACAGATTTAAATCTTACTGAAAGGCAGCAGATGCTGCCCATTTTCAGACATTTTTTTCCCCAGTTAAAAACCCTAAACCCTCTTGATGCCAGGCAGCCACAGGTCACTCTTTTACAGCTCCTACAATTTCCAAGTGTTACTGCTCATTGCAGGAAGATGCAATGCCATTTCCATGAAGAGGGACCTGTGTCACTGCAGATCTCTCAAGTTGTCTTTACTTCTTCCTTAATAAAAGTGGAGAAGAAGAAAAGCAAGGCCCTCACAGACACACAGTGAAAATCCTAAATCTTCTAAGCAGACTGAAGGATCTCTTAAGGTGTGTCTGAATTCACACCTCACTAATGAAGACAGGTTGAGAGACTTGGGGCTGCTCAGCCTGGAGAAGAGAAGGCTTTGGGACCTTAGGGCCCTTTCCAGTGCCTAAAGGGGCTCCTGGAAAGCTGGAGAGGGACATTGGCCAATGGCATGGAGTGACAGAACAAAGGGGAAAGGCCTTAAGTGGAAGCAGGGCAGGTTTAGATGAGATTGGGAAGAAACTCTTCCCTGGGAGGGTGGGGAGGCCCTGGCACAGGGTGCCCAGAGAAGCTGTGGCTGCCCCCCCCCTGGAAGAGTCTGAGGCCAGGTTGGATGGGGCTTGGAGCAACCTGGAATAGTGGAAGGTGTCCCTGCCCATGGCAGGGGGTAGGATAGGATGAGCTTTAAGGTTCCTTCCATTCAGATCTTCACCCCATTTGTGAAGTGACTGTCTCCATTCCTTTCAAACAGCTCCAGATTAATCACCAAAGATCAATATTTCTTCTTTTGCCTTTGCAAAGCAGAGCACAGCAGGAGCTGAATGCCTATTTTAAGAGACAATGTGTTCTCCCAGTATCTTTCCACCACACACCAGTTAACAATTATGGTTAACTCAATGGTTACACCATTCCATGACTATCTGTCTAAATATTCCTCAGAGTGAGAGCCCAAGCAAACGACGGATTTTTAATGTCAGCAGAACTCAGACAAGTCGGTCTCCCAGGTGAATTTGCCATTTTGAAGCTCAGCAGACCCATCCATCCCATCATCCCCACGGACGCTCGGCAGCCACGCGATCCGGGGATGCAGGAAAAGGCTCCGCTGGCACACACAGGACCTGTGGTAACGTACCCTCATCCCCTCCCTTCCCTCACACTCCCTTCTCCTCTCTGCATCACTAACTCCCCTGCAGCTTCTGCAGAGCTGAGCTTCAGGATCATGTTTCAGGATGTAATTAGCCTTACAAAGAGAAAAAATGAAGGGAAAGTGCTTCGGTCGTTTTATTTTCCATGCATAAGCTACAACTTGCAGTGAAATCATCGCTGTAAATAGACAAAAGAAAAGCTTTCCACGCTAAAACTTCAACAAAAAGGTTTGCTGCTTATAGATGACGGGTTATAAAAGTGCAGGAGGGGATTAAGAAAACATGAATTGAAAAAGAAAAAGTTCTAATTATAATAAACGTTTTTATGTTAAGGCTACATCTGCCAAAGTGTATTTGATCTTATTATTTTAAATAAACCTACATTAAAGTCATGCCACCTGGAAACTAAACTTCTAAATACATAAACCAGTACTGAATAAAATACACTTTTTTTCCCCCTTTTGTTTGTTTCTTTTGAAAACACTCCATTTCCCCGTTCCTTATGTGACTGTGAGTGCTGGAGAAGGATTTCCAGCTGTGCCTTGTCAGCCTCGGGACCGAAGGCATTGTGCTGCTCCTCATTTGCCCGAGTGAGTGAGGTTCCAGTGCTCCGAGCACCAGCACGAGCCGAGTCTCTGCACACAGAACTCAGCCCCGGGGTCCCCAGGGGAAGAAGCTGTTTCAGACTTAACTAAGGAATCATCTCACATGTTTCAACAATCCCTACAGTTCCTCTGTTTGTTTTAAAGATATCACTGAGATTTTGTTTCATTTGCAACGGGAGACTAAATGGCAGCAAGCAGAATCTGCTGTTAGGGTTAGATTACAAGGTAAAATGTTTTACGTTTTAAATTACTGCTTAAAGCATGGTGTTGAATGGCTTGAACTTCATGTTAACTTTGCGAATATGTGATATTTGGAATGAAATAACGTGGGCTGCGTTTAGCGGTACTGGGCAGAAATGCTTTTCTAGATGAAGGGGTGCAATACCCGTGGAGCTGCTTTTTGTTCTGTCTGAATGTTTGCCACGCACGTCCAGCTTAAACTAACGGGAAGTGCAACTGCTCTGGCTGCTGGGGGTAAATGCAACTCCTTTCTATGCAGTGCATCTAAAAAAGAGTAAGTGAAAAATCTTGGTGAAGCACTTTAACCCCTGTCGTGTCGTGAGAAATAATGCTGACATCTTAAAAATGTGTTTGAATTTAGACTGCATGGATAAAGATGGGTTATTTAATAAATACCGATACTCTGGTATTTCTAAAGGGTTTCCCTTTAAAAATTAACTATTTCCATTGATATAATAGCAAACTGGCAGATACTGAAGATAAAGCTACGAATTACTGAACACATTACATAGTAAAAGTAAAGGTAATAAAGATGCTTTCACATACTGTGCCTGATCTAAATATTTGCGGGTAAAATGAAAATAATAGGTTTATATTGCTAGGCAGTGTGTGTATATATATATATATGTACTGCATAGCAATGCAGCCACATTGAGAGCATGTGGCAACACAAACAGTTAATAATTTCATTACAGTGGCTATTTATAATTTTATTTTACTATGCAATGATTTATTATAGAAGCCATAAATTGAATAGGCTGATTTTTCCCCCAAATTAAAAGTGGGCTGGCCCTATACAAAACACAGCCTCCTGAGAGATAATCTGGGATCCCAGACATGGGCAGCAAAGGCCCAAAGCACCCAAGGCCTTTCAATTTGGGCCTTAAAATGTGAGGCAGCACTTGTTAAATAAGCCAAGGAAAGGAACTCAGTAGCCCAGTGTTTTGCATGCACAGAACACCACTTGGTTGAAAGTAGCAATATTAAGCTTTCAGTGCTGACGAGTTAAATTGGTGTTAAAAAAATAGCATAGAAACTCACATATATGAACAGGATTAGTTTATAAAGACTTTTTTGGGGGAGGTGTGGTGTGCTTGCTGTTGTTTTGTTTCTGATTTTTTAAAATTTGTATTGATAAAGTGTTTTATAAAACCAAGTTTCACTTTAAAATACTTTGATTTACTCTAGAATTTTACTCTTTAAGTTCCTAGCAAAACATCTTTTGTACAGTTAATGTGATACAATCCACCCTACATTATTCCTGACTTTTAAAAATAGGTGGAGAATGGAAAAGTATTTCAGTCATGCCATTATGTGCCTCTGGTCACAGGAAGAAATGGTTAAATGCTGAAAAAGCCCAAGTGCAATGTAGCAGCATTGCAACTGCACAGCTGTGCTGTTATTACAGAGTATCCCAGAAAAATGGGACCATAATTAAGATGTCAGAAACTTGACAGAACGAACACACGTGTTCAAGCCTTTCCTTTGTACATCCAGTTTTCCCCGAGGGCTCTTGGTGTGTTTCAGCCCAGCTTGTGGAACAGAAGTTTCCTGTGTAATTTTACAGCCACTCATTACCACGCAAGTCAGAAACCAAAGGCATTGGGTCATTTGTCCTGAGGCACTCAGAAACGAGCACTTTCTCAACAAGAACAGGCATTTTCAATGCAGAAGGCAAGCTGCTGCATCTATCTGATAATGTTAATAATGATCAGTAATTTCTGTAAATAAAAGGCTATAGAGTCTATACAGCATTTTGGAATAAGTGATTTCTGAGAAAGCAGCAAACTAAAGTTTGGATTCATTTCAAAACCTGCCATTCCAGGAGATGCTGTGACGATTTGTGTGAGATGCTTGCATCTCAAATTCCCTTTATATAGAAATAAAGACATTAACTTCAAATTCTGCAAATTAATATCTAGATTCGCTGTAACATTTTCAAATTAAAATAGTTGAACACAGAAACTACAATACTAAAAAGAAGTAAAATGCACACTCTCAAGCTCATTTACTGCCAATGTCCTATTTTAAAACAAGAGAATAAAAAATAAATGAGAATTATGATGTGGAAAGCATGAAAAACTTGCAATCAATCATGTGCCTTATGTTAAAGAACAGCTAGGCCACTTGTACCAGAAACTTGACTTTTTCTATAAATCAGAAAATATGAAGATGAACAAGCTTTTTAACGAAATCTAATTCAGGCAAAAACCCAGTTCAAGTTCCTGAAATGATACTGTCCAATATTTACACAACACAATTATAAGAAGATTAACTCCAAAGTGAAAGATGACATGTAAAGCCAGACTGATGAACATTAAGAAAAAAGCATTTTTTTAATCCCCTCAGAACTTCCTTAGAGAAAAACCATGGATGTGCTCTAAAGCCTTGTCTTGGCCACAAAGCCCAAGAGCTCCAAGTCCTTCACCAATTCTCACTCTCCCAAGAACACAAATGTCTCCTGTCTCTGCTGTCTCAGTTAAAACAGAGCACGGGACAGAAGCATTTCCTTTTTGAAAGAATTATGCAACAGAGCTCTGACAAATCATTAATAACCCTGGGCATGCAGGGCCTTATTTCCACACGGGTACAGCACATCCACTGCTGGACATGCTTCCTGTGCACACTCCTGAATCCTGACTGCTCTGTTTTGGAATGCCACCTATTGGTGACACTAAATGCAATTTTTCTGTCACAAGCATAAGAAGGCTCAATTATTTTGAATTTCTAAATAAGTCAACGCAGAACACAACCCATCATAGATTGACCTGATTAGACAATACATCTAATAAAAACCTCCACTGGAAAAGCGGTTGTGGGATGTCACAAATAGCACAAAATTCCCAAAGGTCTCCTCTGCAGAACCAAGCAGACCTGTTAGAGAAGAGGATGGCCAGAGATGGATGGAAAAGCAACACCTTTCCATTTACAGTGAGAAAACACCTTGCACAGAAATGCCCAACCCAAAAGCATTTGGGGCAGCACATCACAAATGAATGGGGCATTTTTCTGTCACTTTGCCATTCTCAAGCCCAGAGGTTACAGCACTCTGGAAGAAATACTGGCAATCAAAAGAAGAGAAAAGGAAAACACACTTCACAGAAGTCTCAAGAAGTCCCTTGCTGGAAGCAGCAACAATTACTGAACTGCCAGTGCCTCCTGGCACTGCAAATCCAAACCACCTCTCTGAATGCAGCCCCAAACACAAACCAGCACCTGTTTGACCGTGACTGCTGAGAATCACCAAAATCAAATTGGTCACTGTAGCTCTCAGAGGGCAATTTCTTTCCAAGGGGAAGCTCAGTTGTATTCATCTACCATGTATTGGTTCACCTGCCTCGAGAAGTGCCCCGTGTGACTGACACAGTCCTAAAAGCTCTGCAGGAACCTAATTTCCCTCTTTTTTTCCCCATTCCAGGACACTGTGGGACACACAAGACCATGCAGGCACCATCCTTAGTCTGTTTATTCCTGCTTGTCTCTCTGTGCACTGACCTTTGCCCTGCTGAAGCCGGTGCTGGCAGGAGGCACAGGAGGAGGATGAGCCAGCAAAGGCTGGGAAGGAGCCCCTGGGCAGGGCACAGGGCCCCGAGGGCACCCGGGATGGAGCTCCCAGGGCCCAGGATCCCCCTCATTAACATCGACGACAGCGTGATGGGGGTGTTTGACTCCCTCGTGGGGCTGGGGGAACACGAGAGCACCTACAGTGTCTTACCAGGTGAGGACAAAGCCCCTCTGCCCCTCGGGGGGGGCCTGACTTTTCATTTCAAACATATAAACTCATTCAAGCTCTATTTTAGCTCTACTCGCCACACATACCTGCGGCCTTCCACGGTAATTCTGTGGTTGGCACGTGAGGCTTTTTAACTGAATCCTGCTTTGCCAGGTAACAGCAATATTTCCTGCAATTTTTCTGCATTATTTTTTGATCTAAACTAACAAAAAAAATTTGTTGGGGAATTTTCATATCTTCAAACGTGTAGCAAGTTTGAAGGCCATTTTGAAGAATTTATTGCTCAGTGTATCTCCTAAGTCAATTAACATTTCACTGAGGCCCCTACACCAGTAACATCAGTGTTAATTAAAATGGATTCAAGTTCTTTTATGTTTACTTTATGGGTTGCATTTTTGAAAAGCAGTACTCAAACTATGTGTACATGCAGACTTTTAGGAATAATTCTTGATTTTGTAAATAATAACACTTGGTAGTAGTTTCAATATGGAACTTACACTATAAACAAGACCCTTATGATGGAAAACTTAGTTAAGAGAGAAAAACCCCCACTCATTCAGCACAAGAATCTAAAAATCAGTGATCTATTAAAAAAATAATGACTTCTGAATACCACTATCAGTACTTTTCAATTTGAAAGCAGTCATTAACCAATTGAAAATTATTAGATGTTAAAATGTTTCATTTCTTTTCATAGAAAGAGGTTTGGAGGTTGAAGAAAAGACAATGGGATGTTTTAAGGAAATACAAGGTTGTGTCCACTCTATAGCTAACAGATACAAAGATACAGATATTTCCATTCCTCCACCAAGAGATCACACACTAAGTAAAATCTTCATATGCAATTTAATGAATTTTATTGGGGGGGGGGGGGGGAAGAATGCCCTGATTACCATATTCTAGATAAATGATAATAATCTATTTTTATAAGCAAGAATTTAAGCCTTTCAGTGTGTCCCACAACAGACATGACCACTGGGTTAAGAGGTCTCAAATGGCCAAACATAAATTAGCCACATTTTCTCCCCAATTACTGTTTGTTGTGAGTCCTTACTGTGAGAAAGGCTGAACCATTTCAAATCCAGTATTTGAAAGTAAGGGGTTTGAATAGGAAAACTAGCAAAACTCTGGACTCTGTGGCATTTCCAGTGTGTATTACAATATTATACATATTACTAATGTCAAAGCTTTAATTTAAAAATATTTTTAAAATTAAACAGGGGAAAACACCACGTAAGTAGCACACACTTCATGTCAGATATTCCAGAGTTTCTGTCAGGACCATCAGTCATGCTGAAATAATGCACAGCTCTTCCCCCTCCCCACCCCGCTTGTTTCTTTCTATTTGGACTTGCATCCAAAAGCTGAGCTAAAACCACTGAACTCATTTTATTTGGAACTCCATGCTGAATTTACACCATATTTCCAAAGGTTAAAAGTCCTATGCTCATCTGCCAAAGACTGGAACCACAAGGTATTTTTTTAGTCTAGCTTTTAAAGTTCAAAATTTTTTCAAGTTAATGTCAGATTTGGAAAAAACAGAGCCTATTAAATAATAGAACACTATTATTAATCATGCTTCAGAATAGAAGAAAATGCAATCCAAACATTATTTCCATTCTCTTAGCTACTTGTTTTGCTCTTAGCAGACTAAAAAAAAAAAAAAACCACCCCAATTTACAGATATATGCAGAATGAAAATTAACAGTTAAATGGAGGTTTAACAGTAACCAGACACATCTCCTTCCTCCAGATTAGAATCATGTGAATATTTAAATTAAATCAAACAGTTGGCCACTACAGAAGACAATTTGCAGTTGTCTGTCCATGAGGTAGAGCAGAGTAGGATGTTCACTGCTGCACTGTTTCTAATCTCTCCTGCCCCCCACTTCTCCCTGCTCACACCACCAAGCTGAAGTGACTCGGTGGTCACAGGAAATTTAAGGAGCATCTCAGCACAGCCTTTATTGTGCCTCACAGGGGTTCTGAGAATCCCAGCAGTGCTGCAATGCACCAAAAGGGCAACACTGCTCCTGCCCTTTATGCAACTTTCATGTACACAGAAAAAAGGATCATTTGTTGAAGAAGCCTGCAGAGGCCAAGCCTGATAACTCATATCACTCATATCTTTATGCTTATTCAGACAAGATCTGCACCAACTTCAGATACAGCCTAGCAGCTAAAACAAAAGAAAGAATTTTAGGAAGCCCAGAAGAATCTCCTTCTCCGGCCAGATTATGCTCCTCTGGAACAGCTGATGTTTTATTGTTTAGCATGAGAAAGCGCAGGATTCTTTCTGTGTTTCTTTTGGAGATTATTTAAAAGAAATACTGTGGCGTACTGGCAAGCACATAAACCCCAAAGTCAGGATCCAGCAAAGAGCTGGAGTGCAGATACCTGGGTGGAATGACAAGGGACTTAAAGCCAACCAACACTTGGCCTGGGCTAATTCCTCTCCTCCTCCAGTTGACATGGCTGGAGTTGCTTAGAGCACAACTTTACGCAGCTGAAAGGATGCAGAGGTGTCCCAGACCTTTGGAAAAACGAGATGCAACTACTCAAAGCATTAATTTCTCACCTTTTCTGTCCTAAGAGCAATTTAAACCAAAGCATTTTTTAAAAATATACTGAATACAGAGGATCATCCAAATTGGACGATTCTGAGAATTCATTTTTATTGCAGGAAACAGATTCATACCCAGTGGTCTTTAAGTAGAAGGACAAAGGAAGAACCTTTGTTATGAAGCTGACAGTAGGACTACCTTGAAAGACTTAGCAAAATGACTCATTTTGAGACAAATACTAATTCCAGAGACATTTCAAACCAAATATTTACAACAGTCTTACAAGGTTATTTAGAGGCTCTCCTGAATATTCTTATTAAAACTGAACACCCAGGCACGGAGCAGGGCGGAGTGTGGGAAAACAAACCCTGCAAAAACCCCTCCAAAGACAATTTGTGTACCACAAATCAAAGTCTCTTGGCATGCAGATTCAGGTGAGATAAGATTTTTCTGCTGTTTTAACTTTCATCTGAAGGAGGAAGTCAAACCAAATAGGAAAAGAGGAAATTTCTTTATATGCAGGGAAGTACAAAGTTAACTTGGACATGGGTTTTCATCTGGAAACAATTTCAGCAATGCATTCTTAGGCTGATTAGAAAGGAAAAACGAAGGTGTGGAGGGAATTCAGCTTCTCAACAAGATTTAGGGGTACACTCAAAAATAGGAATATTTGCATGGGATGAAGAATCTCAGCCTTGGCTTTCCTTCTCTCAAAAGACCAAAAATAAAAAAGCATCATGCTGAAGTGCAATGTTTATCCTGGAGTCTGGGTGGGATCTGCCCAGGGAAGATTCTGCTGAGGTAAACTCCACCACTGGAAGGAAAGGGAAACTTGGATTAGTTTCCTTCCCAAGTCTCTCTGCTCTCCAAATCACTTGCCTACTGAATATCTGAGTAGAGCTCCAAAAGTTACATTTCTTTCTGAAAATTTCAACTGGTACCCTGGGGAGATCTCAATCTTTTGTAGATACATGTCCAGAAACTTGAGACACAGAGTATTTCATAGCACAGGTTGTTCTAGATTGCAACTTTTCTAGCAAAGAGTTTTTGAGGTTTTTTTCAGACAAAGCAAGTTCCAGGGAAGTGGAGATTTTTGCCATCTCATCAGTCACATCCCAGAGTGGACTTTATTTCCACCAAGGCTATGAACTGTCACTATACACTGAATATTGTTACCCTCCCGCTTCCATAGGGCATTAATAAAACTTTCTCATTTCATGTGCAAGATATTAGAAAAGATCTCTAGTGCACAAGAGAGGAATAGAAGGAGGTCTGGAAAAAATATTCAGGTTTTGCATGACTGAAGATTACTAATAAACTGAAGAAAACACAGCTATGAAAACTAAGGAACAATGATAAGATCCTTTGAATAGGGTGTATTTTACATATTTTCAAAACGAGAACAAAACAGCAGCGCTTCTTTCCAAAGTTTTAAATGAACACCATTGGTTTTCTTTGCGTTTAAGCTGTTTAACTCCAGTTTCCCATCTTCTGTTCCTAGGGAAGAAGGGGCAGTGCACAGCTAACGGGATGATCATGTTCGACAAAGCCGTGTGGTCTCCCAAGCCCTGCATCACGTGTCTCTGCTCCAAGGGAGAGGTGATCTGTGACACAACCATGTGCCACCCTCTGAAATGCCCCCAGACCATCATTCCTGCAGGAGAATGCTGCCCAGTGTGTTCTGAGACTGGTATGGGACACAGCAGATTTGCTGGTTTGAAATTGCCTCGTTTAAAACCTAACATAAAAGCACTACATTTAATGATCCCCAGAGTTACAAGGCACACTTGTAATTATCCCCAATTCCATGGTAAAAGCAGCTCTTCAGAGTTTCTACCCAAGTTGACCTCAGTTTCACAGAGCACTCTGGTAGATGAGTTTGATACAATATTTAAATATTAATATTTACTTATTAATATTTAAAGAAAAGATGATGCTAAGTATGTAATACTAAAGACAATTGTATTTCTTTTTTTTTTAAATTTTCCCCTTTCTGCTTCCCTCCTACCTCTACAAAATTTTGTAAATGCATGAAGAAATAACATCTACCTATATTTTCTATCCCACTTCCATTTACAAAGGATCAGTCAATGACTAGGGGCCATTATTAATGTATTAGTGGTAAATATTTGTTAGGAGTGCAAAAACATGCAGCTATTTGATGTAAATCAAGAGCAGAAAGTCAATTCACAAGAGAAACCACAGAACTACAATCTTGCTTTTTCACAATAATTTAAACAAAATCAGTACCTTTAAAAAGAAAAGGAAGGGAGGAGATAAGTATGAAATTTGATTTCCTTCCTTTCCTTCCCACACTCCCAATATCTTATATCTGCAAAGTACTGAACTCAGTCTCCTCCTGCTGTAAGAAATATGTGCATGTGTGTACGTGCATGTGACGCTCTGAGATGAGACATGACACGAATTAACTGGAGAACTGTAAAAGTCATGTTGACTGAAACAAACTCCTTTCATTAGAATTGTCCTATTATGGAAGCAAGAAGTGTATTTTGGTAACAAAGTTAATGCATTTCCCTGGTGAGATCCCCACCTGCAGCCAACTCCTCCCCTGACAGTCCCTTCTGGACAAGAACAAGTCTTGACCTTTGTGAATTTTTTCCAAATTACCTCCCAGTCCCAGACACATTATTTTTCCTCTTTAGACACTTCCATCAACACAAAACCAATAATTAATAATAAGTCAAAAAGGAAGATAATGAAGGCTATATTAATTTTTCCACCTTTTTTTCCTGGAGTTGTCATGAATCACAGCTGTGTACAAACTGTTCTGTATGGCTGGCTCAATCATTTCTCAGTCAAGTGTCTCTTTTCTCAAGCATGAAATCTAAGACCACATTTTTATTCTTCAAACCATATTCTAAGAGGAACACTATCCTACAGTCATAGTTTTTTACTGTATGTAGGAAACAGTGCTTACTAATAATTTAGTTTCTTATCAGACTCTTTCGTGTTGTTTGGGGTTTTTTTCCCTCATTAGCCTCCTCTTTGGACTCCAGCATAATTTCACTGGATGACATCAGTGAGTTGTCTGGTGATTCCCCAGACCCCGAGGACCTCGACAACACCAACGTCCTGCCATCAGCACGAACTCCAATGGAAAAGGATGAGCTGCTTCCAACAGAAGTGACAGAGATTAGAGACAAAAAGGGTCACAGAAAAGGGGAGAAGAAAAGAAAAAGGAAAGGCAAAAAGAATCGCCAGAGACACAAAGGGCGTTGCAGAGAGAAGCTGCCTGTCCCAAGAACGGGAGCTGCAGGAGGAGATGTGCAGTATGAAAGTGATGAAGATGATGGTGCTTTCAGAATTCCAGCTCATTTCCCAATTCCTGTTCCTCCCATAGAAGCTCCTCCTTTGCCAGCTGGATGTTCCACCTCGGACACCACAGTAAGCTGCATTAATGCCAAACTTACACAAATACCACCCATCTCAGATCCAGACCTAACAAGTTTAGACCTTACAGGTAATTAACGGGTCCACTTTGCATGACTTTTGTAACATTATCCACCCTCAAATGCAGTCAACAGCACTGTTAAGGCTTTGTCACCAGAAAACATAGAAAAGAATTAGAACTAATTTTACAACTAAGCCTTTAAAATAAAAAATTAAAAACATTAGATTTACATACCAGTGTTTAAATACTAAGATGAAGATATCCACACACAATTATTGTCCATAATCAGCTGTTTTTGTGACATATTTTCTACGTGCAATACTACATAACTCAGGTGAAGACTGCTTCATAACTCAAATTTTTTTCTTGCCTTCTGTCCTAGGAAATAGCATCACTACTATCTCAGATGAAGCATTCAACGGGATACCTAATTTGGAATGGATTGATCTGAGTAAAAATAACATCACCTCTCCTGGCATAGGTCCCAAAGCATTCAAAGTAAGAAAGCCTAACGCTTCTGCTACCTTCTCCAAAATTATTGCTTAAAAATGATTTTTTTGCTTTTCAGTTCATGGATCTAAAGCACTTGGCACTTTGTATAAGTAAATGTTGTATAATTACAGTACAGGCAAACCTGGCTGCTTCAAGAAATCTATCACCATAACCAAGAATTTAAATTAAGATATGACAATTTTTTATACCAATTTTTTAAGCTGGCTTAAGCATAAAAATCCTCAGTCACTGGAACAGTTGTTGTCCTTCTGCCCGAGTAAATTTGCTGACCTACAGAAAATCATCAATTTGCTCACAAATGAAGAGGATAAGCACATAATTTCTAAATGCATCTGCTTTGAAGTCCTAAATACTGCACAACGTAGCGAGGCAATACTTCCATGATTCACAGAGAGCAGCAGGAATGCAAACAGTGATCCTGGCAGCAGGGCTGTGTGGAAGCTCTTCCAGTTACACATGACATTACCTGGCACTGTTGTTAATATTTAGCAGAAAGAAACCAATTAATTAGACTGACAGGACAAAACCATTACTTTTTAATTTAAAACACCGGATATTGCTGCACTGCTGCTGAAAACCCAAAAAAGTGGGTGTTTGAGAAAATCTTAAATATGATTACACTGTATGTTTAACTGCATATTTTGCACCTTGATAATCTAAGTGCTCTTCTTCATCCCTGTGATAAGATCCTGAAAAAGCTGAAACGTTTGTATCTGGATGGAAACATGCTGGTACATATTCCCTCTGAATTGCCATCAACTTTGGAAGAAATAAAAATAAATGACAACCAGCTTCATGCCATCGATGAAGATGGCTTAAAAGGTATTTAAAAAACAAATATCAATCACATGAAAAGCTTAAAATAAATTTGAAAAGCTGAATGTTGAACCAAATGCACCTGGTTTGCCATAGAAAAATAACTGTTAGCCTTACAGTGCCATGTTTTCAAAAGGCAACAAAAGCTGAAAGATTTGCATGACAGAGTACTTTAAAATTACATTTTCCCTTCTTATGCAACTGCTCCTCCCCCAAGGCAGCTTATATTTAAGGTCACCACGTAGAGGTGGATATTTGATGTATGTTGAAGATCCCTACTATCCCCACCTGTAAGCTGATGCCTTTATGTGTGGTGAAACCATTTTAGTTATTTTTAAATTGCACGGAAGTGAACTTGATGTGCATGAAAGATGAGAGAGAATATAACCAGAATCAACCATGATAATTTTAAGCCAAGTTAAACACAGGCTGATAGAAAAAAGAGAAAGAAAAAAGAAAGGGTACCATCCATGTCAGAACTTGATGGACTTTTTTGCTTCCTTTCCTCTCCTGCCAAAAGGGTCCCATCTAAACTGGATCCGCTGCTGCCCTTTCCATTTGGACTGGGAGAGGAAAATGTAAATAAAGCTGTGGTCAATCTCTAAAGCTCTACAAGCTTATAAACAATAGAATTCCATGATTATGGGATAATAAAATCATTTTATTTTTTCATTGCTGTGAACTGATCTGGGTAATGTTTAAGACATGTTTAATTATGAACATGTATTTTAACAAGATATAAGATGGCATAATTAACTGAAATTAAACTTTTTCTCCCTAGATTTAAACAACTTGGTCACGCTGGAATTAGAAGGAAATAAACTTAGTGAAGCAAACGTCAGTCCTTTGGCCTTTTATCCTTTGAAAAGTCTCTCTTATTTGCGACTGGGAAGAAATAAATTTAGAATTATCCCACAAGGTCTTCCTGCCACTCTTGAGGTAAAAAGAAAACAAAACAACCAAAATAAATACTAACAACAACAAACCCCCAAGAGGTGCAATTCCTTCTGTTTGCCCTTTTCAAAGCAATCTGTATTCTCACAAATGAGAAAACAAAACAATTGCTTTGAAAAATCGTGTTTCTCAAGGTCCCACTCCAGCTACAAACTGACTCTGGTTCAGGTTCAGAATTAACAGATAGACCAGGGAATACAGAGGACAGGTAATTGCTCCATTTTGAATTTGCTGTAGGAAAACCCAGCCTATTCTGATCTCACAAATTATCTTCCCAAATGCACTTGCAGGAGTTGTATCTTGAACATAATCAAATCGAAGAAGTGTCAGAAATTTGCTTTAACCATACCAGAAACATCAACATCATTGGGCTAAAGCACAACAAATTAGAAGAGCACAGGATAGCACCTTTGGCTTGGATAAACCAAGAGTAAGTACCAGACATTTAAAATAAATTTATTTTATTTTTCTCTGTTACGAGTGAGTCAGATAATGAAACAAATATTTGCACGTCATTACTTTTAACTAAGAGTTGTAATTATCCTTTGATTTGTTTTCCTTTTCTAATTTTTCTTAATTTCCCTTGCCTAATTGTATAATCTAGAAAATGCTTACTCAGCTGTCAAATAGAAAGATATTTTACCTCAAATCTGTACCATATTAACATAAAAGTCAATATTTTTTCTGACCACCCATTCAAAAATAAACATTAATTATAAAGAATACAATTATATGGTAATTTAGTATCGATACATAATTATCTCACAGGTAATTCACAAATAATTTAATACTGTCCTAGCCTTATTTCCCATTGGATTAAAAATTATAAAAGTAAATAAGATGAAGGGAAGACTGTGCAGCTGCATTGTCTAGGAGTAGAATATAAGCAGAGCAAGCAATGAGAATGTAGGTAGTAAAAGATGATAGTGCTTTTGATTTTCCTGCTAAATAATTTGCCAAGCTGAGCAGGGTACCTGGCCATCACTGGCAGCTGCATCCCTTGACTCCTGAATTTGTAAATTCCCTAAGCTGAAAACAACCATGCTGTTACTACTGACAGCATCTCTCATCCCTGGAAGTGAAGCACATGGGACTGATTCATCCACAACAATTACATTTCAAATGGGCTTTAGAACAAAGCTTAAAACTCCCTGTTATGGGATAATGACTGAAATCCCAAGGTTATTCCAGTTCTTCAGTGTAGCTCATTATTGCAGCAATCACAATTCGGTCCCTTGGGATTCCCCTGTTCAGCCCCCCCATCCTCATTACTGCAGATCTCTTCCCAACAACAAAATCATTGTGCTTGATTGGTAATTCATGACTTAATTCTTACTATTCCCAGAGTAATTATGCATGACTGTGTTCCACAAAATGCATTCTGCTCCATTAACAGAAACAAATTTCCCTTGGCAATTTCATTCCCTGGTAATGCCATGAAGCAGAGCCTTGTACAGAACACTCTGAGGGGTTTCAGCCTTTTTTTCTTTTCTCCTTTAATGCAGGAACTTGGAGTCAATCGATCTCTCTTATAATAAGTTGTATCATGTTCCCTCCTATCTGCCAAAATCTTTACTCCATCTGGTACTTATAGGAAATCAGATTGAAAGAATCCCAGGCTATGTGTTTGGCCACATGAGGCCGGGGCTGGAGTACCTCTACCTGTCCTTTAACAAACTCACCGACGATGGCATCGACCCAGTGTCGTTTTTTGGAGCTTACCACTCCCTGAGGGAGCTCTTTCTGGATCACAATGAATTAAAGGCTGTACCCTTTGGGATTGATGAAATGAGAAAACTACGTTTTCTAAGACTGAACAATAATAAAATAAGGTAATTTCCAAGCTCTTTGTTAGATTAATGACATTAAAATAAACATCATAAGGCATGCTTTGCTTTAGGAGTTTGTTTAGTTTAAGCAAATATTTGTTAAGAAAATTCTGAAGGAGGAGCTGAATCCTGAATTTTCTTGTGCAGTATTTCTTAATATGATAAAAATGAGACTTCACTCTGCCTTACAGTTACTGAAAATGCTCACAGAGATGTGGTGCAGCAGTTCTTTCCAAGGTTTTCACCTCTAACACTCTCGGTACCACATCCCCTGGGGCAGCTACAGTTTGACAGGCACAGCAATCACTAGCTTTTTCTGCTCCTGGAGCAGAGCCCAAAGTGATAACAAAATAAAGGGAGGAGTCAGCAGCTGGAGTCACCTGGTGAGCAGGTTTCACCAGCCCCAGCTGTGGAGCCAGGTGTGAGATCCAGGCCCTCTGTGCTGCTTGCAAAGCAAAGGAACGACAAAGACAGGATCTTCCACACGTCAGACAAAGTTTTCATTCAGCAACACGTGGCAGTACCTTCCTCAGGAACACTGAGGATATGATATAAACGGGAAAACAATGCAAGGAGGGAATGTTTAAAAAAAAGCCTTTTGAAAGTCCTCAATAAATATGTAACTGAGAAAATGTAATGCACTGATTAAGTCAGCATTTTCAGATATCTAAATAGACAACACCTCTAAAATAAATGATGATCTTAAGAGTTATCTGCAATAATTGTAACATGATCCCTCCCCCCATCACAGGACGGTGCCCCCCGAACGCATCTGCAGGACTCAGACCAACCACGAGGACGAGCAGGAGCACAGTGAGGAGAACGAAGATTCCCACTTGGAACACGTTCACCTTGAAAACAACTACATCAACACAAGGCAGCTCTCCCCACACTCATTTTCATGCATAAGATCCTATTGCAGCGTTGTTCTTAAACCACAGAAGACCAAATAAAACCCCCCAGTTCTGCCCTGCAACCCCTATCTCCAGAAATGCAGCTTTATTTATTCTCTCCTACTCACTGGTCTGCTTATTTCTGATTTAAACCCTTCCTACTGCCACAAATATGATACTGTATATTATATGCTGAAGTAAGGTGCCAGTCTATTTCTTCATATTGTTTCATTATAAAACCATTAAATGTAAAAATCGAAGCTTAAGATTATGACATCAATTTTTATTTCTATTAACACTATTCTACACTAAACATGACAGGTCAAAATGTGCCCCCAGGTACACTCTCTATAAGATCAGATTTTAGGATATAAGAATATAACTAAACCCTCAACTTGGTCCTGTCTTATTGGATTAACTGAATTTAAAACAATTTAAGTGGTAACATCAACTGTAACAATTGTACATAAAAGATAAAAGTCCTTGAGCTATGAACATTCTAGCAATGCAGGAATCAAATTTTTTAAAACACACACAGGACTGGATTTTCTACCAAACATTTTGCAGTGATAACTTCTCTTCCAAGTGAAATTTTAAGGAAAAATGTTAAATTGTTTATTTTAGATGACCCTAAAAACCTTCCTGTAATTCAAACACAGATTCTGATGACCTAGAGGAATGAGCAATTAATTTCTATCTGGATGCTTTTTTTTTAAACAAAGCATATTTTAATTTTTTAAAATTATTTTAAAACTCACAGTAATAGGTTCCACTCATGTGTACCACAGTTAGCATGTTAGATTTTTATACTGTACAAGATGTGTAGTCTTATAATAAACTTAAGCAAAACACCACATATTGCTGCAAGTATTTTCATTCAAGTAGAATTCTTCTCTTACCAAACATTCAGACTCATAAGACCCAGAAGAAATTTTCCTCTGCGTTTGAAGGGGATAACACCACTAAAATACAGATGAATCAAGATTTATTGTGACCATTAACATCTTTTTTCTCCAAGATGTGTTCTTGGACTATTCAGATACCATAAAAGTGAATTTTATGCAAGCAATTTGTCTAAGATTATTAATTTGGGGATCTAATAGAGTATCAAGGAAGCTCTCGGTAATGGAACACGACCTAAAGTTACAATGCCAATGTAATGTCCCAGCAGTGAGACAGAGACTGAGGGAAAAATGTTTTGGAAATGGAACACCAACAGTAGCAGAGGCAGAAGACCAAGCAGGAGAAAGAAGCCAAGGGATGAAGGGTGTGCAACAAACGGGTGCTTACTCACTTCAGAAAGACACGGGCAATTAAACTTGCACAACGTTTCCATATGTCAGATGGAAGCAGCTTAAATCCACTCTTCAAAACTGCCAACTACATTGGAAGTGGAACGGGCTTTATTACAAAAACTCTCATTACTTTTAAACAGTGAGCTTGAAAGGATTCTATAAACAAAGTAAATGGGATTGTCACCGTTTTACAGCTCTAGGACATAGTGACCTGAGCATTCCCAGTTAAGAAAAACATGGGAACAAATTCAGAATCTTTGGCCACCAGTAGGGTAAAAAATATACAGCTCAATACAAAACCACTCTAGTTAGTTTATTCTCTCAAATATATTTGAGCAAATAATTAATTTTTTGCAGGCTTACATTGGAAATCAATATACTTCAAGAAGGCCACTGGATTGGGAATGGAATACAGTTCTGACAAGCGTTATCAGACTCAGAAGTCTTATGAAATACATAAATATATATAAATATAAATACTGGGAGAGCCTTCACGGAAAGTCCCTGTTGAGAACTGCTTTGAGGGAGATCCTGTTGAGCCAATCCAGTAACATTTCTGCCAGGCAGTCGGATTTGGGAGATGCACAGCAGCATTCTCATTTCTCCCGTTCTCCACACACAGATGGAGCTGACTTGCATTCACAGATAAATTCAAGGGAGAACCAGCTGCAAGTTGCTAAGGTTGCAGAGATGTCCCACCAGAATTTTTTAAACATTTCAGAGAGGAGACTACTTATAATACAGCAAAACCCTGAATACAATGCTTTCAGTAACCCAGCCAGAGACAAATGCACGGTAAATAGATCTGCACACAAGGTGTGAATGCTGAAACAACGACAGGAAAATATATTTTACAGTCAGTAAGAGACCAGAACAGGAGAGGTTAGGATTCAATATCCACAGCAATTCCAGAACCAGAATGCTTTGTGGCATATGAGGAATTTTGGGAGTTTAGACCCTCTGTTAGATTTCTAAGTTCTGACTTGCATTGTTGGCTCGTGTATCCCACATAAGAATTTTAACAAGACTTGCTAAATCCCATTATAAACTGAAACCTAGCAGAAGACATCCTGTGGTTATCACCATATTAATACAAAAGGTATAAAAGACATTGTCATTTTTACTGAGTAAATGATGAGAGAACTTTGAGGATTTGCCTGAGCTGTTTTGTGCACAGGGACAGGCACTTCTGGTATGATAAAAACTGCAAAGGTGTCCATCAAAGTAATGTTGTTTCTATGGAAGCCTGGGTAGCTTTCTCAATCTGAAGGAACAATTAGAGGCAATGTTTTCTCTAAGCAAGGTAAAAGATCTTTCTTAGGAAAAAAACCCAACCGAAAAATCACAAAAACCTCAGAAAAATAAAGGCATCAAATGCCTTCCGAAATGAGATCTTCATTATTAATGCCCACATGTTGAGGCTATTAGAACCTCTGAGACCCCAAAAATGTTGAGTTCATACTATACACCCTTCTCCGTTTTCCATTTCAAATTAATAAATAGAGCTCCCTCCAAAACAAAGCTACAAATCACTCAACTTTACCCCAAAAAGGAGTTGCTGTGCGGCCACTTCCTTTCTATTTACCCACGACAAAGTGAATTTCACTCAGTTAATTCACTATTATAGTAACACTACAGAGAATGGTTGATATAATTCCTGAATTGCAGTTCTGAAACACCTATCATGCTTGCACTTACTACAAAAACCCCTTAGCAGTCTGAAAGAAAATAACTCTCAGAACTCAGAACTAGGAAATACAATTTTAACATTTCTCTACCAAAAATTTGTGCTTTTACTGAAAGAAATCAATGAAGTTTTAAGATCTCTCAAGTCGCAGCTTTATAAACAGTTACATCACAGCAGGAAAATAAACAGTTTATCATTTCTGTCATGTGGTAACACCAGCCTTAACTGGCTGAAACTCTCCGGAGAAAACATTTTCTAATTTAAGTACTATGTTTATATTCCTATATATACAATTTTCAGACAAGTCTACAGACAGTAAAATAGTAAAATTACGAGTAAATACTATCAAAATAATTTTACACAATAACCCTGATAACTTTCTGCACGAAGCAGTTTGCAGAGAACAAGTCTGCAGACTGTGGGTTTGAAGACCAACACAATATCTGGTGCTCTGGAAGCTTCCTCAGGAAGCTTCAAAATCTCTGCTCAGTTAGAAGTTTAACCTCAGGGAGCTGCTTTGGATTTACAGCCTCAAACAAACCCCCAATGTCAAAGGAACAAAGAACTTGATGTACCAACACGTCTTACAACTTCTACACCACCTCTCCTCGCTGAAGTCACGGATCAGGTTTTGGAAGACCAAACTCCAGGTTAAATCACTGCTCTGAGGGGGTCAGAACCACACCATGACCACCTTGTAAGAACATCCCAACCACAGAGGTGAAGCCAACCCTTTGGAAATAGTGAATGTTTTTAGTGAGATTTCCTTTAAAGCTGGTTTTGGTTGCGGGAAGCATTTAAAGGTTTAGTGAACCGTGTAAGCTACCCTCAATTTGGAAGAATTCCTGCATAACAGTCTCACTGTCTTCTTGTAAAGTGAAAAAGGTATAAACATCCATGCAAAAAGATTTATAATCATATGTTGGACTTACTCAGCAGACACACATTTCTGTTTCCCAAAGAACAAAAGAGATCCCTGCTTTTATTACATACTTAGTAACATGACCCCTCTCTTATAGTTAGTTACCATTGAATCCCAAACTCTATTTCAAGGCTTTAATTTTACTTCTCTTGGCATGCTGAAGACCACCATTTTAAACGAGGAAAAAGTAGCAGACGTGAAATAAGAGCTCTGATTTAAAGATGTCAACAACTTCTGTTCAGTCTCAAGGCCCCAAAGTATTGTGGAAAAATGTTGGAACATTTTTCCATCTAAAAGTAGCGAAGACGTCACTTAAAAACCTCTAAAATGCATTAAACAGATCTCCTTTTCCACATTAAGAAACAATCATATGATCAAAATGAATCTAGCTTTTCATTTTCCCAATAAATTAACATCCTACTCATAAGTTTTGTACCAATTCAGGTACCAAGCAGCTATACTCAAATGTCTGCAAGCATCATTTTCACAATTTTGTTACAACTGCTATAATGAAATTCAATGGAAATACAGTATTTAATGTTCCAAATAACCAGGTTATGAAGTCTCATTACAGATGTAATGTTCCTTGCTAACAGACACCCTGTTCTAACACATTAAAATTCCATCAGGAGACACCCAGAAAGACACAGCACTGTTTCTTGCTTTTCAGTTTAAGAAGTGAAGAGAGAACATCAAGCAGAAATCTTCATAAATATCTTCCATTCTACATGATGCAAGAGTTACTAGGTCACTAAATTACCTTTGAGAACACATTCTGCACCACTGTGCATCCCTGAAAGAACTTATAGAGTCAAGTACCGCATGGAACAATTTGACCACACCAGAAACCAAATAACGATAAATTATCATCCCTTTTATGATACTGAAATACTCCAGTTAGTAAAGCAAAAGTAAAACAACAGATTCATTACCTCTATGGAGTCAACTTTTTTCACACAGTAAATGTGCTTCTCTCAACTGGATAATGTTTGATCAGTCTTAAAAGGATCACAGAATATTCTGAGTTGGAAGGGACCCACAGGGATCACTGATGTAACCCCTAGCCCTGCATAGACACCCCAACAACCCCACCCTGGGCATCCCTGAGAGCGTTGTCCAAACCCTCCTGGAGCTCTGGCAGCCTTGGGGCTGGGACCATTCCCTGGGGAGCCTGTTCAGTACCCCAGCACCCTCTGGGGGAAGAACCTTTTCCTGATATCCAACCTCAACCTCCCCAGACACAGCTCCAGCCATTCCCTTGGGAATGGCAGAAAACAGCCAAACTACCTCAGGGCCAATCTCGACACTAAATGAAACGTCTGTCCCAAAACCACAGCTTTACTTTGCTTCAAGGAAAGTAAAGCAAAGGAAGCCCAGAAACACCAATGCCCTTTCTCTGTGGAAATGTTTGTGGTCACTGCCAAAGTCAGAGGACTGGCCTAGCTGGGCTCTGACCTGGCCCAGGACAGCTCTGCTTACGTATTTCCTGTAAAACCCGGCCTCATCCTTCCTCATCCTGCCTAACTGCTGCTGGACAGGATCTTCCACATTTCCATAAGTACTCACTGACTTTATCAGCCTCTGAACAGTTCATAAAGTTCCCCAACACACAATCTGGTCATTGCTCTGGAGTTCCTTCGAGCAGCACACGATTGCCTCTGCTCTGCAGTCACGTCTGGTAAAGATTCCCACAGTGGAGTGTCGCAGGGTAACACAGGACACAGAGGGGAATCTCATTTGAACAGAGAGCTGGGCTGGAGGCTGAGGGCAACTTCACCTCTGGCCATGGCCCTGTAGCTGAACATTTTTGTATGAGCCCACACAGCTCATGGGAACCACCCCATTTCAGCCCCTCACTAAAACCAGCAGCACAGTTTCATCTGTATTTCCTACAGCTCTATTCTTCATTGATGCCTCTATGTGGGAATCCAGAGGGCTACTCCCCAAAATCAACTGTCCTGGTGACTAAAATTAGTCATTTTTACTTATTTTCACTTGGGAGTTCTGTGGGTAATAAGGTTTATCTGGGGCATTGACTTCAAAGCTCTGCATTCAGAAACTGCAACTGGGAAATGTTGTGCATTACAACTACTTGGAAGACCACATTAATGTCAAGAAAAAGGAACAATGCCTCTTCCCCAGACCACAGCTTCCTTCATAAACATTTCTTCCTTTTCTACAAGAGCATAAAAACATGCAAAACTATTCTGGCTGTTAGAAGCAAGGCAGTTGGGGGAAATGCCTGAATATTGCTTATTTATGATAAGGTCCAACAACTGTTAGGCTGGCCTCAAAAACTCACCTGGTGTTTGGGAGGTACAAAGGCTGTGCTATTCATTTTTCCCATAAAGGCCAGTGATGTTCCTGCCCAGGGTTTCATGTGCAGTGCTATGGCTTTGCCAGCCACAGGGGACACAAACATTCTCTGTAGTCTCTACAAGTGAACAAATACTCAAGAGTTGAGTGAATTCCCCCAAACAATATTCTTCCAGTCTGCTTGAGCCATCCTGGCTCCATTCATTAAATAGCCTTTTTTTCCCAAGGATTTAAGGATTAGAGTAAATTAAAGCATTCTGAGTAGGATTATTTATAAGATTCATCTTAAAAACCATTTACCTTGTCATTTCTTCTTTAATAGTCTGTTATGTAAGGAACTTCCTACAGCCACTGAGTAAACAATCACTGTAGTTTGGTAGAATTTCCATTTCTTTGGTGTTTAATTCTTTGTACAGGACGCAGATTTCCACACAGTTACTGGATGCAAGCTTCAGATTCATTACTTCTGTTTTAGGCTGTTATTTTACATTACTATATCTTTGATAAAGGGAGTTATTCAGACCAGCTCATAACATACTGTTTCCTACAAAGTGCTTTGAAGCAGTTCTGTTAATTCAGAGAAAGGAACTTTCATTCCAAGTGTGCAGTATTATGAGTATATACACAGAAATCTGTAGGTTTTCCATGCAATATTCCTGAAACAAATCTATGTTTCTCTGTGAGAACTTTTCATATGACAGTAATGCATAAAAGCTGACTTATTTTTTCCACAAGACAGATATTTTTCTCAAAGGAGTAATACTGAACACAGCTGTGGAAATATTAGATCTTCAACAACACTATCAACAAAGACAAGAATCTTCTAAGTGAGTTATGTAATGGTATTTTTAAAGGATTAAAATTAGGAAAAAGGATTAAAATGTACTTATTTTTTTCACAGCAGTTTCTCCAAACCCCTGAAGGTTGGCTGTGCCATTACCTTTCATCCTCTGGCCACATGCATTCTGTTCCTTAAAAACTGACAGGGGATGACAGCCCTTGTGAACATTTTGTGGTTCTCAGCCCCTTTTACCTGACAGTTCTGTATAAACATCAATGGCTTCCCTCTAATGCAGGATGGTTCTGGACTTACTCCGTGAAGGTTGTTCACTACAAGTCTTCCAGGGAAAAATCCTTCTCCCTTTTTTTCCAGCTCAGTTTGGCTCTCATCACAAAGAACTCAGGAAGCAAGACTTTTCCTCTTTCAATTAGAGCAATTACTTTTTGGGTCTATATGAAACATTAAAATCCACTTCACTTTCTTGCACATTTCCACAGCTGAACTATAAATTTTTCATGAAGTATTTCCTTCTGTTTTGAACCTGCCACCCACTGATTTCTTTAGTGCTGGTCTATTGTTAGCACTGGAAACATCAAAATAATTACACTCTTTCTTGAGAACATATGGGTTCAAATTAATCTGCATTGCCTGTATTCTGTATTTATTTTGAAGGCTATTTTGAGAGACTGGTGAAACCTTAAATGACAGAAACAGTGATTAATTCCCATTTTAGCTGAACTTAATTTCTTTCCAACCTGAGCAAAGAACGTGAGTGAGGACACGTGCATCTTACCCATTTATTGGAAAAAATGGAAATTCTAATAACCATGAAACAAAAGTATAGTCACAGTATGAATCAAACACTGAGAAGTGTCCATGGCAGGGGGTTGGAAATGGATGATCTTTAAGATCCCTTCAAGCCCAAACCATTCCATGATTCTATGAAATTAAGATATAATTTGCTTCTTTAACAAAATGAAAGTTATTCATTGGTAAGTTACTTTCTAAAGTCAGGGCTCCTTTGTTCTGCTGTGGTGAAACCAAATGGGAATTACCCTTTGTGGAACATAAATGTTCAAGAAGAAAATAATACCCTCTACTGTACAAATTGTTCTACAAAAAAAAGATCTCCTTTTCCATACCACAAGTTAATATGCAATTATGACATATGTTTTCTTTCAAGTCACATAAATATTTCCACTGAGTGGTAAAAGGAGTTTCTGTCATCCAGCAGATTTCCATCTCTGACAAAAAGCAGTGCAAACTCATCCATGGTACCAAGCTTCTTAACCAACACACTCCTGTATTTCCAAAGAAATACCTTTGGAAATAGTGTATTAGGACATCTGTCTGACAACTCTGCTAGTTTCTACATGGTCTTTTGGCTTAATTTAGAAACCTTTCTCTTCATATTTCCTTCATTTTTCATTTAAAAAAAAAAAAAAGATAGGACTTATTTGTGATTTTCCTGTACAGCTGAAATGGGAAAAAACGAATACTAAAAATCAACAAAACACTTCATGGTGTGTAAGTAATTAAAGCAAATTTAATTGTGTTTTTTAAAATGCCCACTTGAACATAACTTAGATGACATAGTACCTACAATTTAATAGTAGCATAATTATGAGAAAATGATACTAAAATTGTAGCAGCAGTCATTAACTAAAAGTAAATCAGACTTTCTTGGGAATATTTAGAGCTAGACCCAACCCTGCATGACAGACTTACTGCTTTTGTGTTGATGAGAAACAAATGAGGCCCTCCCAGAAAATTCCCACGGATAAAAACACACATCTGATTAATAATGATTAATAATGAAGGAAATGCTTTCATTTCTTCTATTCTAAAGTAAAAAATTGTGTGTTTCAAAACTTGCAAACAAATTGAGTTTGGAGATCTTCCTAGAGACCTTGTTACTTTTTCCATCTACAAAACAGATGTGCTCAAAGTACATGCAAACATTTACAGACCCAGGTTCTTCATTAGACAAAGAAGTGCAAATTGTAGTTAATTACAATCTCAGGAATGTGATACTCACTGCTTCCACTTCTAACAGTCTATAACAAACTGACTCAAAGTCATCTTCTTTTGGGCCCTTGGATTTCTAATTAATATAAATTACTTTTGCTGATAAGTAAAGTTGGGAAAAACGAACACCAAATTAAATGAAATTGTCTTTTCACTCTAACATGCTTTAAATATTGGGGTTTTTTCTGGACTAGATGGCCACATTTCTTTTTTCTTAAAAGTAACAACTCACTGGAACCTGAAGACAGTCACCACTTGTTCTGAACAATAGGAATGTACCCAAAGGCTGTCCAAGAACATGCATTCATTTACATTCTGTATTTTTCATACTCTTAAAAACAAAGGGGAAAATGGGGTAAATTCAGCATTTGCAGGTGATCACGGTTTGGGGTTTTTCAAAACATTGTTGAACTTTGGCAGAGTAAATGCTTGATACTCTATGAGGAAATGTTCTCAGTCCAGCTTGTATTCTGGAACAGAAAATTTTCCTTTAGAACTTATTGTTGGAGTGATTCAGTAGTTTGGCACTGGTTGCAGAGTTTTTCATTTTAACTACTGTTTGATTTTCCATGAAAGAATGTCTGGTGTTTCCAATGTCTCTAAGGCAGATAAATACCCCTATTCCATAAAAATGCCATGTCACATTATCCAAACTTGTGAGCAGCATCACAAGCAATTGACTGACAATTGACATGATAGACACCAGAGCTAACTTCAAGACCATCACTGATCAGGCAAAGCAGTTTCCTGACCCAGTCTGGTGCACAAACCTTTTCACAGGACCAAGGAGAAGGGCATCAAGGTGAGACTAAGTGAGGTGGGGGCTTCTGAAATTGGCATTCCCACAGTGAGGAATTTGTATTAATCTGTAGTCTGAGGCAGAACAAAGTTAAGTGACTCTCCAGAGGAAACAGAAACTGTCTGCAAGGGTGAAAAAAAATGTTTCTTCGGTGATGTTTTGCCTCTCCAGTCATTCCAGGTCACCACATCCTTGCATCCATAAAAGCAGTGATAAGCCTGACAGTCCCACAGATATAAATACATTTACACTTGACTTCATAGCTCTTTTTGTACACAACCTCTCAATATTGCAAATTATGACCCGCCCTGCAATATCGCTGTGTTGCTAACAAACATCAGGGACTGAGGACTTTGACTGCAAAGAAAACTGTGTTTTGTTGCAGTTTCTAAATCAGCTGCCAAAAACATGCTAAAAACTAAAGCAGAAGTTGATTAATGTATGATGATTAAACAAAAGAGATTTTTAAATATATTTATAATATAGATATAGAAAAATCAAGCTGAACTACAGAAGCTGAAGGGCAGATTTTTTTATACTCAGCTGGTTAAATGGTGCAGTCCAGCCTGAGAGGAGCCAAAACTCAGCTAAAACCAAAATATGTGACCACACTGCACATGGACCAGTTGTGAGCACGAAAGGAATATGTCATGTTATTAAAATGTGATGGGCAGGCTCCAAGGCAGCTTTGTGCAGTTGATGTTAGATTCATCACATTATGTAAACCACATTTATAAACAGTGCTAGAAAATGAAAAAGTACTTAGTTTGCTTTAAAATAACAAATGTATACAAGACTGGCTTAAAACAGAGATTGCAATGTAAGCATTTGGCCACATATGGCAGCGTATGTTTGCTCTCTCAGACATATCAAGTAATACAAAATACAGTCATTTTCAAGAGAGAAACCAAGGCTAGCATTTTATATCACTGATGAGATAATGTCAAATATAAAACACCATCCAAATCCTTTTTCATCTGCATATTGCACCATAGTGAGACAGTATTCTGAACCACGTATGTGTTGGATAGACTTCTACTCCTTGCTCAAAAATTCATCTCCATTACTCATAAATCTTACATAAGTATTTTAAGGCAAGACAGAATTCTAATTTTTCAACCAATTCTCTCACTGGTGGAAACAGAAATCACTGAAAAGTTCTGAACAGACAGTCTGACCTTATATAATCTATTAGTTAATTAAACACATTATCTTTCTTTGGAAAATATACCAGCATTGCTTGCAAAGAAAATACCCTCAGACCACTATTTGAGAGTATCTCTCTTTATTAAGCCCCCAACATCATGCATTAAAAACCTGAGACACTGGAAATGTGCTGCAAGTGTTTAAAAGAACAGGCTCATAAAGTGGATTGAGAAGCACTGGTTAAGTTTTAAGTACTGCTATCAAGAGTAACATGCAAAGTTCAGAATCCAGTAGTCAAGACACCTGAGAAGGTGATTTATGGGCATTTTATCTTAGATTGCAATTACATTCACATCAAAATACCAGATCCATGTCTTGAGATATTAAAGAGGGTTATTACAAGAACAGCATGTGAGTTATATTTATTTCTGCCATATTGATACTATACATTGAACAAAATTGATGGATAATCCACTTCAAGGTAAGATGGTTACATTTTTTCCAGATACTACCACTGTGTGTGTCACCTTCATTATGTAGTTGGCTATGACAAACTTTATATACATAGGAATGTGTGCCTACCACCAGAATCAACTAAAAAGAGAAAATAATAATAAAAACCCCCAAGTATTCATCCAAAATTGAGATGTTACTAAACCTCAAGAACAGTTTGCTGCAAAACCAGGGGGAGCTGAAACTGCTGATGCAACACTTTGCTACTGAACAAAGTGAAAAAAGAAACCAGCACATTTATATCACAACCCTAAGGTCCTGCTCCCTTCTATTAAACAGCCAAGAAAGTGTTGGAGGGTTTTTTGAAACAGCAATTTAATACTAATTTCCTCAAGTAAACCCATCCAAACCAAGCTATTCAAAACACAGGGGAGTGTTTGCTTAGGAAGCTTTGGTTTCTACAAGCAGGCAAGAGAATGCAGATACATGCAATTCGAGATTTCAAAAAAGTTTAACATCACCCTTCAGATCTCTCTGTGGGAACGTGATTGCTTCTGAAACTGTAATTTTATTCCTTGGGAAAAGTGATAGGGAGAGTCTTTATCATCATCCATCTGTGCTACTGGAACACATCAAAAGCAATGCTGCAGGTAACACAAGTCTTGTCTTGGTTGATATCACAGCAACTAAAGTTTTAAATTTTTGGCATAGAATCTTTTTCTTCCTTAACAAAGTAACAGTAGACAAAATAACTATTATGCAACTTGTACAGGCATTTTGCAAACAGCACATTACACGGATAATAAAAAAAAACCCCAAATAAAATTTCCAGGCTTTTTTTTTTCCCCAAAGCAAGACCAGACTTTTAACATAGAAAGGAGCTAATTAAAGAAACAGATGAAGTCAGATGTGCAGGGAACTGGAAATAATGTATTGTAAATTTAAAGACACAAAGTGCTTCCCTGACTATGAAACGTGCTTTAGGTAAACTCCATCAATTAAACATTTTTGAAGTTTACATAAACAGAGGCCTACGAAAAGTAAACAAAGAAGAACCCAGTTTCTAAATATTGTGATGTGCTCCAAACTTTGTAACAAGGCACATTCTCAAAGACTTGGTTTTAAACCCACAGCTTCAATCACAGAATACTGCAAATACGGTCTCTGTTTTAATTAATAGATAGGCTTTATTTCCCATACACAAGAGACAGAAATTAGCTATATTGATTAAAAATATGATCTACAGTTTACACTCTTGAACCATTGTCCCCAGCCAGATTGCTGCCTCCTGAAAGCAGAGCTAAAATTTATGCACAGCTATTCAATAAAGTCCTAATTTTCTAACTTCAGAAAGGTTTGGCAGCATGCAGCTCACTGCAGGCTACTGTTTTACTCTGCCACTGGCTGAAGTTTTATAGTTTTATTCAAGTCACACTTTTAAAAGAATAGTGGCTAGTGAAATCATAAATAAGTGGGATTCCACAGCAGGAATGACCTGAAATGGACCTCACTGTACTTCCAATGGCCTGATGTCAACTATTATTAAACTACAGGTTTTATAAAGTCTTCCACTAGACGTCTAGAGTTAAGCCAGAAGTTTTGGCTCTAATACAGGCAGTGATGAAAAACATATGAGTGGTAACAAGTCGTCTTAATATCATTCTTCAGTACTAAGATGGGCTAATCTGAAGCAGCACTTTACTCTGGTATCACCCACGGTGCCAGAAGGATCAAGAAGCTTGGAAGAGGACTTTTTCTCTAGATATACTTTTCATTTCACAGGACTCAGTCTAACTTCTTTTTTCCCTGTTTTTTTTGTAATATGAAATAACTGGACATAAAGACCTTAGGTGGATTATCCCAGTGCTTCCGGAAGAGCTTCCAAACCTGCAAGGTATGTCCAGTTTGAATACCTATTCTATATAAATAGCAGCAAGGAGTTAAGGATGGCAGGCACTATGTGCAGATTAATAATATCAGATAATTTAGAACTAGAAATGCCACTTTTTTTAATACAACATTTGAAAATTTACTTGCAGCTGAAATACTTCTGTGTTTACTGCATGTGAGCTGAAAAACAAATCGAGCTACAGTGAGTTATTTAACTATCAAAGACTTGTCAGAAAGATGTTACAACTGACCACAACACTTTTTCTCAGTTATGACCATCTATGAAAATCTACTCCACAATAACAGCAGTTCTTACAGTAACAACTCTTGTGTTAACTTTCTGTAATTTCGTATTCAAGTTGGTGGGGTTTTTTAAGCACATATCAGCAAAGTAATTAAAAACAACCCACGAAAGAATGAACTGTAGATGAACTACAACCTAAAAATGCTCACAGATTCAGTAACAAGAGTCAAGCAGCTCTCCATAAAAAGTAAGTACTCTGTAAACACAATTTCTTTTGTAAACATCCTATTAATTATGACTGCTCAACTTCAATATTGGACTATTTCTGACAACAGATATTTCTATAGTAATCTTACTAACAAAAAACCTTCCTCCTGTTTTTCTTCAGCAATTTAAGTAAATCAAATGAGTAGCTAAAGAGTTAAACTCCTTTTATTTCTGGAATGGGACAATGACTAATAGAACCAGAACTATTTTTAAATATAGATTTCAAAACAGTTATGGTCTTGCCTTTCTTTGGACAAAATCTGTGCACAGAGCAATGATTTGTGTTATTAATGAACACAGGGATTTTTCTTTGCCTCTGCAAAGACCACCACCGGGTCATTTAAACATTTCCTTTTCGGAAACAATGCCATGGGAAATTTGCCTCCATACACCGGTAACAGAAGTGATTTCTAAATATAATTTAGAGTATTTTTAAGTCTTAAAACTTTATTTATTAACTCCTTCAGTATCAAAACTGATATGACAACAAAACCCCCATTGCTGCAGGACTGGTGTGCAGCTGCTAAGCAATTCAGAGTTGTTATTGGTTCTCTTTATGCACTCATTCCACACTAACAACACAACTTCTGTTCTCCCTGAAAGGATTTTTCTTCCCATAACTCATATTTAGAATTTTCAAATCACAGAAACATGGGAATTTTTTCCACATAAAATCTAAAGGGGTTTAATCATATTAAACTATACTGTGACATCATCTGTATTTAATTATTTATAAATTATAACTAACAACATAAAAAGTGTCTGTGTTCCGCGTGTTGTTTGGGTACAGATGACCACATTAGTGAGGAGAAGTGTGTCCCAAACAAGCAGTGCAGTGATTTTAGGACAGTTCCACACCTCAGGAAAACATCTTAGAGCATCTCTCCATATGAAGTGCGCTCTCCACATTCAGTCAGCTCACCTTGGGGTGGGCTCATGTTCCAGGGAGAAGGTGCTACTCAAAAGCTTTTTGTGCTGAAGGATTGATATAAAGAAGGTACAATGGAGCTTGAATTCTTTGTCAAACTCATTTCCAATGTTCTGGCCTGTTAGAAGAAGAATGGACAAAGCCAGGCTTTGTCCAAGTGACAACCAGCTGCTCAGGGATTATTTAACAGAGCACTTGAGCCTGCCTTACAGCTGGAATATGCCAGGAATGGCTCTCCCACTGCTCCTCCTTCCTTCTCTTTCCATGTCATGTTCCAGCCCTGTCACACAGGCTGTTCCAACCCATTCTTTTGTGCTGGTTCTGGTACTCCAAACTGACTCGGTTTCTTCACTTGGAAAGAATATGATGGGTTTTTTGGCTGTTCATGTTAGTTTTGTGCTGGTGTAGTGAGTTCAGCCAGCTCAGGGAACAGCCTGAGAGGATGAGCTGGTACCAGAGAGCTGGCAGGGAGTTCCTGGGAGCACAGTCAGGCTCAAGTGGCAGCAGGGGACCATTAGCCCAGCTGTGCCTACACCTTTTCAAACACTATTTCATAAAATTCTCATGACAGTATTTTCAGAAAGATCACTAAGATCTTGGATTTTAGGCTTTCTTTTAATTCTCTTATTCTTGAGGTTTAAGCATGCAGAAAGTTCGTATAAGTTCTCTGAGAAGGGCTGCAGAGTCAGAGCATTTCTACAGAGTCATATCAGCATCTATTTACTGGGAAACTCAAAACCTCAGGCAGGAAGAAAACCACCCCCACACCTTCATCAAACTCAGTTCTTTAGGATCCATTCTTTGGCATTTCTTCAGCCAATGCAAACCTGGAGTCAAGCTTGATTATCGCTCCTAACTACAAAGCCAATAAGGATTTCCTAATGGCAAAACAGGAAGATGAAGTAAGGACTTTTTACTTTAAAATAAAAAAAAATACGGTTTCATTACATAAAGAAACTTGTTTTCAAGAGATTTAACTTGATGAACCAACAAATACCACCAATGACATATTTCAACACTACTTCTCTAGAACTTTGTGAGCAACACATGTTTTTCAAGAGTTCAAATTGGCCACTACTCCAATCACAGCCTCAATCTTCTAATGCTTTGAAATCCTAATTTTTGGCAACGTGAAAGGAAATATGCAATCCATTTGCTACAGATGCAAGTGTGGGAACAGATTTTTAAGTTGTTTCCATAAGAGAACTTCCAAGCACGAGATCCAAAAGAACATTTCAGGAACATACATGCAAGTTTATCTTTTAGATCCAGTAAAACTATACAGCCAGCACCTGTCACAAATTGAAGTCAGCAGGAGCTTGGAAAGTCCACGTCCCAAGACATCATCACACTTGATATCCTACATGTGGAAATGGTGTCTCATCACTGGATAAAGCACAGGGCATTCTGTCACTCAGTACCTAAACTGCCAGGGAAGAACAGAGAGCCCGAGAGCCCATGTGTGACAGCCCAGCCATTAAACCACTTGTCCAAGAACAAGGAGAACTTGGAAGTCTGTAAGGCTTCCAACTCCTCATCTCCTAATTAATGGCATGGCTAAAGTAGTGATGATTTGGATCTTTTTCTGAAGCTGAAATAGAAGACTGAAGAGGCCAAGTATTCCAAAGGTGCACGGCCAGAGATGACAACAATTCTCTCCAAAAAACCAAGCAGAGGTTCCACACCTTCTCCCCAGCACTGTTTATATTTAAAGTCTTTCAAAGACAGACATTGGATGGGATTGCAAGAACCACAAAATTCTTTCTAGGAGCATTGCAAGAGAACATTATTTTGACCACAAAGGAAAACAGATGGGAAAGATACATGTGAAGATTCTTTCAAGAGATTGTATCACCAGTTAAAGTACGTGCCCTACCCGAATGGGCACACAACTGGAATATTATGGGAAATATTATATTTAGCTATATGTTGTTTACCTAGAAGACACAAAGTACCTCGTGATTCTGATTTCAGGCATGTATTTGGGGGAAAGAAGTCACTGCATTCTTTTTATGTAATCTGAACACTTTAAGCTTTCTTCTTTTTAAACTCCCTGAAACAGACACAGCCACAGGAGCAGCAATGTATGCAGGATATTGCATTTAATGCTCTTATGAACCCCCTTCAATAAACATCAAAATGACTCTGCACAGAAAAAAGTTATATAAATGAAAACTTAACATTTTGAATAAGCCCAGTCAAACCCATGCACAAACCAGTGCACTCCTTTTCCTGCAGTGGAGGACCAATGAGAAAATACCTACATAAATGCATTTTTCACCTCCAAACAGATCAACAAGCATTCAATTAGGTGATCAAACAAGAATTGACACCTGTTTGGTATTTCCCTGAAGAGGCTGATGACAGTCTAAACAGAAACATTTTTATAAACAGGACATGCACAATAAAATTTCCTGCAGCCCCTCTTGGATTGTGGAGCACATTTTTGGTTCCAAATGACTTCTGGAATTGGGCTTTGGAGGGAAACAATGTCGAGCTGCATTTTCTGCAGCGTTTTCTCAGAGTTTGCCACATTCTGTGGCAATTCCTGCTATCTCCATTCTCCTCTGCATCTAGTTTGATAGGAGCAAGGAAAACACAAGCACCAAACAAAAAAGACCCAACCTATGTTTATTGAAAAATTCACACACAAAACTACCAGATTTCAGCTTTTCTTCTGGATGTAACGTAAATTACTGACTTCCATTGATGTGGATTCCTAACATGCAAGTCCTTTTCAGAGAAAGGAGCCCTCATCAAACAGAAGTCAAGAGAGAATTGGGTTTGTTCAGCCTGGAAAAGGGAAGCTTTGGGGTGACCAAAATGAGGCCTTCCAGTACCTGAAGGAACCAAAAAGACAGAGGGGAACTTTTTACAAGTGCCTGGGGTGACAGGACAAGGGGGAATGGCTTCGCACTGACAGGGAATAGGTTTAGATTGGATATTGGGAAGAAATTCTTCCCTGTGAGGGTGGGGAGGCCCTGGCACAGGGTGCCCAGAGAAGCTGTGGCTGCCCCTGGATCCCTGGAAGTGCCCAAGGCCAGGTTGGACGGGGCTTGGAACAACCTGGGACAGTGGAAGGTGTCCCTGCCCATGGCAGGGCATGAAATGAGATGATCTTTAAGGTCCCTCCCAACCCGAACTGTTCTGGGATTCTACAATTCTGTGAAACACATTTGCATGCAGAGGTGACCTTCTATCAATGGCAATAATAAACAAATGACTGGGACATGGGAAAAGCTGTTGTCAGCTGAAAACTTCAGATTAGACTAGGAAGAGTTTAATTAAAGCTTTTAGGGAGTGGAATACTGAGTGTTTAGAAATAATCCTGTTGAGTGCATTTTATGCACTGCTAATCAAATACTGCCCAATTTTACAAGCAATGCACATATGCCAATGCATCCCACTAAAATATTTTTTTATTGAGAATGAATAAAATAAATCATATTCCAAGTTCTGGTAAAGTTCACTACAAAAATTACACTTCAAAGCTTGAAGCAAATGATGATATTATTTGTAAAACTTGACTAAAATACTTTGATATTACATTAATGCCTAATGAATTTAAGTTAACATTATGTGTAATTTTATAGTATTAATTTGTATTAAAAGAATAATTTCATGTTCTTCATCCTTCATATACTAATTAAACCTCAATATTCACAGCAGACTGTTTTTCAGGACCAGACAGTGGAGCAGTGAGTGAAGTAAACAGCTCAATAGCTTCATTTGCTGTTCTCTGTTCACTAATTCTGGTGTTTGTTTTTTTGTTCGTTTGTTCACTTTCCAGGATTGGTTATCCTGATTAAGAAGATATGAAAGAATACACGCTCCTTCTCTTCTTGGCTTTGTGCTCTGCCAAATCTCTCACTGGTCCTTCATATTTTACACTAAAGAACATGATGCTCCAAGATATGGAAGACGACGACGATGATGACGATGACGACAATTCTCTATTTCCAACCACTGAACCAATTCTACCATTAATTCCTTTTGATCTGTTCCCAACATGCCCCTTTGGATGCCAGTGCTATGTGAGAGTTGTCCATTGCTCTGACCTAGGTAAGAATGGATTTGTGTGTCTGTTCTCCACTGGATTCTCCTTTGGAGGATTTGCCTTTTAAAGGACGAATTATTATGCGAGTACATAAATGGGATGCAAACTATTCCCTCAGCTTAACTTCCACCAAAATGAGCATCCCTGGTAGGTTTAGCCAAAGGCAAATGTGCTCCTGTCAGTGCTGCAGGTACGTCCCAGTCCCTAAAAATGAATTCATTATTAATTGTGCCAATTTGAATTAGCGCTCACTGAAGCCTTCCTATGATTCAAGGCAATCAAAGGACTGTGCTGCCACCACCAGCACAGTGACAATGACATTCGTTCTCATCACAGCCCTGCCACCTTCCTAAACTTCATCCTGGACTCCTTGTGTCTTAGAAACATTGTCTGTACATACATTGCTGGGGTTTTACAAATGTGTCATTATTAAGGAATCAAACTGTGGTTGATGTATCTGGTCTACAGATTGCAAACCACTTTACATGAGCTCACACACAGCAAAATCCCACATCAACAGACTTCATCTTTAGATAACTACAATCTATTAATTCCAGAATAATTGTTAATAAATTGGACAGCATTTAGCACTTCATGCATCAGCATTTCCACTCAAAAGAAAGTTACTGTCCCTGTTGAGACTCTTCTGCTCTTTTAGGATCTCAGATGGCCTGAACTGCAGTGGGTTTGTAACTGAACAGCAAACTGGGTTGGGGGATTTATGCTACTGGTACTGATTCCTGTTAATGATTTCTGGTACTGGTACTGAAGTGCTGGCAGTGGGAGACCCTCCTTTGCCCACATTCACCAGGAACAGTTTCTCAGCCCCACCATGAGCTGAATGGCTCCCTCAGCAGCTGCCCCAGTGCCATGGACAGGGCAGAGCAGAGGTACAAAGGAGCACTGAGCAGAGACCCCCCTTAAACGAGAGCCCTGCTCCTCAACAGGGAACCACTGCCCTGGATCCCCTGAGGGATCCTTTGAGGGTGGACGGAATGGCTGTCCTGTAGGACAAGCCATGCTCTGAGGTTTATTTCACAGATGCAAAGAGCCCACAATGAGCAGCCCCCATTCAGTTTCCATGGTCAGGGCAGAAGCAATTCCTCCCAAAACCATGCACACACTTGTGGTACATTCTTACATCATTATTTTCCCCCACTATTAAAAATTCCCTTCTACCCTTTGCTTTATGGCTGTTCATATTTTCTTCCCCACCATATTCATCAACAATCTCATTGTGTTTTGATGTTTGGCAGTTAATTTCTTTGGCCTTCTATACAGCACATAATGTTTCTGTTTATGTCACATACTTCTGTAGGTTTGACATCAATTCCTCGCAACATCCCGCCAGATACTCGTATGATTGACCTTCAAAACAACAAAATCAAAGAGGTCAAGGAGAATGATCTCCAAGGACTCACATCACTTTATGTAAGCTTGCTATTTCCCAAGTTTGAAATCTTATTTAGCAATCTGAAATATTTAGATACTTTAAAAATACAAATGGTATTTTCTTCTCCAGTAATAGAGATAAAAATAGTCTAAAGCTGCATATTTGAGTGCTCCCACATAGTAAGAAGCAAATACCTTTGAGTTGTAAGAACTACTTTCTACAACATCCAGAAAATGTACCATATACATCTAACCAAAGAGATTCTCAGGATTTTTCAGTTCTTAGCATGCACAGAAACATTCCCTACATCCTAAAGGCTGCAAAGCAAGTGCTTCTTTTTTTATCTGCTTAGCTGGAAAACAGCAGAAAGAACTTAATCCCACAGGAGAACTGGAATGATATTTTCTGAGGGTATTTTCAAAAGAACAGAACATACAGCTAACACATACAGCACTGAAACCTATGCTACAAATCCAACTGACCCAAATAGAAGAGAGGAACAGTGAAATATTGGAAAAGTCAGGGGCTTTACTCCTAATTTGTTACCATGGGTCAATTATGCATGTAGAGACAGGCTTTGAAACAAATATCACTGGCAACTGATAAATCTAGACATTTAGGGCAGACAGTAATCCCTTTTTATAATGAAAGAAAATGAGGAGTCTCATAGGACTGGAAAATAGATTAAATCTGCTTTAAAATATTTATTTCTATTGGATGTCACCCTAGATCCAGCATCCAGAACTAGCCACTAACAAATACTGACCATTTTAAGATTTTCACTGTAAAAACCAAATCTAGTCCATAACTTACAGCAAATTAATTACATTCTATTCTCCACTAGAAAGACATGAGACAAACTAACATAAGGAACATTCCTAACACATTAGGAAGAAATGCTTCCCTGTGAGGGTGGGGAGGCCCTGGCACAGGGTGCCCAGAGAAGCTGTGGCTGCCCCTGGATCCCTGGAAGTGTCCAAGGCTGGCTTGGAGGGGGCTCTGAGCAATCTGAGATAGTGGAAAGGTGTTCCTGCCCATGGCAGGGGGTGGAACTGGATGGTCCCTCCCAACCCCAAATCATTCTGTGATTCCATAAAACAAATCCTTTCAAGTCATATTTGGCTTCTGAGCACGATCTGAAAATTGACCAGATCTAAGTGTTCATGAATGACCTTGTTAATTATTATGGCTTAAGACAGGACAGAAAAAACAGGAACCATATAAATTCATAGCTGGCAACAAAGCATTTCCTATTCCCTTGTCTCGTGTCTGGGTGCAGAACAGTCTCAGCAGCAAGCAAAGGGTAAATGCACAAACTGTGGTTTCTATTCTGTGTAAAAGATCTAAGAGACTCTTATCCCCAGTGACTGAGGAAGTCACTGGAATCCATCAGCAACCACCACATTACAGACCAGAGTCACCCCTTAATTATGTGATAGCTGAAGACACTGAGCTGCTTCGCTTTTTCTCCTCAGCTCATTTGTGGCAAGGCCAAACAACATTTTCACAGAGAGCAAAGTTTACTCTGTACAACTTGGCTCAGTCCTGGAGTCTGCTTAGCAAAGGCACAGATGGCAACTTGGATTAGGAAGGAGCATTTCCTGTTTATTTCCTTGAGCTAACCTCATTTTTTTCTGGGAAAAAAATAATTCTCGTTTGCTCTACTATTTTTTCACCCCACAACTCTTGAGAGAAGATGACTCCAAGTTAAAAAAAAGGGAACAAAAATGAACAGTTTAAGTATGGAAATGCAGAGATGTGATTTGACATGCAAAATCACTTCAGGTGACGTGTATTTTGTTGTCTGTAGTAACTCGTTACAAGTTCTCTGATGACACATAGCAATGAGGAACAAAAAGCTGCCCCCAAAAAGACAAGAAGAGAGAGACTAAAATTCACAGGAGCTGGAAATTTATGCCAAATAAAACATCAATTCATGTGTTATACAGACACTACCATCTAAGAAACTCAGATTTAAAAACTTCACTTCTGTTTTGCAGTATTATGTTGAAATAAAAGATGAGATTCTGAGTTTTGAGAATTAGTCTGCATTAAGGAACAATAACAATGAAGTATATAACCCCCACACAATCCCACAAAATATTTGAATACAAACATTGTTTTGCCAGCTCTCATGATCCACTGGCACCTTGTCAGCTCTACCTTCTGGTTAAATGCTCCAGCTTTCGTGTTTGTCTTTGTTTTTCACAATCAACTGAAATGCCCAAAGCATACACAAAGTGCTGAAGTCTGGTAGGATGGAAAAATGAAATATCTTAAATATTTAATTGCTGAATTATATATAAAACCCATGACTTCAAATTCATAATCATAACAGTCCTGGAAAAAGAAAACTTCTTATTGCTCTTTCCATCTCTCACAGGCACTGGCTTTGAACAACAATAAAATATACAAGATCCATCCCAAAGCCTTTCAACCAACAAAGAGGCTACGACGACTGTATTTGTCCCACAACCAGCTGACAGAGATTCCAACAAATCTACCCAGAACTCTGGCAGAGCTCAGAATTCATGCTAATAAGGTTAAGAAAATCCCCAAGGATGTATTTAAAGGCATGAAGTCTCTACATGTTTTAGGTAAGTCCAATTAAATAGAACAGAAAAATGTCTTTACCAAAAATGGAACATATTATACATCATTTCCATTCAAACATTTCCCCAAGGCGCAGTTTCCTCTTAAAAGAGATATCCATGCTGTGGGAATACCCTCCACAATTTAGTTTCTATGTGAAGTTGCTACAAAGGTCAAGTTTTGGGTTATCCTGCAAGCCAAGTAACACAGCCTTAATTCACTGAGAGCTGTGACATCCCTCAGAACAGACAATCAAAGCGAAACATTAATGAGCGCTTAGAATATCAGAGGTAATAAACAAAATTAAATCAGCTCTTTATAACTAACCTACACAAAATTCCTATGCCATAAATGCTTTTCTTTTTCCCCCTCTGGGCAGAAATGAGTGCAAATCCTCTTAACAACGATGGAATAGAGCCAGGGGCTTTTGAAGGAGTAAATATCTACCACATAAGAATTGCAGAGGCGAAGCTAACTTCAATTCCTAAAGGTAGGTATGCTTTCCCTTTTCTAGTTTACTTTTACCAGGATACTCCTTAATAAAAATCCTTTAACATCTGAATGATTATTAAATTCATAAATTGTTTTGTATTTTCATTACTACCAAACCACCTCCTACCTAGTTTTTCTTTTTGAACTTAGTATTCGGTTGCCCATCCCAGAAGAGTTCATGCACAAACAGCACAACCACAGTGCACACAGGCTCTCCCTCCCACCTTCTCCCTGTCAGCACATCCACTCCTCTCACAGAACATCCAGAGACTTGCCCCAGGAGGAATAACACAAAGAAATTCATAATATGATGTCACTTCACATCTTTCACACATTGGCCTCTCAAAAATCCTCATAGAGAAAGGATAAACTCCCCAGTATTTGATCAGGGTCATAAGGGATCAGAATTCCCACTTCCTTTATGGATTTAAGATGTAGCTCCAAGATTTCTAACTTTGATTTTTAATATTTCAAGTCACACTGTGCCTCAAATACGATGCTCAATGTAGCTTTGCTAAGTAAAACTTAATTTTAACATTTAATTAAATTCACCTTAACATACTACAAAAATCATATCACTCATATTAAAAAAAACCCCTTGTAATTTGGAGGTAGCAATAAATTAAAACACTAATTTGACAAATCACTGACCTCCACACACAAAAAAGTAGCATAAAGGAGTTCAGTACAACACTCCACCTGCATTTCCTGCAGGTCAGTGTGGTATTTAACCAAATTCTCATGACTTTCTACTGCTCGAAACTACCAGCTAAGAGAAAAAGGGAGGAAATAAAGCAAAACACTATGCTCTTTGGTTTAATTCACAGGGAAACTAAATGTTGGCCCCTGTATTTATTTAATTTATTTTATGTATTTTTTTCTATTTCTGATCATTCAGATAAAGAACTTGTTTTTTATTAATCTCTTCCTGTATGCATGTATACATATACAAAACGTATGTGTGTATATATATATATATACACACAGAAGGATCCCTGTAGAAGAGAGCACTAAAAAACCCCCCAAAATAATCAAACCAACTCACCCCAAGCGTTCAGATAAGTTTAAGATCAGAAAGCCTCTGTCTGCCTACAGCAATGCTCCCTAACACAAAAAACCACCCAAATATTCTAATATCAGCATAATACCTCCTCCCAATTGCTTAGCACAAAACAACCCAAGGTAAAAAGATTCCAATTTTGTCTTTGTTATAGGGAAATCTCCTATAAAGACACACAGCACGAGGCCCTTATGTGGTGTCAGATACATAAACAAACCAAACCCCAACAGGATTTCACGGTGAACTCATTCACCACAAATGCAAACTGAGTTTGTAGATGCTCCTCTCTGCAAATGTTATGACAGCACAAAGGTTTAAAGAAACACAGCTTATAAAAGGCACTAAAAATGTGCAACAGACAGGTGGGTGCCCTTCCCTCTGGATGTTGTCACTCAGGCACCCGGAACTGTGACCTGGAATGCAAACTGGAACGAAGCCCAAGCAAACAGACAGAGCCCAGTCCTGCCAAGCAGAATAAAGGCAGCCTGGGAAGCAGCCACATCCCTCCAGCTCCGAAGGCAGTGGGAGCAGCGCTCTCCCAGCCCCGGAGAGCAGCGGGAATTGCTGGGTGTCGGGTGCCATCTAGACAGAGAGGGTAAAACTGAGCCCAACGCCAGCAAACAAATTCAGACTGGGATCAGCTTCCCTTGCCCTCACTAAAGGGATATTGTGGAAAGATTCGCCACCTCCTGGTCCATTCACTGAGAAGTCTGGATTTGGAGTTTTTGGAAATGCAAGAGAAAACATTCTGGCACGGCAAAGAGCTATCAAATCCCACAGTTTTGCTGAGAGTACTCCAAGAGCTTTTCTCCCGATCACATCCCAGCAGCTGTGACAGCACAACTGCTACATCATGTAGAGAGAAATTAGAGATCTTCAAAAAACTGTCCCTGCTTCCACAGGCTTTGACTACAGACTGAGATAATTGCACACAACATAGGATTTACATCTTTGACAAAGTAAACATGAGAGTTGTTAGAAAGGAAGCCAGAAAAATTACCATATTTTGGAACTCTTATATATCATAATTAGCATGTGTCCTTCCACATTTAAATTTTTTTCAAAAGTTACTATTTTAAACCAAATTATATTTGTGATTTTTTTTTTCACTACCATATTTATATTTAATACCCATTTCTTTGATGCAGGTAACCTCCCCAAGATTCTTCACCCGATTCTAAACAAAAAGGAAAGAAGCTGTTTGGAACAAAAGAAATGTTCCAACAAAAAATAAGCTGGCTTGTTTTTCTTACACTGTGCATTTTCCTTTTTCTTCAGATCTGCCCTCCAGTCTTCTGGAGCTTCACTTAGATGACAATAAGATCACAGGAATCGAACTTGAGGATTTTAACCGTTACAAAGACCTTCAAAGGTAAAATTCTCAGGCAGAATCTCTTGATTTGTTAAAATGTCATGCCCAGCAAGATCTCTTATTTGATACTTCTCTTGTTAATGGGAGCAAAGAGAATTACAAATTATAGGTGTTTTAGTAAGAACTACTCCAAATAAGACCAAATTTTAAACTCCAAACAAACCCCCACATTAGTCTGGTTATTACATGTTTTGCCAACAGTCTGCAATAGAAAAGTAGGGTAAAAACAAAATATAACCATCCCAAATTCTTATAAATTTATTCTCATAAATACGGCAGCTGGTAGAAGAAACAACTTGATAAGTGCTTTCAAATGCAACGGGGTTTAAAGAGAAATGTGTGTTTCTGAGGAATGTATCGCTGAGGTAGGACAGAAGGAAGTTCTCTCCAAAACTCAGTTAAGAGCTCTGAAAATATGGCTGAGCAGCACTGAATTTGGGATTTGGTAACAGAAAATACTGAACTGCCTCTAGATACCAGCTTCAGTTTGTGAAGAAAACAGGAGACAATAGAGAAAAAGGGGATGGCAGGATGGGCACAAAGAGCAATTCCAAATGACCTATGTCTCCAGATTCGGAATCACCTCCTGAGCAAAGCACCTCATAGCAAAAAATATAAGGAAAATCTGGAAATAAGAAAGAAGGTAGTCCTGCTCAAAAACCCCCCTTTATATTTAAAAAATAAGCTATACATTAAAACCACCTTTCCATACAAGACTTGCTATTTGGCTGTTTATTAGAACAGCATTTTTATTACCGTGACTATACTTTGCAGCTGTACTACTCGATAAAAGGGTATGATTTATTCCACAAGCAGCTTGATGTTTGTAATTTAAACACTTGCCACTATTGTTACAAAAACTGCAAGCAAAACTGAACAATTGTTTACATCAGATAACTGATAACAGCTGTGAGCCAATCTTCTTCAAGTGGAGATTAAATTAAGGAGTAAAAAATACGTTAGATCAATGGTGATTTTTTCCTATCAAAGGTAGCATTTCATCATCTTCCCCCAGTTCTTTTCTCCCCTGTGCTTACTCCTTTGTATTTCAATCTTTAAAAAAAAAAAAAAAAAAAGCTTTTCAATGCTGTTGTGAATCTCAATTAGTCTTTAATCAAATGTTCCTTGTACTAATTCTAGGCTAGGCCTTGGCAATAACAAAATCAAAGAAGTGGAAAATGGAAGTTTCGCCAACATCCCAAGTATACGTGAAATCCACCTGGAAAAAAATAAGCTGAAGAAGGTTCCTCCTGGATTACCTGAACTGAAATATCTGCAGGTCATACACTGAACTTATTAGACAGCTCTGGGAGTTCTGAGTTGTTTGACCTTCCCACTGTCACACTGATTAGGTCACAGCCAAAAGGCATAATTAACTGACACATATATTTTGCCATGACTCTCTTACTAGGAGAGCCTGAAATCTTAAAAACTTTTAAAAGAAATAAACAAAATTAAACGACAAGAATACTTCCCAGAGAGAAAAAAAAGGACAACAAAATGCTAAACTCAAAAAATGTTTCCTGAAAATGAGAATATAATACTGCATCATAATAATTCTTACTATATAAGAGACTATAAAATTGCATTTTGGGACAAAGTTCCTTAAAAATAGAGTCCAATTATTCTGAGAACACACTGGTGCCACATGACTTTTCTTTGTGGGAGAGACTGGCATAGAAGGAAGGCTTTTTAAAAAGATTTAACACAAATTTTAAACTCTCGTTACTCTCAAGGCGTGCATGGAACTGACGTTGTAGCAAACCTCAGTGACCTCCATGCCAAGGAATACTTCTCCCATTTTCATTCTAACTCCTGCATTTTTCTGTTCCTATTGCTGCAGGTTGTCTTCCTTCATTCCAATCATATTGCCAAACTGGGAGTGAATGATTTCTGTCCGACAGGACGAAGGAAGAAGAAAGCCCTGTACAGTGGCATCAGCCTCTTCAACAACCCTGTCAAGTACTGGGAGGTTCAGCCCTCAACTTTCCGGTGCATTTTAGCCAGGAACAGTGTTCAGCTTGGGAATTTCCTCAAGTGAGACCCAAGCTGGTTGTTTCATAAAGCAACTTGTCCAAATCAGTTTTACAATACTTGAAATTTGCAGAAAAACGCCGACTTTACGCTATTTAACCGTTTACAAAGTATTTGCTATTTCAGAGGTCATTAATTAGAAACAATATGTTAAAGTAGGATCCATTGTATTATTTGACAATGTTCAACCTACATTTGAATAATTTAAACAAAAGTCTTTATATCTTACAGAAGGACTCTTAGAAATGGAACTGGAAACTGTATTTGATGTTTCCTATTATAGATGTTAAATTCCTTCCTTAAATCATATAGTTTGGCTATATTCTTTCTTTTAAATAAATTCTAAAAAGTGGAAGTGACTTTTTCCACAGTGAGGACCTTTTTCTCTCTCACAAAGCGTTGTAAGAAAAGTAACAAAACCAACAATTATCAAGGGTAACTTCTTGTGCCATTTTTGATAATGAGCAAAGATGCAATAAAAAGCTACGATATTGTCAGGTCGTTGTCTCTTAAGCTAGAATATATTCTTACAATCTTTTAAGTGAGATAAAGGCAAGTTTCATATCAGGAACAGACGAAAAGCCTTTAAAAGTTGGTAATTTTTCCTTGTAACTTTAAGAGGAAATGTCCTTCAATGTTCTGCTAGCAATAGAATTGGATGCAGTCTGAACATTAAAAGTAGGATTCAAGATTTATCATATGCTTCAAGCTTAATAGGAATGACTATTAAACTCCCTTTAGGCCAGCACAAACATTTTCCTTTATCTATAACAACTGTAATCGTGTTTTTCACTTTATTCTTTTCCTCTTTTATATGACACCACACGGGTTAAGGATCCCTCCTTAATGGAAGTACCTTACAATTGCCAAAAACAAGCAGCTGGAACTGGCCTGCCCTGCCCTTCCTATGCAGGGCAGCACACAGAACTCTCAATACTGACAGTACTGTATGAAATGGATATTTTAGATATCTATTTAGTGTATATTTGCTATTGGGATTCAAAATAAATTAAATAAACGTACAGAATACCTGCCTGTGTATGCTTTATTACATGGTAGCTCACGTCAAAATGTTCCCTGAAAATAACCAAGCACCTTTGTGACTCTTCTCTAGACACTTCCTCTTGTGCTCCTTTTTCCAAATCTACAGAGCTTACAGGTCATTTATCCCTGCTGGTTTGCACAAAGTTAAAAACCCAAGACTTTGAAGCAGTTCAGGGAAGTGGCACAGACTCGTAGAAGAAAATACTACAAAGAAATCAATCAATTCCCAGTCTCTCAGCCTTCTTACCACCTTCACTATGCAAGAAGCATCAAGTCTAATATCTCAGCTCTTTTTATCTCGGTCTCCTGGTAGTTAATATTTTGTTAGCACCACTCTGCTGCTGAGAAACAAAACTAAGTGAAGAGAGGAGGCAGAGCGGACCCGGGGAGGCTTTTACTGAGGAACAATATCTGCAAATAGAAATTCTGTAACACACTTCAAAGCAGAATAAAAACAAAACACTAAACAGAATGCAAAACCTGAAATCTGTTGATCACCAAGCATCTTTCTATTCCTGGCTTCTGAAGATGTTTCTAAGGAGTGCATTTCCTAGCAAATACCAGCATTTCCTTAAGGACAGACTCCTCCGCCTTACAGCACCATAAACAACTCATAACCCCACCCAGTGTTAGTAAATACAGTAGATAACAGAAAAATCATTACATTTCTATGAATCATTAGTTTATGTGCATTCATAAACACTCATTACATCAATTCAGCAATGTCAACACCAACAGGGAAGCTGATTCCAATTCTGTAGCTTGTCTGAAAGAATAAACTCACAGCGTTGTGTAGTACATTATTCTACACTAATTCACCAGTAAGGTTTGAAAGGAAACACAACAGGGAATGCAAACAATTCCTTACCTAACTGGGGTTTATGCAATGGACAACAGGAATGCTCCAGCCTCGTGCTCTCTAAACCTATGAATTCTTTACAGGTGTTTGTGTAAGAGTGTCACCAAATTTTAGGTCTGCTGTTGAAGTCCCATTATACTGGGAGAGCTTTGTAAAAATCTAGTAAAGTCCTACGAGGCAGAAGACCCTATAGTCTTGATCTTATCTTTCCACAGCCTTAAAAACTCTCTTGCTTTCTCACTCTTTCCTCTGACTGAGAAACTTTCTACAGTCAGCACCCATAGAACATTCATAGAAGAAACTGCAGCACTACCTTTGAAGAATCTATCTCTACCCTCACTCTTAATAAATCATCTCCAAAAGATTTTATCAACTGCTTAGGTTTGCACCATCCTCAGGGCAAACTCAGCCAGCTTAGAAGTTTAAAAAAAACTTCATCTGTGACTTAAAACTACACTGGCAATTTTGCATTACAGCAGGGAAGTATAAAATGGTTCATTTTAACCATTTCCTGTAGGAGCTACTTTTAGAGAAAAACCAGGAATTTCCTAGATCACCTCATAAACTGACAGGATGTCACTTATGAGAAAAAAATTATGCTCAATGATCCCCCACTATTTTCAGATATCATTCTTCAGCTGGCATTTGTGGTAACAATAATTAATAATTTCCACACCTTGCATCTTTGGCATACTTTAACATAGACCCAGATGGATGTGTCAGTGACACACAAACACTATGATATAAAATGCACCTTATGCAGTTTCAGCAATGATTTCTGAACATGGACAGCAACACAATTAATAGAATAGTAATTAACTGATGATAACACACTGGTGTTCAGTGACCTTCCCACAGAACAAGGCAGTTCTCAGTATCAGCAGATGGGAAGAAAATCCATCAAGAAATCAACTCCACCTTTACATTCTCCACAAATGTTACAGGAAAAGGAAAGAGGGAGAAAGAGAAACTTGATATAAATCCTTCAAAGAGTCTTCTCTTATTGCTTTACCTTGTACAAGTAACTACATTTGTCTAATAAAAAAATTAGTATTTATTCCATCTAAGATTTTCAAACTTTAAACAGCTTCTCTCTTGTGAAAATCTGCCAGGTCCCTACACAACAGTTAACAAATTTCACCAGAGGGTGGCAGCCTGTTGCTACAAATAGAAGGAAAAGTAATTCTAAAGAATAAATAACAAAGACTGTTAAAGCACAGGAAGAGCCCAGTAAACGTCACAAACACTGATTAAGCAGAGGGGCCTGTTTGAGTACTAAAGTACTGTTTGAGTGCTGCTAAACCCTGCTGTGTGTCTATGTCCTGCTCTACACCATTAAATTACCAAGGGATGAAATAGTCTCATTTTTCCAAGTCTTCTCCCTGCCTCTCTTCCCCAATATCAACCTACTTAATGCAGTATTTCAAACACAGCAAGATAAAGAATATTGCAGCATTAGCAGACATAGAGCAGCAAACTTAATAAGACACAACAAGTTTAAATAACATAAGATACTGCTACATCATTAAATTCCACCATCAGCTGTGGCAAATATACACAATGTAAATCAAATCATACCGTCAATAAAACACATTTTCTTTCATATCATCTAGGTGCTTTCTCCTGCTGCTAGACTGAGTTAAAGAAGGTGAAGAAGTGTTAATTTTATTTCCTTTTTCCAGTACTAATAGTGTCTTCCTGCTCTGCCCAGCATAAAACCTGCAGGGATTCAGCATACCGGACAAATTGGCTAGAAGAGGACAGATGGACAGAGAAAGAGCACAGCTATTTGGACATCACTGTATGATCTTACGAACAAAGAGTTGCAAAATCCTAAAAGCACAATGAAGTTTGGGCTGGATGAGCAGACAGTCAGGGGGACTGAAAACTGGCTGGAAGGCAGCGAGCAGAGAGAGGCCACGTAGTGAATTCTAGCTGGAGGTCAGGAACTGCCAGTGTACCCCAGGGGTCAGTGCTGCCTCCCCATCTTCATCAGTGATGGGCATGACAGGCCAGATCACCCTCAGCAAGTTCACTGCTGACTGATAAATGACTCTCTGGGGTTATGCTGCTGGAGAAATGGCCAACAGGAGCTCGTGCAGCTCAGCCAAAGGGAAGCCCAAAATCTTGTACCTAGTGAGGAATAACCCCATGCACTGGTGACTGATGGCTGCCCTGGAAAGCAGCTTTGCAGGAAAGGTTCTGGGGGTCCTGCTGGACAAGCTGAACGTGAGCCAGCAATGTGTCCTTGTGGAAGGATGGCTCAGTGTCCTGGGCTGCTTTAGAGGGATAAGGACAAACTCTTCATTCCCTGCGTTGCTGTCATTATTCCATGAGCAAAGAAGCTACAGAAGCCTGGATTCCTATGGATTCGAGTTGCACAAGCCCCAGGTCCTTCCAGCTGCTCTCTGCCTCACACCACAGCACCTCTGTGCTGCCAAGGGCCAGAGCCAGCTGTGTGCCAAGGGGTTACTCACAGCTCTGTCCCCTCCTGCCTTCCAGCTGCTCCTAAGCAGGATTTGGAACTGTCCCTTCCCCAGCTGAAGGACCTTTCTGGACCACTTTGCCCTGCCCAGCTGCTATTTTTCACAAGTTAATAACTTAAGTTATTAACTTATTAAGTACATAAATATTTCCCTCTACCCCGTGTCAAATTTGGTTATAATTGGTAATAAGGATTAAAAGATACTGAGTGAAATAAGCGACAAAGATAAAAGGTTCTTTTCTTTAAAAAAACAATCAAGAAGGGAAAGTTTGGCTATTTTAAATATAGTGGAAATTTCCAAGATGTTTCATGAGTATCCCATTAGGAATTCCTGCACCTGCATTTCCCAAAAGTGAGTGAAATGACTCAGACCACAGCAGTTCAAAAATATAAACTAAGATGTGCAAGTTTTTAACCCTTCCTATCTGTTCACTAAATCAGCAAAATATTTCAGCTACCTAAACCAGGCTGTGCATAGAAAATCTGATATGAGGTCACTGTTAAGCAATTTCAGAACAATTTAATGTAATTTCAAAAAGCATTTGCCCATGCCCTAACTTAAAAAAAAACAAACCCTCTGAAGACACTCATTCCATATTCATTCAATTGCCAGTTAAAATACTGCACTATTTATCCAGAAAAACTATGGTACACTGCAACAGACAAAATAAACATTAATATTCTCATTTCATTTTGATCAGAATTTAAGAGCAGCATGATAATAAAAGCAACAGTACACTAAAAATAATGAAATTGTGTTCTGAAGGCTTTTTTTTTTTCTCATTCTCTATGTTCAGAATTTAACATTGCTTCTTGGGCTTGTGTTGGGACTTTTTCCCTCCTTTCTTGGGAGACTAGAGATTTGAGAACAAAGCTGCTAATAGGAAACATATGGAAAAGTTCTGGAGTAAATGAAAATCTGCCTCTAATTCCAAATGCCACGTATCACATACCACGGTCTAAATTATCTGCTAAGATAAATGCAAGATTTACTCTCCATACTCAATGAATCACGTGAGATGGAAGACAAGGTTATGTATGAAATAAACGAAAACAAAGACTTTCACGATATTTAAGGGACTTCCAAAACTAACCAATATTTTGAAGCAAGTTGGGATGTTTCTCAAAGGCCATGTGAGCCAGTAGAAAATGGGCTCAGTGGAACATGCTGCCAACAGAGAGCCTCGCTGCAGTTTTTCATATAAAATATGAACATTCCTACCCGAGTAGGAACGATGAGGCTCTGGATTTAACCACTGGGCTGCTGCTGTTGCAGTGGGAACCCCACACAGCCAGGTCTTCCTATGCACGAACACTTTCCTGTCTCAAATCCCTGTCCAGGGGAAATGTGACGACCATGAGATTTCTGGCACGGCAGCACCGTGGACTCGGTTTTGATGAGAATCTCACACGTTTCCACAGGCAGCCAAGCCTTGCCCCAAACTCCCCGTGCAGCAGCAGGGAATTTACCAAGCCTGGATGCACCAGAGGAACCACATGCACAGAGAGCCCCTCGAGGAGTGATTCACACACCAGGTTTATTACTCACGGGCTACCCATCACCTGCACAGAGGTTTCTGTCAGAATCGGGCAGCAACGCTGAAATGAAAAGTTTCTTTTCACAATTACATTTGCAGGAATTATTACAGAGTTACAGCCTCTGCTAAAAACGGGAAATCTCGAGCTGACAGGCTGCCAAAGGATGGAAAATTTCCAGAGGGACAGAGAGGGAGCAAGTCACGGACACAAGCATGGACTTGCCTCTTAATTCTTCAGCTGGTGTTATTTCCTAAAGCTGTTTAGATGTAAAAACCAATGAAAATATCTTTCTGCCAGAAACACTCTTCACAGAACACCTTAAACTCATTTGTGGAAAACTGGCCTGCCATTCTAAAAGACACTGTTTCACCAGAATTTATATCCTATTTAGGCCACCAAGAACATCCAGTCACCATATTATCCTTCTGTCTGCTCTATCTTCCTTTATTTTCTTCCTATTCTCCAGGGTGAAACAAGGAACAGACTGAACAAGGCACTCACAAGTCAGTAAAAAGGGCCTAATTTTTAGCATGAAGAAACCACTTTTGCATTAATCTGATGAGAAGATGCCCAGATTCAGGAAGTGACAGAATAATGCAGTATTCTGCAAGAATAATAAAAGCAACTGTCTATACTCATTTCCCCAGCAGCAATACTGTGATGCAGCATAACTGTTACTTGTTTAAGAAAAATTTAGTGATTAATAACTAGAATTTAATAACTTAATTAAAGCTTACTTGGCTTTTTGGGATGCATATTTTTCATTTATATTTTAAGCTAATACATACAATTTCTCTTTAGATGTTACCCTCCGGTAAATTAATATTAATGATATCCTGTATTTCCTCAAATACTAGATTTTACAAGGAAAAAGACTTTTGATTTAAGTCCATTTAAAAAATGACTAACATAGAAAAAGAAAGCCAAATAACCTTCAGAAAAAGAGCAAAAGTAAATGTCAGTACAACAGTATAATACTTTACCCCCATATTCCCAGACTGCATAATGCTGTCCTTTAACACAAAGCAGCAGAACCATCATGTAATAAAATGAATTTTGAGATGAAAGAATCAGAATACTTTTAGAAGCTATTTTCTATGCAAACCCTACCTAACCTGGGCAGTAAAGGCAATGATCTCTCTGACAAACAATGCTCCTGTATAGTGAGTGGCCTGTAAATTTGAGATATTTGATACGATGATAAAATCTGTAGTGATGCCATATGGAAGAAAACACTTCAAACCTCACACCACCATTACCACACCCAGACCACAAAAGCACTTTCTTAACCAACGTGCCAAGAGATCCCTTGTTTTTCATGTCAGGACCACAGGTAACAATTAGCATTTACAAACCCACGATCTTTTATTTCAGGAAAGTAGAAACTAAGTCTGATCTGAACCCAATCTTCAACATCCTTCCATCTAACAGATGCAAGAAAAAAAGTAGTTACCCTTTATAAAAGCCCTGTATCATTATTTATGATAAAGCCACAAACAAAGTGAGTATTTTAAAGAGATATAAAATGTTTCTTACCATAAACTAACTACAGCTCCTGGTGCTGTTTTCCTTGAGCGCGTTCCATTGGAGCACACGTGTAAGGCAATATTTCATTACTCCTGTTTCAGGAATGCTTTGCCTTAGCAACACTGTGTTTTATGGATTCAAACTGCTTCTAGTGCCTTGTGCTTAGGACAGAAAGGGTAATGTATGCTTCCCACTTGAACAGTTCCCTCCCAAAATCAGAATGCACAGGAACCTGAGAAGAGGAGAAAATGTGAGCATGGAAAACACATCAGTCAGATGTGCAACTGCTTTGTAAAATCACTGCTCTGTCTTTCTGAAAAGTATGTTTCCACCCAAGCACTTCACCATGGCTAAACCCAGTATCTCGTTCAGTCATCAGCAGATCTAAACAACTGCCCCATTCCCCATTCTCAGGCTGCTTTCACAGCACACAGACTTATTTAGAGGTTTCAGCATTAAGCCAAGCGTTTGGCAAAGATGTGAAGGGAGATCTGGACAGCTGTCTTGCATTAAAACTGACATTTTTAAAGGGAGCTACTATTATCAGCTCAGTTCTGTTAATCACTCAAAGCACTGATTTCATGCCATTCCCTCACTAAGATCCAGTTTATATTTTTTAAATAACTGATTTTTTTAGAACAAAAATGTTATGGATGTTTATATTTCAGCTACAAGCAGCTTTAGGCATTTACTCCACTCTTCAAAAAGTGATAGGGCAAGGCAAGAGAAGGTGTCAGAAGCAAGACAGAACAAGGACACACTTGCCAGATTACCTTGGAAGGTCTGTAATGCCCTGATCAACCTTCCCTCCTTAATGAAATGGAAAGAGAAGCTGTGGCTGCCCCATCCCTGGAAGTGTTCCAGACCAGGCTGGACAAGGCTTGAATCAACCTGGGATAGTGGATAGTGTCCCTGCCCATGGCAGGGGGTGGGACTGGATGAGCTTTCACCATTCTGTGATTCTCTGAATGCTGGTTTAAGTGTGAGCCTTGCTCAAGTCTTTGCAGTAAGGTCTTTTAAGATCCCAGAACAGGTAAGAGAAGAAATGACTTCCAGCCAGAGTGATTGGATCAAAATAAGACCCTCCCCGAGCTCTGCCAAGGAGCAGCCATGATTCACAAATTATTCAAACCATAGAGGAAACCCTTTTGATTTGATTAGCTGCCATAAATCAAAAGATATTTATTTTACATGTCAGGCACAATACAGGTGCATGCACAAGCATCACTTCCAAAAGAGCATTAATATTAAAGAAAGTTCAAACAAAATGGAGATAAAAATGGAGCGGGACTGAAGGAAATCAAGGGCAGAGAGATTATATCTTTCCTTATAAGACAATGTGCCAGGGTACAGAATGATGTGGAATAACACCTGGTGTTTCTGTGAAAGCTTCCAAGTCACAGATTCTGGCTGCATAAGAACTGTACTGCAGGCCATAAATGCAGTGTGGTGCCAGCATTACATGGACTTGTGCTAAAAGGAGAGGATTTATTCTCTTTTAAAAAGAAGGGATAATAAAAACTAAGAACCATTTTAAGGCTGATGTTCAGTTTCCAGACTATAGGAGAGAGCTGAGAGGCTGCCTGGCAAAATCCTCTGCACCACGAGGCCGGACAGCTGTTTTTGCTTGAACATTTCTAGAGCAATAGGTATTTAAGAAAAGAAGCACATCCTGTAGTCATTGTAAAATCAAGGACCATCACTCTTAAACACACTCTAAAGTGTAAATAGGAAGCACTTTCCATCACGTACAAGGGGAAAATTTCTGCTAATGCAAAACATTTTCCTATTCATGATCATTCAGGAATGCTTTGGCAAACAGCTTAGACAACTACTCTTTATCCTTGCCTGAAAGTGCCTAAAAAAGCTTATAAACATATGATTTTCAGATTGGATACAAACCTGGGAACAATCTAAAGTTGCAGGCACATTCTCTAATTCTTTTAACAAAATCACAGGAAGTCCTAAGCTATAAATAAATGAAACAAGTTAATGAATGAGGCATTAATATAAATTATTCTGGAAGAACTCATTTAATCTCTTTTAGACATCTACCAATTTAGGGCACTGAAGTCAGCAGTTCTCAAAATAAATGAGAATTGCCTGCTTTGGAATAGACACCCAGCTCCATTACCTTCCTCACTTTCCTCCATTCCAAAACACGGAGTTCTTTTAGCTTTATTTATGTTTATTAGTGAGTGCAAGACACCTGTCACACACTGTAATCATTTATATAATTTTATAGAAGACACAAATCAGGCAAACTAAAGACTCTGTTAAAGTTTGAGGTCTAACTGCTGATGCTGCCTCAAGAAAATGAATATACCTGCACCAGTAAACACTGGTTGCAAAACCAGACAACTGTTCCCACAACTCCACATGGGAGGAAAACACAGCCCAGCATCATCTATCTTGGAACAACCAAAGCAGGCTGTATAAAAATACAGAGGATAAAACAAAGCATATTTATTAAACAAGCTATTCAATTACTAAAAACACAAGTGTCAGCTGACAACAGCAACTCCTCAGCAGAGATCAGAACTTCATACAGTACTTCAAGTAATTTAGAGTAACCAGACACTATTTTCTACAGATAAAATTGCTTACATCAATTTTCAACTTGTTTTTATTATTCCAGTGTAAATTGTGTATGACTACATGTTGCTGTGTTTGAAGAAACACTACATGATGAGGACTATTTAGATGCCTCTACTGTAGAAAATAAAATCCATCTACTTAAAAAAAAACAAACCCTCCCAATAAAAGCTTTCTAAGGTTTCTAATGAAGCAATATACTCAGAAAATGGTTACATCCCTCCTCTTCTGTCAGTCTTTCAATTATCCACTACCATAAATTGATACTGTCATACAAAAAACCTCACATATTATAACTTTGAACATGCCAGGAAACTCGACACTCTGCTTTTGAAATACCAATTGTTCCTTGCACATGTCCATGCACTCGTGTAACCAATCACCTAATGAGATCAGGGCTTGTACTGCTTCTAAATGCATAGATTCTTCCAGTGAATTCAGCCCTAAAAATTCAGTGTATTACTGTTCATTAGTAGACATTACTCAATAATTTCCTACGAGATTATATTAATTCCCATGCTACAAGGTCAATAAGCTCAACTGTTTTCAGTTGCTCAACATGTTCTTCCCAGGAGCTCTTAGCAAAACAAAGCAAAAAACATTTAAAACAGGCTGCACAAGGAGGGGATTGCCAGAGTTTTGATCCCATAATACCACCTACTAAATGGGACATAAATAGGGACCACACAGCAAGGTTCAGGTCAGAGGCAACAGAAAGCCCCACCCAGGGCACAGCTCTGTCCTCCTTTGCTTTTTTAAACAGATAAGGCCTTGTCTCAGCTCTGCAGGACTGTTGATATGATTTGATGGCCCCTCTTCCCTAACCTCTAAAAACACACGTTCCCACAGGGCCACGCTCCTGGAATGACTCCGTTCCACGAAGAGCAGAACAGCACCAAGTCTGTGAGGGCTCTCAGCAACTGAGGGCTCGGGCTGGGCTGCAGGCTCTGCAAGAAAAACACCTTCAGCATCTCCATTTGCTGAGCTCTCCACTGCAGTCACTGAATTTTCAGATGAGTTCTGGCACAGGATAAATAAACCCAGCAGCCACTGCAGTCCCAGTACTCCTCTGTGGATGGCAAGCACAGGTAGGAAGCACCTCTGCAGATCATCCATGAAGTTCACACAGGCTGCAGGAGGCTGCTGACAGCAGTGGTGGGCTGCCAGTGAGGACCTTGAGATTGGGATGCCAAGAGCTTCTGTGCCTACAGCGTGACTCCGAAGTGCAGCCCAGCCTCGATGACACTGCCTGCAGCTGTTTCCTGCTCCAGGAACCCACAGGCTTTAGCGAGGAACCAAATTACAACCTTCACATTCCTTGTGATATTTGATTATGCACTCCCTTTTTTACTGTGCGCTCGCTCAGAGGAACAAACGTCACCAATTCTTATCTAAAACACAGAATTCCTCCAAAATTGTCAACTGAGGATTTTAGAATTCTGAACTTGAGGCCTTTTTTCAGACATCTGATAGGGCAAGACCTTCACTGAAGACCTTTGCAATTCTATTAAGATAATGCTTCCAACACAATCCTCAGGTCTAACTTCCACAGCTTTATCTGAGTTCCCTAAAACCTCTGTAAACAAAATGTACTATTTTTTTTTTAACCTTTATACTTCATATGGACCATTTTAAATTTTGGAAGGAAAGGAATAAAGAACCCACCAAGAAAAACCCACCGAACACAAAGAAACCCAAGAACCTTTTACAGTAAGACAGTGAATATAAGGAAAAGGCCAAGTAATTTAAAGTAATTTATACTTTCTTATTATCAGGGCCAGTCCCATTCACCTTAAGGGCACTGGTGATCTTTATCCCAATAATATTTTGACTAAAATTTGGAAATTCTAAACGTGTTCAGGAGACCATACTCAGCTAGCCAAAACCCCCATAATTCATAAAATACTAGAACAGTCTCCTTTCTCGTGCCTTCAGCTCAGACACAAAACTGAAAAAGCTGACAAGTCTCATAAATTGAATGCAGGTAATGGAGATGGTGAAGTTCCAAAGATTTTAATTGAGGAAAAGGATCCACCCAAGTTTAGCTAAAGAAAATAAATCAGCTTGAAGCCAACTCAGACTTCCAGCTTGACATACACCCCACTTTGCATCACAACTGCATAAACAAAATGATGAAAATAAACTCACAAATCAACATTAAAAGTAAGTTCTTCCAAAGCATTCTTAAACCTGAAAAACGAAACATGCTGAAAATTCAGTAAATTTTCACAGCCTTTGAAACAAGAAGTCTTACATGAAACATGCTAAATTTAATCCCCTCATTATCTGCCTTGTAAGGAAATTCCTGCCACACCACAAATGAAAATGAAGATCAAACCACACTGCTTGACCAAGACCACAAAGTATAGACTCGTTTGTGTCCAAAACAGCTCTTGCAACAAAACAGGAACTGAGTCTTAATATATTCCATGGCTAGAGCTGCATCAACTTCTGCAGCTCAATATGCTTCAAATCAAGAGCTTTACCACAATTTTTCAAAGGACAGACTCTTCTGTCCTGCCACCATGGATTTTTAAATGCACCATGAGATTTTTAGGTCTCCTAACAGCTTAAGAGACTTTGGGACACAATCAGTAGTAGAAAGCAACAGAAAAATATCAGGTATGAAATTTGAACTCTTCATTTTTATAGTTTTACATATGTTTTACTTACAACTGTTACTAGAACAAAGCTTCCAAAATATGCAACATGTTCTTTGGCTTGTGCTTCAAAAATACCCAAACTTAGTAGCAGCCAGTAACATTTTACTAACTGGTCATAACAAACTTGGTGGGGTTTTCCATCTCTCATTGTGCATATATTCTATTAATTCTTAAAAAAAAAAATAATGACTGGTTTTGGTTTAGTGGTACAATGTAACTATTCAACTACTTGTGGTACCATTAATCAAGGATTATGGAGTTTTAATTTCTCTCTTTCAACCCCTCCCTTGTATTCTGTATTCTCTACATAAATACATGACTGCTTTAGTTTAGTTCCAGTATTGCCAACTCCTGCAGTATCTTTTTGGTCATGACTGCTGGTGTCTTTTTTTAATACCCAAATGTTAGAATTATGTATGATTTATCTTCTTAAACATGTTCTTGTCCTCAGTATTAAAGAAGAAACTTGAAAAGGTCGAGCAAATCATCAGCTTCATGAAGCTCAAAGACAAAAGAAATAAACCTACTACTACATTTTCAAAAAGGTTATGATACTTTTAAGGCACTTTTAAAGTATTTTTAAGAACCAGATTCTTCCTTGTGAACAGATTTTGAAACAATGTAATTCTTTTACCAAGCCAGAAGGATAATTGAATGCTTTTTTAATCATGCACTTAAACCATTTCACACAAAAAAATTGTCCCCTTGCTCCATTTTTTGCATATATGACAATTATTTAAGTACCATACAGCAGCTAAGGCAGATAACTGTACCTTCTTCAATTCCTCTTAAAACCTAAGATAATCTTTTTCTTGAGTAAAATGGTTTATGTTTCATGTCATACTTGCCCTTTCCACAAGATTTATGCTCTCTCTGTACAACTTAGCAAAAAAGATGTTGGAAAGTTCCTGTGAATGCTGAACTTTAACACCACCACACCGCCAGCACTGCATGGCACGAACTCCTTTGCAGGAAGGAGACAGGACATAGACATTGTGGGGGGAAAAATAACGAAAATGTTTTTAAGAACTTTTCTATAGCACGCGCTTCCCCTTGATTTTGGTAAAGTTAATTTTTTTAGTGTTTCTTAACTTCATCCTCAGAGGACAAACCCTCTGCAGAACTGAATCACTGCAGCTGAACCCGCACTACGAACTAATAACTTCTGTAATCATTTTTGAAGACTTATTCTCTCTTTTTTTTTTAAATGGGAGTTGGTAACGCTGAAAGAATCCTGCCAATTATATTGAAGCGATTTTAACAAAAGGAGAAATTGCTTCACAGCCTTATGACACAGCATCTACAGCAAGTGATGATGTGGCACAAAGCAGGTTTTTTTAAATTTTACTGGCAAATCAGAAGAGGGGCCAAGGCTGTTATTTTGTGTTGCCTTCCCACAAGGCTCCTTACCACAAAATATGGCTTAGACAGACCTTTTGTTCCTCCAGCTGGGGTAGGCTATGTCTCAGATGATTTCACCAGCACAAGAACTTGCTGCCCTCTACCACTTGAACTTCCTCAGACTTCCAAAGAGTAAGTTTTCTTGGTGAGCAGGAATAAAATGAACCGATTGTGTTATTTTTTCAGTGCAGAGTGATTCGTGCATGTTATATAATATTTAGCTTTCAGCTAGTAAACTGCTTACAAATACAGTTACTGAGCTCCGAGTTCATTGCAGATGGTAGAGGATCAAGCTTTTAAGATTTTCTATTTTTTCCAGCTTTGTAATTATGTGTTTTATCATATTGTGTGCATCTGACCTGCATCTCCTGTTACCAAGTTTTACCTGACATGACTGGTTTAAAGCTAGTTAAGCTCTTAGAAATATTTCATGCAGAGGTGTCAGTGTCTCAGTGCTTTGAGCCATGACCTGCAAGCCTGGCAGGACAGGTACTATTCTACCAGTAAGATACTCAGCTACAGCCAATGTATCTCTCCCCAAAACCAGCTCTTCTCTCTCTATAAAACCTGGGAGACTTTGGTACATAATACTTCTTATTTATCATTTCATCTGACATGATGGCACTTCTCTTCACATTGTCCACATGGCAGGTAGATGGATCCCATAAAGGCCTTATTTCCCCAAACGGAGCAGACTTTCCCGAGTTGCTCCTCCTGGTTCCTAAGGACAATCGTGGCACCAAGAACAAAAAATATTAATTGGAAATTTTGTGACGTGGAGTAGAAGTGCTGAGAGAACAGAACCAGAAGGTGAAGCTCAAGTTCTGGACTGCAATTGAAGAGGGAGGAATCAAAAGGAAACGAAGAGCATGAAATAAGCAAGGGGGACAGGTGGGGATCTGTTCCATAAAACCAGAAGGCAGTCGCTGGAGTTAGATTTTAGATATACAGACACCAACAGGACTGATTAGAAGATAATAAGCTATTCTGATATACAGTCCCTGAGAAGTAAAACCCAGTGAATTCCTCCTGAAGCACGGAATTGCTTCTCAACCCAGCACAGTTTATGAGCACAGCGTGTTTATGCAGTGCAAGGCTGCTCTGTCTCTCTGCTAATTGCTTCATTAGCTCAGACAGCCCACAATGCTGCAGGGATATGGAGTCCCTGGCTTTGCTAAGGACCTACCTAGAGTAGAGTTCCTGACTCCACTCAAACCTGGTGTTAAGGTTTCCATCAGTTCTGAAACTTGACTACGTTCAAAAGCAAAGTTAGATATGCGAGTTAGGCAATGCCACACGGTGACAGCCACTGGCACACACAGCCTCTGTGCCACACTGGAGGAGGACAANACTACTACATTTTCAAAAAGGTTATGATACTTTTAAGGCACTTTTAAAGTATTTTTAAGAACCAGATTCTTCCTTGTGAACAGATTTTGAAACAATGTAATTCTTTTACCAAGCCAGAAGGATAATTGAATGCTTTTTTAATCATGCACTTAAACCATTTCACACAAAAAAATTGTCCCCTTGCTCCATTTTTTGCATATATGACAATTATTTAAGTACCATACAGCAGCAAAGGCAGATAACTGTACCTTCTTCAATTCCTCTTAAAACCTAAGATAATCTTTTTCTTGAGTAAAATGGTTTATGTTTCATGTCATACTTGCCCTTTCCACAAGATTTATGCTCTCTCTGTACAACTTAGCAAAAAAGATGTTGGAAAGTTCCTGAGAATGCTGAACTTTAACACCACCACACCGCCAGCACTGCATGGCACGAACTCCTTTGCAGGAAGGAGACAGGACATAGACATTGTGGGGGGAAAAGTAACGAAAATGTTTTTAAGAACTTTTCTATAGCACGAGCTTCCCCTTGATTTTGGTAAAGTTAATTTTTTTAGTGTTTCTTAACTTCATCCTCAGAGGACAAACCCTCTGCAGAACTGAATCACTGCAGCTGAACCCGCACTACGAACTAATAACTTCTGTAATCATTTTTGAAGACTTATTCTCTCTTTTTTTTTTAAATGGGAGTTGGTAACGCTGAAAGAATCCTGCCAATTATATTGAAGCGATTTTAACAAAAGGAGAAATTGCTTCACAGCCTTATGACACAGCATCTACAGCAAGTGATGATGTGGCACAAAGCAGGTTTTTTTAAAATTTTACTGGCAAATCAGAAGAGGGGCCAAAGCTGTTATTTTGTGTTGCCTTCCCACAAGGCTCCTTACCACAAAATATGGCTTAGACAGACCTTTTGTTCCTCCAGCTGGGGTAGGCTATGTCTCAGATGATTTCACCAGCACAAGAACTTGCTGCCCTCTACAACTTGAACTTCTCAGACTTCCAAAGAGTAAGTTTTCTTGGTGAGCAGGAATAAAATGAACCGATTGTGTTATTTTTTCAGTGCAGAGTGATTCGTGCATGTTATATAATATTTAGCTTTCAGCTAGTAAACTGCTTACAAATACAGTTACTGAGCTCCGAGTTCATTGCAGACGGTAGAGGATCAAGCTTTTAAGATTTTCTATTTTTTCCAGCTTTGTAATTACGTGTTTTATCATATTGTGTGCATCTGACCTGCATCTCCTGTTACCAAGTTTTACCTGACATGACTGGTTTAAAGCTAGTTAAGCTCTTAGAAATATTTCATGCAGAGGTGTCAGTGTCTCAGTGCTTTGAGCCATGACCTGCAAGCCTGGCAGGACAGGTACTATTCTACCAGTAAGATACTCAGCTACAGCCAATGTATCTCTCCCCAAAACCAGCTCTTCTCTCTCTATAAAACCTGGGAGACTTTGGTACATAATACTTCTTATTTATCATTTCATCTGACATGATGGCACTTCTCTTCACATTGTCCACATGGCAGGTAGATGGATCCCATAAAGGCCTTATTTCCCCAAACCGAGCAGACTTTCCCGAGTTGCTCCTCCTGGTTCCTAAGGACAATCGTGGCACCAAGAACAAAAAATATTAATTGGAAATTTTGTGACGTGGAGTAGAAGTGCTGAGAGAACAGAACCAGAAGGTGAAGCTCAAGTTCTGGACTGCAATTGAAGAGGGAGGAATCAAAAGGAAACGAAGAGCATGAAATAAGCAAGGGGGACAGGTGGGGATCTGTTCCATAAAACCAGAAGGCAGTCGCTGGAGTTAGATTTTAGATATACAGACACCAACAGGACTGATTAGAAGATAATAAGCTATTCTGATATACAGTCCCTGAGAAGTAAAACCCAGTGAATTCCTCCTGAAGCACGGAATTGCTTCTCAACCCAGCACAGTTTATGAGCACAGCGTGTTTATGCAGTGCAAGGCTGCTCTGTCTCTCTGCTAATTGCTTCATTAGCTCAGACAGCCCACAATGCTGCAGGGATATGGAGTCCCTGGCTTTGCTAAGGACCTACCTAGAGTAGAGTTCCTGACTCCACTCAAACCTGGTGTTAAGGTTTCCATCAGTTCTGAAACTTGACTACGTTCAAAAGCAAAGTTAGATATGCGAGTTAGGCAATGCCACACGGTGACAGCCACTGGCACACACAGCCTCTGTGCCACACTGGAGGAGGACAAAGATGCATTAAATTCCAAGAGTTCATTATTACTTTTCTCCTTAGAATCCTCTCTCTCTTGCTCAGTTCATAAAATACATCAGGCATTAGGTAATCACCACTAGGAATATCAGAAATGACAACTGGTCTCATCTCCTTTAATACTGATAGTGTTCAGTAAACAAACATTGAGATTAACAAGGAAACAAGAGTCCCTTGGGTACGAAACATACATGAAAAAACCTGAGAAAATCTGCTTTTCTCTCTCTGCTTCAGGGTTCTTGTACTATACTGAGCAAAGTCTCTTAAGTTTTTCCCTGATTTCTGTGGTTTGACCTGCAATGTAACATTTTGACTCATCTGCTGTTTAAGTTGAACAGCTTGACGTGATTCACAACCCTCATTCTGCCAAATTACAGGGCTCCTTTCACTGCATGAAGTGTTCTAAAATGTTAGATTGGCTTTGAGCATCAGAAATCTGACCTGCAAAATGATTTGCCTTTCACAGCATCAGGATTTCACCTCAGAAGGGTACTTGGAAGGTGAATTAGTTGACGTGTATAAAGAACATATGATTACAGAAGCAGGAGAAGACTGCGAAGAAAACTTATCACTGAAGATTTTATACCATGTGCAGTGCACGATGGTTGAATTGTACTGGCTTTGAATAAATGAAAAATTGCATTTTATTATCATTAACACAGTACCAAGTCAGTCATGTTTTGTGGAAAATAGAAAACACAAAATGCCACAGAACATACAACTGGCAAAGCCACATAAATTTCTATTTTACATAATATACAATATTTCCAAGTTATCTATTTCAATGTTCTTTTTATAGAAACCTGTTATGGTACCCCTCAGTACCAAGCACAGCACAGGTAGAAAGTGTTTCCTCGTTTGAAGTCAGATGAGAAAACCTCTGTTTACTTCAAGGACAGTAAATTTGTTTATGTTTTTTATGTGGAAGGTACAGATCAAAACTTGGTTTTGCTAGGAATGTCATAGACAGTGTTGCCAAAAAAAGGCATTATTCTATTTACTTCATTATATACTGCTGCTTCTTAAAACTTTTCTGTTATTTACTTTATGACTATCTAAAACTCAACGTTTCTTCTCATCAACAGGTCACAACATACAAATTTAAATATGGGGATTCTGAGCCAACTATCCATCCTTCACCTCCTCTGGGCTGCTTTGGTCATTTGTCAATATGAAGACTATGATTTTGAGGATGAATATGGTGGGGAGCCAGAAAATCAACTTCCATACTATTTTAACCCAAACACCCAAGTTGAAGTTCCTCGCTTTCCTTTTCCAGCTGAGTGTGCCAAAGAATGCTTCTGTCCACCAGCTTTTCCCTTATCCATGTACTGTGATCACAGGAAACTCAAGACAATACCAAACATCCCCAGTCACGTCCAACAACTTTATCTGCAAAACAACAACATTGAAGCCGTGCCTGCAGGACCATTCACTAATGTTACCTTTGTAAGGGAAATTAACCTCAGCTACAACAAAATTAAATTCCACATGATTGACCATGGTGTTTTCGCCAAACTTTCAAACTTAGTGCAACTTCATCTACAACATAATGAATTAGAAGAATTTCCATTCCCTCTGCCCCGCTCTCTAGAGAGACTCCTCCTTGGTTTCAATAAAATTTCCCGGTTACCTGGAAATGCACTGGAAGGATTGCCCAACATGACCACGCTTGACCTTTGCAATAACTTACTTGATGACTCAATATTCAAAGAAAGACCCTTTTCAAACATGAAAAATTTAATGCAGCTCAACTTATGCAACAACAAATTAGAGACGATGCCTCCTGACCTGCCATCATCTCTTCGACATCTTTCTCTTGAAAATAACTCCATATCACACATCCCAGAAAACTATTTCAAAAGACTTCCCCAAATCATTGCTCTAAGAATGTCCCACAATAACCTGCAGAACATTGCCCACAACACCTTTAATCTACCCAACCTTCTAGAGCTTAATCTTGGACATAACAAATTGAAACAAGTGTTCTATATTCCAAGAAGTCTGCAGCATTTGTACATTGAAGACAATGAAATCGAAAGTAGGTTGATGGTTAAACTTGGTAAAAAAGCAATAAACTTAGTGGACTTTGGCACTAGTTGTGGGGGGAGTGTGGGGAGAATATTATCCTATATTCTTCAGGATGCAATATAAACACATCCTCAGTCACTTGAGACTAACTCAAAATTAGAGAGGATTTAATTTTCAAAGCTTACCTCTAATTCACAACTTTTTGTGAAGGTGAATACCAGTTTTTTCATATAACATGCTAAAATATTTTTGAAAATTGCTTCTCATTTTGGCAACTGATAAAAACATACAGAGAAAAGGAATTACAAAAAAATTTCATTAACATAATCACAAATTCTTTACCCCACCACCTTATATTTTGCAAGCCCCCAAACTGGTATCATTTACAAAACTGATTTAAAACACAGAGAAGGCTCGTATTACTGGGCACCACAAAAATATTTTCCACTTTAAATTTCAAAACTCAACTTTCACTTTTGCAACAGGTCTAATGCATAACCACTTCCTACATTTTAATTAATATTTTTCACTCTCTTACAGACATCAACGTTACTGTGATGTGCCCAACTCTGGACCCACTGAACATCAATCAGTTAACCTACATACGGGTGGACCAGAACAAGCTCACGAGCCCCATCAGCACCTATGCCTTCTTCTGCTTCCCTCTCATCAGAACCATTTATTATGGAGAGCAAAATGTCACTGTCAACAGGCCAACTCGGCTCAGAACACCGGTGTTTCGGCGGTTTCTAACACCAGAGGAATTCCAGGAAGCAGAAGACAATCACGAAACGCTTAATCAAGAAACCGAGGAAGATCATGAAGAAGAAGACAGCTATTTTCAACCTTACTATCACTGAAGTAATCATTGTTAATAGGTATATATGGAAGGTTTTCATTAGTATGGGTTATTAATATCTATCCTGGAACAAGTGGATAGTTTGGGATATTCAAGATGCATCTATAAACTGGGGGTAGGACTTTAGAGTAGGTAAGAGTCCTGTTATTGGTGTAGTAAAAAACAATACTAGGAACAAAGAGCACTCATCTGAGCATTAGATAAAAGCCTGACACATAACCTGGGTTGATGATGGGCTCACCTTTGGGTGAGCAGCCGAGGTGGAAGAAAATTGACCTCAAAAGCTTCTGTGTTCTGAAGAGATTCAGTTGTAAAATGACTAAAATACAAATCAGTGTCGCATTCAATAGGAACAGGTGATTAAGGCCAAAAATCCATCCAGCTCTACATCCTGCTGCTGACAGCAGAAGCAAAGACACACTAGGGAAAAGGACAAGAGAGTACGATTACAAAATACTTCCACAAGGTTCCCCTACGTCTCCCAGAAATACAAACATTTATTCTTCTTCCAATTTCTAATTGGACAAGGACATCACAAATATTGAGCTTCAAACCTTCCCCACACTATGTTTCAAGTGCCCTGACAAGCTGTATTAGAATATTCACTTCTTTGGCTGTCCTTTAACGATCACAACTTTTCAAATGAGATTTCAGCTTCTTACTACTACCACAGGCAATAAACAATCTCTCACCAAGCTGCTGGGATCTAGGGAAAAGCACGTGCATTAACACAACTGAACCATTAGCATTTATATTTTCCCTATGCTTCAGCCCATGTTATTTTAGAAGACACATCAAAATGTAATGTAATCTTTTCATTTAGAATTATTCATCAAGTAAAACAGGAACAGAGAGAAGCATTGCAGGTTTTTAAAATTATTAATTTAGACTGTCCCTCTGCACAGCTAATATCAATCAGCTATATTCTGCTTCAAAGTAGAATCAACATTGCTTTAAGTAACCTGAAGAAAACTTTGAGCTGTGCAAATTTTTCTTATATCTTATGCCTAGAAACAGATCCAGATAACTACAGGGGAAGATAACACTATTAGAGCACTTTATTGCCTTTTTTTAAAATAATTTCTTTATTTTTCAGCACTTTTTTCCTGATAGAGCTTTACTAGCTGTGAGGGGAAAAAAAAATCCCCATTTTCAACAGCAAAATGAAATGTTTGCAAGTAATAGGTCTATACATCATACTACAACTTCGCATAATTTTATGTAGTCTTTTTAGTTGTCTTACACTTAAAGTACAATGTAATCAGATTTCTATTAGAATTTGAGAAGTTAGGTAGGTTTCATTTTTTTCTCTTAGAATTTCAGTTATTTTTAAAGCCCATCTTCATATTTATGGTTTCTGATGTAGCAACTGAAATATTAAGAAAATGAAAATACTGCATGACTTTTTTTTAAGAGAAAGAGATTTATTGTAAAGTTATGAATATAATCTTTAAGAATATATATATAGTCTTTAAGGACAACTGGCTGTAAGAATTTGTGGACACAAAATTTATTCTATTGTTACTAAGTTGTGGATTTTCAGCCAATTAACTCAAGAAATCTTCTTCCTCTCTCCTTCCCCTTTTTCTTATCTGCATTCTGAACAGATACAGTATTCACAGCAAAGTATTTTATGGTCACCCCACAGATTCACAGCGCTACAGAATTTGTCATCTTCTTTTAAAGAAAAAATTATTAACATTTATCACCCTGAAACACCTCTGGGTTTCTGAATAAGGAGCACATGCATGTATTCATTCTTTCTTCTAAGTACTCAATATCATTTATATATAGTATATACAAGAATTTAGATATATCTATAACTATATACATGTAGTATATTAACCTTAGGGAACCTTTCAACTATTTCAGATTTTAAGTGAATGGTGCACAAAATGCAAATCTAAAATAGAGGCTTTTTTGAAAGGTTTACTCAGCTTTAAAAATAAAAGAATACTATCCAGCTGTAGTATGAATATTACATCTTTTATCACAAACTTTCTGTTTTTTAAAAACATTTATGAAACAAAGCTTAGCTTTAAAGTAGAAGTCAGGATATTGACGTTACATGCATTTCTCAAAGTCCAACTGGAAATTATTGAAAACTTCAGAGCTGTCTTCCTACACTTGACTCATTCATGTGGAAGATGAAATTTGTATTACAAACAGAACTATTAAAACTTACTTTTCTTTCAATTAATATTATCATATCATCTCTAGCAAATAGGGCACCTATTCCACAAAGGCTTTAACAGTGGACAGGGAACTAAAGACTTGGCAGCCTTAGAGAAATGAGAATTTATAATAAAGTACTGGATTAATGGATATCTAGCGGAGTGCAATTTGCTCTGGTAACACTGGGGATGACTTCTGTAAGAGTCATGATGGTTTTGCTTTGCAAATATCTTGGAGTTCTCTGAGGGAATTATGAAGGGTGTGGAAAAGGGAGATCCTGGTCCAAACAACCTACAAAAATTTCTAAAGGTTTTTAGGGAAATTAAGTTGCCACAGATTAAGAGGCAACAGCACAAACAAAAATCACGTAAAATCTAAGAAACAGCCTAAGAATAAATGGTCAGTTCTTATTCTGAAGGGGATCCCACTGGTGGGAGCTTTGCCAAGGGCCTGTGCTGGAATTTAAAATGCTAGCAAGAGATAGACAAACCAGGCTGAGAAGTGAGATGCCAACAACGACTGCTAAGTGCTGCTGAAGAATGACTGCAGAAGGTCCTCGGGACGCTAAAACAGCGAAAGAAGCTCATCACTGTTACATGAGAAGTGATGTCCATGGAAATGATGATGTTAGTTTCACATTAAAAACTAACCAAGGATGACCTCACCAACACCACTCAGCAGCAGGACTCAGAAGTGCTCCAGCAGCAGTAGGTGTTCAGTGAAAACACTGGCTCAGTGCCCAGGAGCCATAAAAAGGAAACTCAAACAGAGAGAGTAACTAGAGAGAAATAGAAAACGAGCGACATCAACACACTGCCATGGATCTGTGGCTCACATTAAACACGGTATTGATTTCCAAAGCCTCAGGTAGCTGGTGTAATTACATAGGGCATGACTGGGAAAGGATTAGAGCAAGCTCACCAAAGGTAAGGAATGGATTCTGTATCAACAACATGGAAGGCACTAGGACTCAGCAGCTCAGCAAAGAGATGGCTGAGGGGGGATACAGAAGATACCCACAAAATTAGGAGTTCCATTGACAGCAAGGGTCTGGGGATTGACTGCTCCAGTACAAGGGAAGGAGCCATCAAATGAAGCTCGTATTTCCCATGTACCTGAGGACACCGTGGATGCAGCAGCAATTTCAGACATGGTGTCAAGAAAAGACTGGAAAAGTCGTGTTCCCTGGAAGAGATCCATTAAAGGCTGTTAAAGGAAACACAGTAGGTACAAAAGTGCTGAGCTGAAAGTAGCTGGAAGATGGAAGAACATTTGAAGACAGGATAGAGACAAGGATCATACGTGACTGGCCTATTCTCAGTCTTCCCAAAGCATCTGTTTGTGGGCATTGCTGGAGACAGGATACTGTACATTTTATTATTAATTCCACACCCGGTTCTATGTTCTCACTGTCCTAAACCATGGTAACAGGCTGGTAACTGCTCCTCACTGCTACTGCCTTGATATAGTGTCAAAAACATACTTGCTTCGTGTTTGCTCTGGTATTTACTTTCAGATTATCCAGTATTTCTAAAGGAGGAAACAGATTCATAAACTAAGAACTAAACATGCTGTTTATTAAATCAGTAACAGCAAAACCTAACAATCAAACAGCTTAATGAGTTTGTTTACAGCACAGTCAGAAAATACAGAAAAAAGCTTGATCTGGGTTTTAACTCTGCCCCTCCATGAGCAATTCAGGTGAAGCACCAGCCACAAGAGGTTATTACAAAAATCAAAAGAGAAATAACAGTAGTTTAATCCAACTGTCTACATTTCTTCTTTTATCCTCAAAAAAGTGGGAATATATTTTGCTTTTTCCCAGTAAATATTTTTTACACTTTGCTTCAGTATTCTGATAAAAAAAGTAATGTGGATGAGGACAGAAACTCCTTTATAGAAAACAGATGTTTTACAGTTCCCGTTTTCTGACTTAGTTTAACATATTCACATTCCACTTTTACAATAAGAATCAATTTCCTTCTTTGTTTCCCAACCTGATCATTGGGAGCAATAATCACAGGCACTGCCTACCTAAAAAGCAGGAAAGGGGACCATACTATATTTTTAACCAAAAAAATATATTCTGAAGAGATTTCACAATCATTTCCCAGTATTGCTGCAAGAGTATGAACAATTCAGCTGTAGGCCAACTTGTGTATACACTATTGCAACTTAGAGAATTCCACAAATACAAACATTTTTAATGTTTTTAACTCTTTTGCCCCAAATTTATATTTCTAACAACCTAATTAATTTTAAAGGAAAATAAATAATAACACGAACTTGTAATTCATTGCATTAATTCATCATCCACAAAGGAACAAGAAAAAAAAATAATCAACCAACCTTCCCTGTTCTAAAAGTGCAACACAAGGAAAACAGATAAATGTGAAGATGAGCCATGAACACAGAGAGTAAAGCAGATGAACAACACAAGGAACAGATGCCTGGAACACCAAAGTAAAATACAGATAAGGCCAATGATTCTTGGAGCCCTGACTCCAATGTCCCTGTGGACACAATATCAGCTCTCAACAAATGATGATATTGTCATAAGGAAGTAATGCCAATTCTGGAAGGAATTCTAAGAAACTGTAATAAATTGCAGTAGGTTGGCTTTTGTTTCAGGATGTAACTGATGTCACATAGCAAAGTTCAACAGAACATGTGTTCAGCAGAGGGGTCTGGGTAAAAGACAGCACTGTTAACTGTGGTTATCATTTGTACTTGATAACCATAGTTTGATTTCTGTTCAATATTGTGCATGATTTTTTACAATGTGCTTTATTCATTTATAACACACTAACTGATAAAAGGAGTTTTTCTTTTCCAGAAATGCAAGAAATAAAGGTAATGTTTTCAGCCTTAAAGAATTCTGATTATAAATCAGAAACATATGGAAGGGCGTTCATACAATCACTAGGTCATTTTCCAGCTGTCTCCATCTTGCAGCTGGTGGCCCTAAGAGTGACCTAAAATAATCTAATTCACAGAGCCCTGGAAATTGTTGCAACTTTTCATAAAAATACTGGTGGTGTTTATGCATAACTATTTCATCTCAGGTACTTTTTTAGTGATTCTGAATCCTGAGGAATGTTCTATGTTTTCTCTCTAAGACATGATGACATTTATTTTACATTAAATACCACTTCTGAACCGTCCTCCATCCCTCAAGGATGCCGAGTTGGAATATCCTTTGCTTTACACAAGGACTCTTCTAGAGCACCACCTTCAGTCCTCAAACCAGCAAACAAACCAGGAGATTGCTTCCTCCTCCCTCTGGGATACTTTTAGTTCCCAGAATAAATGCAACCCCATGATCATCACTGGCATTAAACTGCCTTAACATTATTTTTACACCCTGTATCAGGACCTCAACAAAAAGCAGAAGGGAACGAAGGAGTCTGAGAAGTTTCACATCACACATTTATGCAGCAGCAAAGAGATAACAGTAGTTTTAGAAAGTAGAATTAACCCCACACAAACATCAAGCAGAAAAGGCCTGTGTTTTAGAAAATAAAACTTGTGTAGAGAACCATTCCAAAAAGTTATTTCTTTTAGGTTGCAAAAGAAGAAAAATAGAACCATTGAGTTCAGTTTTAACATCACTTAATGCTTTTGCCCTCTTTAACAGTAAATCTGTGTCTCACTGCTTGCAGATTATTCTGTACATGTTATCAGGCTGGTGCAATAACTCTTTTCCTCTGTAAAACCTTTTCTATTATAATGACCCCAATGCAGAACAGCTGGCCAACACTGTGAAGTGTTTGAGTCACGCTCCACACAAGAGCTGTGCTAAGGAACCTCTAACATGCTACCTTCCACATGAAGCAGAGATATCACACACACACAAAAGAAAATCCAGCATTGTGCCCAGGAACCTTTAAAAGCTTTCCTAATTTGTCCTCATTCTGTCCCACACAAACTTCTGGCCAAGAGAAGACACTGACTTCTGAGCATTCTGTGTAAGTGATTCCCAGCATCCACCATAAGCACAGGTCAGCTGAGCAATAATCCACAGAACTTTTTTCCAAGAACACTTATAAACAGTAAAACTCAGAAACTACAGAAGTTGCCAATATTATCCTTTAGAGACTATGATACAAAATTAAAGCCAAGGTCTTCAAGCAGCTGCAAAATACACTTTCTTTGTCTAAATATAGAACAAACCTGAGTTATTAAAAAGAATCTCAGCTTTGGTTTATTCAATAAGGAGTATCTTGATAGCAACTTTATGGGACTCTCCCTAGTGCTGCCTCATAGCCTTACTAACCCCTGCACCCCAGAGATAAGGCCCTGTGGTTTTTCATCCCCATTTTTCTTTTTCCAATGTTCTGCCTCCCACTGCACAACCACAAGTCTTTATATAGCCAGTGCCAGCCCCTGCTTCCATGTAATTCCTACAGGCACCTTGGAGAAGTCATTTCCAACCAGTCTTGCACAGAGGAAAGTCTGTCCTCTCTGTAGTGACATATAAACAGCACAAAATACTTTCATTCTTTCCCAGATGCTGCAGATTTATTCAGCAACGTGCAGGTTGGATAGTTACCCTCATTTCTGTCTTGCTCTCCTATGTTTTTCCTATCCCTGCCATCCATGCCCATCCAGCTTCTCACTTTTTCTCTCTCCTAAAAGCTCTGTATTGTTCATGGACTTAACGTAACAGAAGGAAACAGTGGGGAACAAATTTTACACCTACTCTTTACACAACCCTTTTCACCTTAAGTTTTTTCTGACAACAGAATCCAGAGACCAGAATCCAATCCCTTTAGACTTGGGTTCTATCCACTACAAGAAAAGAAATCTTGTGGTTCATTTACACCTTCAGCTACACTTTATACCCTTACAAAATTGCAGGGAAATGACTACTGCTCAAATTTAAGCCACAATTCTATGTCAACAAAATTAGGAAAAATAACCTTTTTAAATGCCCAACACTCCAGGTGAAAGTATTTTGTGGGGAAATCAGTCAGTGCAAATGAAATCTCATGGGGAAATCAAAAAACACACCATGAACACATTATCAAGGCCCTCTTCAAACATTGGAGCTCAATGAGTTAACAGCACAGCAGGCTTATGCTTCCAGAAAAGAAACCACCTTCCAAGTACATCGATCCTCATAACCAGAGTCCAAGCAACAGACACTTATACATCCAATTTCCAAGCACTAACAGTGCCTAGAAAGCACTCCCTGCTTGCCAGGGTGTTTCCTGTGAGCTCCCCTACTGCCAGTGCATACGAACCACATATTTCATCTCACATGATTTGGATATTGTGGTTATTTCTAGTCACTCCAAGCAGGAATAAAGCAATACTCCCCTTCCTTGTTTGCAGCCACTCGTACCATCCCCATCCCTGTGCTGACCTGAGCATCTCGTACATGTTCAGATAAAAACTGCTTTTATCTGATGTTATTTGCTGATATATTTTCTTCTTTCATGACAATGCAGACAAACTATGGGACAAGACTGCTACTTTATTTGGCACTGTAAGCTACTCCTTGATGACATAATGCCAAATGAACCATTTAACATCTCACTCTTTGAATGTGTTTGGAAGGAAGCGTTCAAGAGTTTCTGAGAAGTGCCTGCATTACAGTGAGCACACATGACAACATTTTTGTGATAAGCACACAACCAAAATCTTGCGACCCTGATGAACACAGACTTTTCACAATGTTCTGTGCAGAAGCTGTTCCTGAAGTTGTCTAAAAACTCAGAGCCTCTTCTCCTCTTGCAGATCAAAGCAAACAAGAGTGTCCTTGAATGAAGACTGCCTAAACTTTCAAAGCTTCATTTATCTAGTAGTTTTCCCTCATTTTTAAAAGTTGTCATATGTCAGGAAAAGACAAAGCTATTCCTAAGACATGCTATGTACATAGCTGTGAAATCTTGGATTTCAGTACTTACAAAATAAATTATAAGACTATAGCAAATATATTTAATATTTAATATCTTGCTTTCAGATATTTTACTGAATTTTTTTTTCTTTTCTTCCCTTAGAATAGTTATCCTTTGATTACATTCAAGCATTGGAAACATCTGGATGCCCCAGAGACAGAGGAAATGTTAACCTGAATGTTTGGCAGAGGGGTGGCAGCTGGGAAGGGTAAGTACAAAGCAGAGCTGTGTCATTACTTCCCAGACATGCATGAAGGAAGGGGGGATGGGAAGATGGTACTGACACTGCAATTTAACCACTTCCAAACTCCTGGTGTCCTCATTATTCCAGCAGAGTAGCATTCAATGGGATTCAGGGCCCAATTTCTATTATTTCTGAGCCTCTTCCCTTCACATCTCCACTGTATCATCACAGCATTATCCTAGAGCAAGCTTCAAGTCCAAACTATCACACTTAAATCTGCATATGAACTAAATTACAAACATTTTTAAAAAATTCTAATGAGTTCAGAAACTGGTAGTGTTATAAACCCAAAAAGATTTTAGAGAGCAACTGGCTGTAGTCACTCTGCAGATTTACTACAGACATTTGGCTGCTAAACAAGGCAGCACTTAAAAGAAAACTTAACCAAAAGGACCACAGTTTATCACCAATATTACTCTAGAAAGAGAAAAAGGAGGGAAAAAAAAAAGGTATGACAATAAAAGAGAAATGTAAGTCTGGATGTATTCCCATTGGATTTTATTGCTACATACTTTTTAAAGATTTGAGAAAGCTACTCTATAAACTTTCAAAGTTGGTCATCTGTCTCCCATTTGTGCTGACTGCCAAAAATTCACAATGAGGAAAAGGATGGGGGAGGAAGAAATGCATCACAAATCCAGAAAAGTGCTGCTCATAGTTCAGATGGAAATTCTACACCTGGACAGCGTTTACTGAGTTATCTATAGAACTGAAACAGAACTTTATTCAAAGCAAGTATTTATTGTGAACCCATTTTTTCAATAATCTAATAAGTCAATTAATGAGGCATTTAGACATCAATTGTCTAAAAATCTCATCACAAATATCAGAAGTTCTGAAGAATATTTTTCCAGAACTCTTCAGACTGAAAAGTTTCCATTTCACAGGTAGGTGAAACTCCTCTAAACACATACAACTTGTAATAAAACATTTTACTATTCACAAAATGTGACTAATACAACAGACGTGTGTTTTGGCTCTACCTCTGTCTCAGAAAGCAGCTGCTTTGTCTGTGGGCTAAAGCATTCCACAAAATGGGTAACACATGCCTTATTAGAGACCTCCAGTTTGCACAATTAATATTTGATTTACAGAAAAAGCCTCAGCAATTCTAAAGAGCAAACCACCACAAAGCAGCAAGCTGCCATTTTAACAAGGAACACCAAAAGTAGGATGAGCTACACAGGCTTAGCATTTGCAAATGTTCTGCAAAGTACAACCCCCTGCTCCAGGATATTACCTCTCACCCCGGGGAGAGAATCCTGGCAAAGCATTTTTTACCCCATGGAAAGCACTCTTCAGACTGCCACACTTTGAGAGAGTATTCATTTCAACAATTTGGAAGTAATTCATAGCTTGAACCTAAAGTACATTGACAAAAGAGTGACTAAAGATAAGGATATCTGGTTTTTCACTGAAGAGCTTGCAATCTGCTAAAAGGTAGGTGGACTTTTTACCTAAAAGTATATTAACCTGGAGCTTAAATAAAACTACACTAAAGAGAAGAAAAATGCTGTGCAAAGATTTATTTTTTAAAATATTGCATGCATACTTGTAATGTTTCAAAGATTATGTTTGCAGCCTCTTCCCCCTTTCCTGCCTGAAAAGTGCACAACCTGTACAATAGCCTCAGGGTATTAAGTCATCTTCTCTTGTTTAGTCTCAAATATAAAGTAAAAGACAATGAGAGGCTATTCTTACAGAGCATTTAGGTTTGAAAATCCTTACTTTGACAATGAAGAAAAATGCATTTGAACCTCACATTTTAATTAGTTCATCTACATACATGCCAAGTGTTTCATATTTACAAAATCCTCTTGCTTTTAACAAAAATAACAAACTGGGAAACAAGCAAATGCAATCAAGATAACATTTTCCTTATTAGCTGGAAAATGTTTATTTTTTCCCAGTTTCTTCTCATGTTAAGAACAGATTTTATAAAGTTAGAGTCTAATTAAAGGATATCAAGAGTTAAAAGTTGTTCCATGTTCCTTATGCGTTAGAAACCACTGCCAACAAGTCCTCTAGGCTTTAAATATTGTTTTGACGGATTGCATTTTCATTTCCAGTCCCAAAAAAAGTGTTCTCCAGAGTCCAGGCACGAGCAGATCTTCAGCAGCTCACTGAAAGCCACATACATTGTTCTGGGCAAGAATGGAGACTTTGCAGGCTACTTTTTTTTTGTTTGTGTTTGTACCCCTGGTAAATGCAGCACCACCTCTACAGCAAGAATCATTCCAGTTTCCTGAGTATGATACAGATGTTTCCATGAGAAGCCTGACCCAACAGGATTATGAAATGCAATCCAAGGATATAAGAAAGGTATTTTATTTATATTTTCATCTTAATTTTTTTAACTGCTAAGCATTATATTAAAAAGGTGTTGTGTGCATGCATGTGAGTTTTATGGCAAAGTCTTAAAAATAACATGAAAACATACAATGGGTTCAGACATAGGGAAAGCCACTCAAAGTTAAACCACAAAAATATTACCCTTGCTGCAGTCTGAGTAAGCCACAGAAGGCAGGCTTGCACAAACAAAGCTGAAGCATCATTTTAACTCTGCTGTACTTATGTGCCTATGTCTGTAAGAGTTTCAGGAATAGGATATATTCATTACTAGCTCAACAGTCTGAACAATATTGTATTAACTCAGTAAGTTTGCTCAAAACCAAGGAGGGTGATTTCATTTTTTCTTCAGTATCAAAGTAATAATTGGAACCCCCCCTTTTTATTGAACAGAACCTGCCAGTATAAACCACAGTTTCTCTTTCAGCTTGCCAAACTATCAAGTTTCTTGCCTCAGTTTCTCAGGGGTGGGTGGTTTGGGTTTTTTACAGCTCAACAGTTCAGCAGTCCCAAACTTCTATAGAATGTCCAGTACTGCATGAGTCACACTATTAACACTTTGAGGGTCTTAATAAAGAGAATATATCCCCTACATCTCAGTGCAATCGCCAGCATCTCCAAACAAAATGGTTTTGTTTGGTGCTCCACATTCCTGCCTCTGAATTTCAATGCAAAAGCAGAAGACACAAAGCCAGGGGAGAATTCAGTGAAGTGCCACAGCCTCAGCTGCCAGGAACAGTCACAAACCTCACACCTCCACTCAGACCTAACCAGTACACATCAAGAGAAGGAGATACAGCACTGATCAGTGAGAAAAACCAGCAGCCATCATCCCAAGAGTGGTTGCCAAGGAAAATACCACAGATCCAAACCAAGTGGTAACAGCCCAGTATGAAAAGCTCAAGGAGGTTTTCATTAATATTAACTGTACTCCTTACAATAACTTCGTCTGATAGCAAGAAAAAATAAAACAGCAGAAGATAGTAAGTAAAAAGTTGCAGCCCAAATACAGAAAAATCACTTTTGCATACCTTTTTAACATTTTCCCAATTCTACTTAAATTACAGCTTCCCACTGTTCGACTGAAACAGCTACATATTTATATCAAAAAAATGTCTAAGATATTTTTAAATCTGACATCTGCCACAGTTGTGAACTAACATGTTTTCATAAACCCATGAAAAAGGCACTATACAAATGACTCCTAACTAATTGGTGACTGTCCACTCAGAAGTAAGTTTCCAAAAAATACTAAACCTGTTAACTTTAACCAGCTAGGCACAGCATCAGATGACACTCATTAATAAATTGCTTGCAGAAGATTGCTGCTGTTTCAGGAGAGGAACAACAAGGAGTATACCTACATGGAAATGTGCCAACAGCTGTGCCACAGACAAATCAAAATCCTCCTGGCAGTGCTATAAGCTGGAGGTCTTCTGAAGGCCAACAGTTCTGCTTAGGATAATTCCAGGAATGTAGTCGGTCATTATTTCCATCAGGTCAGTTCTGCATTGACATGTTTTCATTGCAAAATAATAAATGAGTTCCTTATGTGCAACAACTACGTCCACACAAGTGCCAGTGTTCCCAGCTGAAATCATGGGGTGCACAAACAGATCTTCTATTCATTTATTGCAAATTTTACTCCCCGAATATTCCAAGTGTTAACTGGAACTGAAATGCTTGCCAAACGTCTCCTCAAGCATGCCCAGTCAGAAATCTGTCTTGCATACAAATTTAACTCCTTACTGTATGCTTGAACACACAGTTAGAAAAGAGACTTTTAATAAAAACCATCAGAAGAAATTTATTATTACGATTATTTGAAACCACAGCCACACCAGTCTTGAATAAAATTTGAGCAATTAAAACCACAAAATCTTAATTTCCACAAGAGAACAGAACCACCCAATTAGATGCTGTCTCACATCTGGACTAACTCATTTCATTGAATATAAACTACCAGCTTTATAAACCTTTGTATTACAAGATGAATAAATTATTTTGCAGAAATGTGAAGATGGTTAAAGTATTTAGATGTAAGTGTTAGTGTGGCTTTGTATGAGCAATTCTGTCTGGGCAGTAAAGTGCAAGAGGCAGGTGGAAATTAAGTATGTGGGAAGGCCAATATTCCTTCAGTGCATTCCTTACATATGCAAGTAATGAACTTGTGGTTATAATCCAAACAATCTTCTGCACTGATACTCCATGGTTAGGAATTTTTAGAGTTGATCAGCAAATATTTTTTTTTAATTTTAGGGATTTAACGGTATTCTGCAAATGACCAGTTTGAATTTTTTTGTGACATTTCCCACTGGCAGAGAATAGTGATACATCATTCTGCTAACAAGTCCTGTGCAGACTCTTAAGTGGCTCAAGTAGGAAACTGTACAAGAAATCTTCACCTGGGACAGAGAGGATGTGTCAGCAAATGTTATTAAATGTCCCTCAGGAGCCAAACCAGCTGCAGCCACATGAGTGCAGTTGTTCCATTACCAGTCCAGAAGCCTCTACTGGCACAGACACCTGAAGGTCCGTGTCTCCATGTGCCTGACCAACCCATCTGTGTGAGATAACTCCTTCTGCAGAAAGCTTCTGTGAGATTTGCTGTTGAGCTGACACCCTCAGCTTCCCTCCACCCAGCAGGGCCAAACTGCTGCCAGCATCCTGAGAACCTAAAACCGCACTAGGGCAAACCAACCTAACCCAAACAAGAGCCAGAGCCTGGAGAGGCAGACGCAGGGAACAGCCAAGGGACGGATGATTCACAGGCTAAAAAGGGGTCAAAATGACAGAGGCTGGCCAAGATATTTGTTTCTCAGGCTTCATATGTCAAGCCTGAGGGGTTTGTTTTGCAGAACACAATAATTCCCACAGTAAAGTATATGCAAGCAACTAAATACCAAATAAAACACAGGATCAGAAGTAGCTTGAAAGCTCTTGCACATGAACCACCTGAGTTCCTGAAGGAAGGGAGAGTGGGGGGATTAAAAAAACTAAAAAGGGTTCATTTGTCAGCACTCCCAGTGTGCAAGCAGCTCTCCAACAGAGCACTTTGCTCCTGCCAGGGCCTGATCCTTATGCATGTTTAAAGCAAAACATCTTTCACATCTCATAATGTTCTTCCCTGCATGTGTTTCCAATAGCCACGCACACCAAAAAACAAAGTGTCTTGTTCTGTCCTACAAATATTCCCCATAAAAAAAACCCCCCCAAACAAATGATGCAAGCCAAAACCAACCTGAAATCCCCTTAACTTTAATACATGCAAATCACAGTATAAGCCACTGTATCTATACTGTAAATACAGTAATAATAGGTAACTCTAAAATTCCTCCAGGATCCAGAGAAAACCTGACTACTGTTCCCTGCATCACAAGAGGCCCTTTCTGTTAGCAGCCCACACCTTAAAACAGAATTACATGCAGTTCATGAAAACAAATTACTCAATTTCAGCCAATACCTGCAAGGAATGTGTTTATAAATGAAGTTGTCCTGCAGTTGAAAAGATGCAATGACTGTCTCCAGGAGGAATTCTAAATAGTTTTAAATGCAAGGATCTCCCAGTCATTTTACAGAGATTATCTGAGTAAAACAACAAAATACAACTTATACTCACAAGAATCCTATTCAATTTTGTATTATATGCAAAATCTTGATCTTCAAAACTCCTAATGTTTGTAAACACTCACCACTTATATATCCCCTCTCACCATGTAGTCTGTATTTTCTATTTCAGTTTTGTGTCTACTGTCCTTTCCTAAAGAACTCGTGTTTTCTTAAGAGCACTGGCAGCACTTTCCCTTCTTGCCCTTCAAAGTGACTAGCTCATGTGTAAAAGTGACAATACATCACATTAGTCATCCATCCTATAAGAGCATTTTAAAAATTAAGTGCCACAAGGAGGTACACGTTGCAGGAAACTCACTTTTAAAAGAAGTCATTTCAGATCCTTGTAATGATCTGGGGCTTTTTGTTTGCAATTTGTGGTTTAAAATAACATTTGCTCTCTCACAAAGGATGGAACAAGCATTTCTCTTGACACTTCCCTAATACTGCAAAGTGATGACAGCCAACTCGACGTCCCACCAACAAAGGATACAAGTAAGTTAACTGATATGAATGTTGTCATGTCTAAGATATCCAAAGGAATCTGTTTTAATATGCAAATCTAATGTGCAAAGGATGGCAAAGGCTACAGAATTAATCTTTTCATTTATGAATATCTTTCATATCTCCTGTGGAAAACCTTCTAACTTCTGATGGAGCAGGCTGAAAAATTTAAAGGATCCTCAAGTAAACTCTGAATACACAAAGCACAGCTTGTAAGAATCTCCACAGACTTACCCAGTCATATTTGCCATTGAGATGTACCCAAGTTAAATAAGTTAGGCAGGACAACTAAGAAAAACAAAATACACCCCCCAGTAAGTTCCACAGTTTAACCAAGTGGTGATGAAATATTATGTGCTTGAATTAATTCAATAGATTTATTTGAAGAATTGGCTTTTCTCAAAGTTTCTATCTGATGATCAGGGTGATCAATGTCTAAAACACATCAGGAATATTCTTCATTTGCCAAAGTTTCCTACAGGCTCAGGGTACATTGTCCAGGTTTCTCCAAACAAGCCCCAGTGCTCCCTACATATGAAAAGGACAAAGTTTCTCTGCCAAACAGAGCAGTGAGAAAAAGACACTTATTTGGTATATCTGTGATCTAAACTTCCAAAAATAACTGATGATTCAGCAAGAGTAGTGGACTGTCAATCTACACCAAAGTGCCAATTCAAGGTTAATTACTGCCAAACAGCACCTGTCAACAAGCCCCCATCAAAAGCTGAGCAAGTCTCCAAGAACATCAGAGCTTCTAGACAGAGAAGCATTAAAAAAACCTATTGCCTTTTTAACAGTGACAACATTGTTTGACATTTTCCATTTCCTACACAAGCATATGAAAAACAAGCCACTAAATAAAACAAACCAAACCACCAAATGGGGCAGAACTCCGAAGCCTAAAAATGATGATACTCACAAAGCTAAACCTTAAAAATCTTCATTATGTTCTCTGCAGTGCTGCTGTAAGAAAAAGAACTACATGTACTGGGGTGGCTTCCCAGTATTGAGCAGCTCCTGCTGTAACTCCTCACTGGTTGCAGAAGGTTCTGTTTTGCTGTGTAGTTACAATTACCCCGTGGAACGACCCTGCTGCCTGCACTGCAGACACTCCAGGGTGGAAGCCGACCTGAACACTCAAAATATAGAAAACACAGCACAAGACACAGCAGTGGTGATGAAACTGGAGTCAAAGCCACATTCATTATATGTGTTTGAATATTGCTGGCATAAAAAGATTAGAGCAAAGCAGAAGTTACTGATACTTTACTACTGTGCATGAAGAACAGGACAAGCCATAATGGTCTCAAACTACATTACAAAAAGTTTCTCTCTCTGCTTAAAACAACAGCTTTACAAAATCTCAGCATAAAACTGATAGAGATTGTCCACAAGGCTCTGAGCAACCTGGTGTAGTGGAAGGTGTCCCTGTCTGTGGCAGGGGGTTGGAATGAGATGATCTTTAATGTCCCTTCCAACCTAAACCATTCTACGGTTCTATAAATATATATGTAATATATAAACATAATTGCTGGAGTTTTCATCAAAAGGTTTAGACAAAATAGTAGCTAGGAGTAGCACAGAATAATGTGTGACCTGCCAGAAGTGCTCCAATGCAATTACAGTACCAAATGAGTGCACTGCCAGGTGCTTCTCCTTGAGGGTTTCTGTTTTCTAAAGAATGGTTCCAAATGTGATATTTAACATGGTCACAGACTTACAGTTGTCATATTCACCATACTGTGATCCAACTAAAGATTTAAACTGAATTCAGGTCGATTAATAGCATTTCACGTGCTCAGGTAAGAACAGAGATTATACACAGGGAAATCACACACAACAAAAAGAACAAAAAACCCCAAAACACTTGAGAACATTAAATCTTTCCAGAACCTGATGCAAACAGAACTTTTTTAAAAACCTAACAATAGGAAATGTTAAAACACACTAGAGAAAACTCTATTTGGAATGATGCCTTATCAGGCCACCCAAAAAACAGAGACTAGACAAGAGTAAGGGAATAAAGGTGGGTATTTATTTGAAGGGCCTTCAAAGGTACCCCCTGGGGAGCCAGAGGCTGCTGCCGAGATGGACCCCAGGTCACGAGTTCTTCTCACTTTTATAGCTTTGGTCCATTTGCATATCAAGTCCAATTCTCCAGTTAAAGCTTCAGTTAATGATGTAATTTCCCCAAGCTCACCCCCCCTTCCCAAGATGCTGGGTTACATTTTGGGCCTAGGACAGGCCGGGTGTCCTTGGAGGGCAGGCCTGGAGAGGCTTTGTTGTGTCCGTCTGGCCTGAGAGAGCAGCAGCTCACAGACTACAAGAAACCTCAGAGTTCTACTCTAGACAGCAGAGGATCTTAAATTATAGAAGTTAAAACTTAAGGCATCAGGAATAAGCAAGCTGAGGCGAGAGCAGTAAGCTGTGACCGTGTGCTGGCAGACCTGCCCACGTGCTTGCTGTGCGTGTGCCTGAGCGGCTCCGTGTACTGCGAGGAGATCGACATCGAGGCCGTGCCCCCCCTGCCCAAGGAGACCGCGTATCTTTACGCTCGCTTCAACAAGATCAAAAGGATCGCAGCCTCAGACTTCGCTGACATTCGTAAGTCACGCCCCCAGTTTCCTTTTCTGTTTTAGAGCGGGAATTGTAAAGGCAAAATGGAAGCGCATGCTGGATGCTGCGAACATCTTAATACTCCCAAACAATCAGGGAAAGAGCAGATTGCTAAAAATAAAATTCAGCCCTGCATCCCAGCCAGTCTTAAATGAGCAGGCATTATTTTTCCTTCAAATAACTCCAGGGACAGCTCTCCCAGCTATCTCGCTCTACAGCATGACAAATTCTATGAATATCTGAAATCATGTTATCTCTAAGACAAAAAGAAGGATCCAAAGTATTCCCCCCCCCCCCCCCCCC